>JAVLUZ010000340.1:1747469-2062726 GCA_036768485.1 Mermis nigrescens
AACTGGTATTATATGCATCATAATTATCATTTATGTATCTCTTTTACAAATGTACCTATATGATCGCAGTTAGCACCCTACTGTAAATTTACTAACAAAATATTGTGCTAAATAATTCTAAGTAGGTATCGTATGTTTTTTTCTCAAATAATTTACCCATTTCGTGAATGATGACTTGCTTTATTACAAAATATTTGTCCTAGCTTTCTGAGCGGCAAAGTCAATCAATCGCGAAAAATCTAACGAAGATGATAAATCATTTTCAATTGAAATAATCGCTAGTCACTTAGACGAGAATCATTCATAGTTGACCGCAAATGTGTCTATTAATTTGTCTATTAATCTATTAATTAATTCCAGTTTCGAGAAGGAGTGTTCTGCTGAGGCCACACAGTAATAGGAATTGTATGTAAAATTCTGAATTTAGCAGATTGACATTCTGAAAATGAAGTTTCCGAATTTTCAATTAAATAAATATATTTAATGATTGCATATCCTTTTTCATGGTGTTCAACAGAAATAAGCAGCATCTATTACAAAACAAAAACATCTAGAGGTATATTAATGTAACGAGAAAATTAAAAACGTCTGAAATATCGCAAATTTGAACTCTTATATCAGTTTTGCAAGGATAAATGCAGATGAAGACAAACAGGGAGTATAAGAAAGTTTATGGAAAATCATTGATATTTCGCAGTGCACAGTTATCATTAATATTAGTATTAAGGAGAATAAGCGAATTAAAGTCAGATTAAGCACAAACAAAAGGGAATTTCATTTCATAGCTTGCTATTGCAACTTTTTAATAAGAAATAATGAATTTCAAAATAATAAAATATGACTTGAATTTATTGAAGGCAATTATAAGATAGGATTTTTGTTTGCATTTCGTAAAGCTTCTACATCAGGATAAGTAAAAACGTTTAATGTTTGTTCATTAAATCTAAGATTTTTGGATTATGTAAAGCTTCACAGAAAATCAGGTGCATAGGGAGAAATACAGTAATATCAGAGGAGCTTTATCGATAGAAACAGATTAAAACGACATTCATGTAGTAAAACCATAAGCCTACATACATCCATGTGAGCAACTACACTGCAGTACCGCGTACGACTCAGAGAGCTACAGCTACATCATAGGTAGCGCGTTAGCGCGTACCTATAATATACTTGAGTACCCCTAACACCTGTGCACCCCCTACAGCTATAACAGGACACATCTAGAAGGTGCGGTTTTTTTTAAAAGATAGATAATGAAGAAATTCGCTGCCCGTGTTTTTTTGTTTTACTTGAAACTCAAAACTTGGTGTGTAAAGAAGGTGTAAAGTTTTTGTGTAACGTTATAACATAGGATAAATTTTGGGAGGTTTTTTAGGCGGCATGTGGACAACTCAGTATTGACTCCTCAAATAAATTAATGGCACAGATTTGTAGAGGAAGGTATGCTCCAAATTAGTTTTTTTTTGTTTGTTGAAATTCGCATTATTTCTCGAATAGGAGTGTAAAGAGTGCGAAAATCTGGGGGTGAAAAAGCACATTTTGGTCGAGTTTTCAACTTGTTTATGTCTGATACTAACTCCGGTAATGAGTTTTTAAAAATGTTTTCAGACAGAAATGTAGAGCGGATGAAGGGCTACAATCTGCTTACAAGCAGACTTTTCTACGCTCAATAGGGAGTTAGGTCCTGGGGTTTAAAGTTCACATTCTAGTCGATGGTGTAAAAAAACAGATTTTAACTAAGAATTCTCTGCCAGCTTTTTCCGTTTTTAAGTCGGGCTGAAATGAGTATATCAATAATCAAGCAGCTTCTAGGGGCTACACGTCGCAGCAAACCGCGTTCAAAAAAACGCAATATTGAGTTATTTATGCGGGTGTAAAGTTCGAAATCAGACGTGAAAAATGGGCGAAAAACACGTTTTTTCCCTAATTTTGATTGGTAAATCATATCAAATAATTTTTGCAACAGAATTTTTGCGCATAGAAACATACTACGACTCGAAAGCTACAAACTGTACCAAACCGAATTTCTTTACACTCAATGAGGAATACGGTACGGATTTTTAAAGTTTACAATGTTCTGAATGATGGAAAATATGTCTTTGTTTGGGTTTTGTTCGCCACTTTCTCCTTTCAGAAGTCAGGATAGGTCCAATAGAATAAAAATAAAGTGCCTTATATGGGGTGTATGTCATAGCGAATCGCGTATGTCTAAACCAATATTAAGCGAGTGTAAAGTCAAGAAGGGGGTTCTTTAAACAGGTTTCTGTCTTGTTTCTTTCTGCCAGCTTCTCCGGTTATGAGTCAGGGACATGATTCTCAAGTCTGTAAATGAATGGAGACTTACTATTTTCATAAAAGTTGGTCGTAATATCGAAGCAATATTAAAATTACGATTCTGACTAAAATCTTTTTTACACTAGGTGTTAACATATCGTTTACACTACATTTTAATCTTCGTTTTAGAGCCTTGCGGAAACCTAATTTTTTCCTTATGACTAGAAATTTTTAAGGAATCAAGTGTGAGAAGTCGGTTAGACACAGTTTTTTACACAACAGTGGTGTAAACTGTTTTACACCTAATGTTAATTTGTCATCAGACCATTGTTGAAACGTGATGTCTTTGTAAATGTTGATTGTAATATCCGCGTAATATCAGATTTACGAATCCGACTAAATTCTTCTGTGCATTCTGTGCATGTAAGTAAACACTGCATATGAACTTTTGACCTAGAGCCTTGCAAAAACATAATATTTTTCTAAAATTCAAGAAAAACAATAAATCAAGTGTGAGATGCCAGTTGGGCGCGTTTTTTTACAATGACGCTTTTCAAAAAGTGGTCTTATAACGATTAGAACATAGGTTTTGGCTTACTGTTGATGCTACAGTCTTATGTATTTCATGTAATTCTGTGCATGAGAATCAATTTTCAGCTCATTATCAAGTGACCACAGAAGTGATTGAAAAATTGCCAACAGTAATATAGTTTTGAAAAGTAAACATTCATGTGTCATGTAATTGTGAAGTACGATATTATGATTGTTGCTTCAGCTAAAGTCACTTCAGTTTTTTGAGTACAGTGATTCAAAAATTGTTATTCATGCATGTTGCTCCGCATTCATAATGGTTTGCTTTAGAAATTGTTATAAGTGTTGGTTACGTTATCATACATGTGTAAATTTATCATAAATGCTTTGATCCACAGGTAATTGATTTGTCGTTCTTTGACTTGTTGAATAAGCTTAATTACTGTACGTAGTGTTAATGCGGGTATTGATAGAGTGAGTTGAGCGAATGCGAATGGAATATTGCGACTACTGCTTCTCATGCAACTTTCTCGCAGCCTTCAAGGCTAAAATTGGTCCACAAAATTTTCCTACAGCAAGAGATAAAGGATTAAGCGCTACTAGGTAGAGATGAAAAGTCGGGGCCCGACAACCCGACCCGGTCAGGGCTGGCAAAAACCCAGATTTGAAAATTTTGCGTTTTTGTTTTTGGGGTTTTCGTGGGTGTTTGGGGTTTTTCGTGGGTGTTTGGGGTTTTTGATGGGTTTTTGGGGGTTTTTGGTGGGTTTTTCTTGATATAGGTACATCAGACTTGACTGTTTGCATACCTACACTTATAAATATTGACTTGGCTGACTTTGTGACATACCTAGCCAAAAAATAATGTTGCCACTTGAACGACGCATGCATTTTACTTTGAAATGCGTGTTTCTTAGCCAGTGCATTGCTGCGGGCAGTCAACTTTATCGGACTAAATGAGAGTCAGCGAGAAGTAAAATAACAAAACGTGAGATTATTTGTTGAAGTTGCATCATGGTCGGAGTAAGCAACGATCAGAAGCGAGAAGTGAATTCCAGCTTGAGCACAGAAAATAATGCTGCTTCGAACTTCAGCTAAATAATATTGCAAACGCGCGGAGTCGGAATATAATTCATACACAATGCAAGTATAAATTGCTAAGATGGAAGCAGTACCTAATGACATTCGCTACAACACTGACAAAGATAGGAATAACTACTATTTTTTGCTAACAAAAAGTTGGGTACTAGCAAGAAAAAATGCTCCGATGGAACAAAAAAAGGTAGAATATACTTGGAACAAAGAATTATCAAGGACGTTAAAGGAGGGGACTAGAAAAAGCTCCTATCTACAAATGTCACAACATTTGCTAAAACTCAGAAATTTCCTAAACAAAGAAAAAATGAAAGTAAGTAAATCAAAGAAAAATCCTACCTGTGCCTAAAACTGCAAGATCTGCTAAAAATCAGACTTTTTCTAAGCAACACAAAAATCGAAGTATATTCTGCGGCCTCTGAAAAAAATAGGTGAACCTTCTCATATTGTCCACCATACAGTGGGCGGTTCCAAAATTCTGAGGGGGTTTTCAAATTGGAATATTGGCCTTAAAACTAGTGCTATGGCGAAGAAAACACCATTTTTGAACATTTCTTGTCGAGCTCTATCTATTGGTACCTACCAGAAAAACCCAAAACGAGCAGAAAAATTTAAAAAATTGAATTCTGGAGGTATTGTTGGGTATTTGCGTTTTCTTGTTGGGTATTTTGCCTTGGGGTGCATACTCCCCAAACCCCCTACGTCTAGGTATGGTGTCCAATGCTTAATATAACGCTTATAGAATAAATCTCAAATCTGCGTTTTTGCTAATCACTTGCAACGTTAATTTATTCGATATTGTGGCTAGATAAATATTACAAAAAGTTATATCCTATGATTATTTGCGATACCGCAACGAAAGACTGTGATTTCTATATAATGCATGCGTCCATTCAGTACTCTTCTGGCGTTTAATCCCACCAGACCACCCGAATTTCATTCCTGCCCATGTAAACTGATACCCATTAGGCATGGGAGGTTAGGGGTATGCACCAGTGTTCAATCAGAAACGTCGAAAATTGCCGTTTTTCCAACATACCATAATTACTATTTTTTGACCCAGAAAAATATTGCAACATGGCGCTGCTCAGCTATGGCGATATCTGCTTTTACAGAGTGAGTGGTTCAGTTATCTAGCCCAATGTTTTATCTTTGTTCGACAGGATGCTGCTTTCTTCTGCAGGCCGCAGAATATACTTCGATTTTTGCGTTGCTTAGAAAAAGTCTGATTTTTAGCAGATCTTGCAGTTTTAGGCACAGGTAGGTTTTTTCTTTGATTTACTTACTTTCATTTTTTTTTGTTCAGGAAATTTCTGAGTTTTAGCAAATTTTGTGACATTTGTAGATAGGAGCTTTTTCTAGTCCCCTCCTTTTACGTTCTTGATAATTCTTTGTTCCAAGTATATTCTACCTTTTTTTGTTCCATCGGAGCATTTTTTCTTGCTAGTATACGTGTATGACTGTCACTTATAAAATGCACCGATGGATTTTCGGTCCCGTCTCGCTTGACCCACCGTCCCGCTAGACCCACCGTCCCACTTGACCCACTTTTTCGTCCCGCTAGACCCACCGGAAGTCTCGCTAGACCCACCACGTGCATAATGAGGTGTCCCACTAGACCCAACATTTTGCGACCGTCCCGCTAGCCCCTTTGTCTCGGAAGATCCACCCGAAAGAATGAAGACATGCATATTCGCGAAAAATGTACACAATTTTATGCAATAATATCAATAATATGAAATTGCATGAAATAGGCACGAAACTGTAGCAACCTAGTTCCTCTCTGGTGACCTCGTCTGTTTATATGATTGTTTTTCGTGCCATTTTTCCTTTTTCTTTTCTAAGTAATTTTTCGTTTTATAATCCTACCTTTTTTTCTTTTCAATTGAACTTTTGCGCCTCATAAAACATGTAATCTCTCATAATATAATTTTTTTAGGTACACTTGTGCTATTTCACGCGTCTTTTTTGTTTCCTTCTTACTAATAGCATGATGCACCTCTATATCTGTCTTTCTTTCTTCTCTCTTTTTTCCTTTTTTCAACATTTACTCTTTTCTTTTTTTAGTATTTGCTGTTTTATTTATCTATTTATTTACTTATTTATTTTTCTCCTCATTTTCTTTTTTTGTTTTTTATTTGCACCTTTCTCATATTGATGACACTTCTTACTAATACAAAATTTATTTATTTATTAATTAAATTTAATTGACTAGGTAGTTAATTAAATGTAATTATTTTTTAATTAATAATTTACATATTTGACTAAACATATATACTAGAATGGATACACTTTGCAAGCTTTTCTGTTTTTGCTTATAAGCGGACATAATTTTCTTCTCTGGTGGGTCTTCCGAGACAGTGGGTCTAGCGGGACGGTCGCAAAATGGTGGGTCTAGCGGGACACTCCATTATGCACGTGGTTGGTCTAGCGAGATTTCCGTTGGGTCTAGCGGGACGAAAAAGTGGGTCTAGTGGGACGGTGGGTCTAGCGGGACGGTGGGTCAAGCGAGACGGGACCGTTCTCAAAACGCTATTTCTCCATGTACGCTACATGCATGAGTATCGGTGACATACACGCTGTATAGGTACGTGTTTTACGTACCACATATTTATACCTATTACACTAAACGGAACGTAAACCTTGAGATCATGTAAAGCTTAGTCAGCATTCTCTTAAAAATGCAAGTAAAGATTTTAAACTGCTGATTGCATTAGAACGGCGAAAAATCGATCCTTCTGAACGTATGTATCGAATAGTATGAGGGCCGTCAAACCATGAATTCTATACGGTATACACTACAACTTTTTAGCGGTCCTGTGCGGCCGCATAGTTCGCCCCCTAAGCACGGCTATGGGCTCATCGGTCAAACTTTTAGCGCTTATGCCATTATACTCTTTTTTCAAATACCCTTAGTTCAATTTACTCAAACTTTTCCGTAATTTTACCGTTTTATGTTACAGAAAGAACGAGCATCATTAGAAACGTAAAAATAGTGTTTCTTTAGATTAGTGATCGACCGGAGATCCGGCTCCGGCCCAGTGTTTTTTGTTGTACAAGGTCCGTTTGTACATGTACAAAGATGGTCCCTAAAAGTCTTTGTACATTTCGTACACACAAATTTTTGGGTACTAATATGGTACAGTAGCGATTTTAGTGTGGCAAAAACAGACTTGTTCGACCTTTGGTTTCGTATTTTAGCAATTTCTAGGTTTCTGAGGGCAAAAATCAGTAATAATTGTCTCAAAACGGCGCGAAGCGCCAAAAAATTTGGCATTTTTCCTTTCAAAATGCAATTTCTGAAATTATAAAGATACATAGAACACATAATTGCTAATTTCGGCGCGGAGCGCTGAGAATTTTTGCGAATTTCGAACCTTGTTTGCAGTTTTTGTCTTCCAAAAAATCTTTGTACATGTACAAAGACGGTCCCCAAAAGTCTTTGTACATCGCGAAAAATCTTTGCCGAATACAAAAAAACCGTGCTCCGGCCACCGGCAAATCCGGCCATTTTTTCCACTCCGGTGCTCCGGCCGTAGGACATCCAAAAATCGGCCGGAGGCCGGAGAATTTTTTTCGTTTTCTGCGTAGTGACCCGTACTAATTGCTGACATTATGCTTATTAAATTTAGTCAGAGCACAATACAATGGCAGAAAAAGGAAATAGCACCAAATAAAAGGTCTATCACCACCACAATAGTGAAATATTTATTTATAGGAGGATAGAAAATTACTCTATTGATCGATTAATGCAATCGCTGTGAAAATCGCTGCAGGAAATTCCTGTTAACACTGAAACTCATAGAGTAGCATAAGATGCCGTCTGGCCTGCACTGCACATGCTATACTGATTTTCCAGATAATGTTGCTGTCCATCCTGTATGTAACATTCGCGGTTCACTGAACATATGTAACGTAACTATGTATATACGGTCACACCCAATCATGCTTTAACATCAAATATTGCTTATTGACGCTTTCTTTAGGGCAGGCTATGAAGACTGCAAAATGATGACAGGATTGCCGAGTTATTTTAAATAAAATTTTGTTGAATGTAGTCTATTTTACATAACTAACTAGATGGTATGCAGTTGAGATGCATGTGCACTATGGTCTAGGCTCTGGTCACAAAGATGTCCTATCTATCCACACGTGTAAAATAATATTTCTCAGCTCCGGCCTCCGGCTCCGGCCGGAGCAACATGGTCCAATCCGGCTCTGGCCATTTCGGCCGCTCCGGTCGATCATTACTTTATATGCACAATATAAAAATTTTCTTTGGGCGACTGCCTGAAATTCCCATATTGTTCGTGCATGATACCAAGAGTGTATTTATTAACAGTCATTATGCGACTCGAAAAAGAAAACAAATTCACAAAACTCCTTGAAAATATCCGAAATTTGTTAATAGTTAATTAAATTAAAGCGAATTATAGTAAGTATAAAAGCTACTTATCCATTTGAAACTGTCTTATCTACCTAAAGAAAACAATCGCTGCATTGAAAAAATCTCCAATAATAAAGAAAAAAGGTCATAACTACATAACTTGATCTCAAAGTAAACTTACTTTAATGAAAAGTTCAACCGCTTTCCGGTTCACATGATTCATTTCCATTTTGGCTCCCCAGCTAATCAAGGCCAACGGCTGAAAATTTTAAAAGTCATCAAATCTATCAGGTTTATGAGATTAAGAACATGAAGCTGCGATTTTTCATTTTTTAGAATAAAAATTTTTCATTTTATATGACAAAAAACAACATAATCACCAAGACCTTATTTTCATGTCGTGGCTGACCCATGATTTTTGTAAGGGGTGCATAGGGGAATATAGGATTCTCCACTCGAAGCATATATGTAAAACAGTCATTTCAATTCAACGTCGTTTCTGGCGCAGGATTTTTTGAAAAAGTTCAAAAGCTCTCGGAGATATGCGCGAATAGGTTCAAATTTTTTAAATTTAGGAAGAAACCAAGGCGAAGCGCCGAAAACTTAGTGAGTCAGGCAGACTGCTTTGATCTCTGTTTTGTAAGTTTAGAACAAAATATGTGTACATAAGCGATTATCGAAACATTTGATGCGATGCGCCTAAAATTTTCATTTCTTTCAAATTCATCGACAGATGGAAGGAAACTACAATACGGCAAACTTTTCCCGGCGAAAAAATATGGTTTCTTCCCAGGCCGCCAAGAAAATGTAAATAACAGACATTGGGCGCGAATTTGATTTAGTACAATAAACGATGGCCGAAAATTATTACAGAATAGTGAATAAATAAATATCTATTCTTTCTCTCGCCAACTATGTTTGGCCAATAGAGGGCGGCCGCCTCCCCCCCCACCCCGCACTCTTAAATCCTACTTTGATGCATTTTTATCACATCACAATGTCTCACTCTTTCTGCCGTAAGTCTATTATACGGAGTAATAATGTGACGATAGAGACACTTTTTTACGGAATTTTTTAGCGCCAAAATTTGTTCAACGTTGGCGCACGGATGAAATAAGGCTACGATTGCACCGTGCTCAAGAATGAAAAATTTTTCAAGATAATTTCAATGACAAACTGCGCTGTTCATCGAACCTCAAGGTTGTGCAACCAGCGTTGCGGTGGCAAATATAAATATTCGCCCCAGTGCGCCCATAATGGCCGATGTTGACCCCTAAAATGAAAAAAATGAATCCATACTAGACATAATTTAGTTTTGAAACGAAAAGCCTATTATTTGTATTTAGGTAGTGCAAAAAAAGTGAACGAAAATTTCAGATAATTTAAAAATAAAATAAAAATTTCTCACTTCCTAAATAGTAACACAAGTTTCTAAAATTTTTCGAAAACCAATTTGGCACTTTGTGGGCTACACATCAGGGTCTACTTCTGATGGCAAACTTTCGGCAATGTTTAATCCCATAAATCATAAATACTCCATTTTGTTGTAATCTAATAACTAGCGTATCAGGTCCATTTTCGACAATTTAAGTCAAGTGCAATTATGCAGAATCATAAACTTCAGTAGGTACTAGGTTATTTATGTACGAGTATGTAGGCACCTCAGAGGTGGCGTTTCGTCGTAAACGATTTTCGTATCCATACACTTATGCATAACTTGGAATGATAAAATTAAATTTAATTTCTCGACCGTTAATTAAGCAAATTATTCTACCAATCCGAAAAATTAATCCATAACGTATAACGTAATGTCCCTGGCAACGAAACGCAAACATTTATTTTAAAATGTTGACCTTAAGATTAAAATAATGTTCAAAGCAACCTTATTAAGCCAAGATACCGTAAACAACAGCAGAAAATTATATAATTAATTCTCAAGATAACAAATTTGGGGAAGTCTCCAGCTTGAAGAAACTGATTCAAAGCATACATTTGATGTGCTTCCTGGAACAGGTTTTATTTTTGTTCCCTAAAACTACTATTCTTTATATTTTTTTCGAACTAAAATTTAATTTTCCTCCTTCGAAGGAAGTCAGGCAAGACCATAGATGCACAGCATGGCCGATGGCCGGTCTGAGGGGTCAGCCGATTTAGAGTCAGTCAGTGAGTTTTTGCGGCAAGATTACCTCAAAAACTGATATAAATGCCGCAATAGTATACAAAACAAAGTTAATCAACAGTTTCGATCAATTTAAAACACCTTCGAAGCAGGGACGGATTTAAGGGGCGGGGAGGGAGGGCGATCGCCTAATCGTTAGCCTGAAACAGTTAGCGAGATAAAGAATGGATACGTAATTTGCAATGATTTTTGTCTATCGGTGACAATCACACCTGGGCGTGGGGGGTTTGGGGGGTATGCACCCCTCGAGAAACCAAAACACCCCCCTAGAAATCAAAATAACCTCCCCCCCAGAAAGAATTTAATTTTTGAAAATTTTTTCGTTTTTTTTCAATTTTTTGATGCCAATGTATAGTGCTCGATGAGAAACGTCGAAAATTTGTGTTTTTTTCGCCATACCACCATTGTTGAGGCCATTTTTTGACCTCCAAAAAATCTTGCACCCCCCCCAGAATTTTCTTGCTGCCCACGTATGGCGACAATAATTTTTCAAATTTTAATACCCATTAATGATATTTATATACTTTCTCGGCGGCCTGAAGAAGGTCATGCTTTTGCTCAAGGGATATGTTTTAGAACGATTTCAGCAGAGCTATTTCAGCATAGTTTTCTTCTATTTCCAAGCAACTTTTAATAATTTTCAACGCTTCGCGTCAATCGTTACAAATACAGGAAATCGGGCAGTAATTCAAGCTTCTAAGCGTCCTTCCGTCTTGAGTCCACCTAAATTCCGGGGCTTCGCACCGAATTTTCGCTAAATTCGAAGAAATTTAATGATTTTTTCGGACAAAATTGCCGAAAACTTTGAATTTTCCAAGAAAATATTGCGCCACAAGCGGTTTTAGATAAAAGTAGACAGCATAAAACGCCGAAAAAATGTCATTTCGCATGTGGATGGCAAATTTTCGGACCTACTTTGGACTGTTTTAAAGTTAGGGTACCGCCCCCATACGAAACTCCTGGATCCGCCACTGGTTTGAAAAATATTTACGGTTTAGAGACGATCAGGCCAGTCTACGAGGATCAGAGAGATAGCTTTTTTCTGGCTAAATGGCCTCAAAGGTTAGAATAAACATTAGGATAGCGTGAAAACTGCCTTAATCATTTACTCATTGATTTCTAGTACTCTGCAAAAAGTTGAGATTTTAACCTTTTTTACCTCAATGTTGCCTACTTTTCTTTTTTGTCATGTGGGATCTCTAAACCCAATATGCATATCTGGTCAGAATTCAACGTATGCGTATGAGACATGAAAGTATATTATAACAAAAAAGCCAGACACGGACTTATGCATCAGGTTGACAGTTTTCTGAAAATCACTGCCTACACCTGTTTTTCGGGATTGATTCTTTTTGCCTTGGCTTGTCCGAGATACCACCTAATGTAAAGTTATTATCTCTAAAGTGACATCACTGAATTCCAGACAAAATTTTAGATTTTCCTTTTTTGCCTCGAGCAATATGATAATACATGCAGGCAAACTGCCGAAATCGCAGTTCATTAACGGATCGTATTGTTTTTGCTGATTGTTCAAATTTAGATTGCCAAAATTTCAGTTCGCTCACGTGCCACATTTTTCCTGATTGGACAAAAATTGTCGATTAGATGACGGGAATCAAGGAGAAAGTCTTAGGTCTTAATAAATCCTTTGGCGATTTTTGGCGAGAAAAATACAAGACTACTTGGATCCACGTCCCGTGTCTATTATATCGAGCCATACTTGGTCGTTTTTGGGATCGATGATTGGCCATTGATAAGTCGGATGAATTGACAAATTCACAATAAACGTTTTATTGAAGCACGTAAAATCATGGAAATCTTGATTCCAGTCAAGACTAAGATTGGTCTGCAGTGAGAAATCGATATGATACAGACGTCAGACATCCAGTCGAACGTAATAGTGGGAAGAGAAATTTGAAATTCTGTTAACAGTGATGCGAAAAGGTGTCTCACTAATAATATGATTTATAATTTTTTATTATTATCTATTTCTTGCTTTCCCTAATTTTTTAGACGATTTCATAGTCTTTTTAATTCATAAAAATGATTGAAAATAAATTTTTTTATTTTGCTACAAATTTGCAGAAACGGAGTTAAAATAAAAAAACTCCTGTATGTTTAGATAAATACATACGAGCATGTGCCGAAGACTTTGAATATTCTTCAACATTATAGTGGTTACAGTGAATATTACTAAGCAAATTAAAAAGTACATCTTATAATAATACAATGCACTTGTAGAGCTTGGGCGCATAAATATGACTTGAGGATAAGTAATTTCAGTAATCCTTAGCTTTAAGCCTAAATTTTCCAGATTTTAGTTTTTTTATGAAATTCCGATAGTTGAGCATTTTTTTCAACAGCAAGGATTCTACATGAAATTAGATAACAAAAATAACGAAAAACTCATCAAATAATGACTTTGCAATGTGCAAAAACTTATTGAAGCCACTAAAAAGAACTAGGAAGAAGATGCAGAAAGGTAGTGTTTTGTCTAATTATAAATTTTCGGTTTTACTCACGTGTGGTAACGGGAAAAACCCATTTGGAATTACATACCTGATATGGTGTCCGACAAAAAAACGGAAGGGTCAGTAAGCCAGCTGTGGGACTTTATGAAGTACAAAGATTTCCAGATCATATGCACACGCACATGGTTAAAAAAATTGGTCACATCGCAAAACGCTTAATTTTTTCTATAAACGTCAAACGCTCATTACTAGCTCAGTATCGAATAAAAAATTTAAGAAAAATAGCATCGATTTTCGTTATTATTTAGGGGCGGAAATGGGTAGGATTGGTCCTCTAGATTTTCGCTTATGCATACCAACGATATAATTTTATTTGGGGAGGTTAATAATTTCGAAATCACACATCTCAAGAACTGTTAGGAGCTACACAAGAATAAGGACGTTTTCGGATGTTTCTCAACATATATCACCGTGTGAAGAAAGATTTAATAAAAAATTTCGGAATACTTTTTGCTCCTTTCAGTACTTCAATCATCTTATAGTTGAATAATCTGAGTATTTAGTCCATGCACCACTCTGGAAAAACAAGAAAATATTGTCTGCATTCGCTTTCGGGCTTTGAAAAACAAACACATAAAATTAATAAATCGACCGAAATTTTTTTACAAGTCTACCATATTAAGTCGACCCTCGGTTAATCAAATGTTATTTGCTACTCATGAAAATAAGAAATTCGACGCGAAGCGCAGGAAAAGTTTATGGTTCATTAGCCCAAAGTATGCCAGAAGCCTAGACTTCGTGAATTTTTTAATTCATTTCTTTGAGGAATCCTTGCACGAAAATGAAAACTTTTTTTCATTTCGAAGAAGCGTCCCCCCTCCTCCCGCATTCCAGTTGATTAGAGCCCGCTTCAGAAGTAAATGTCGGCGATATCGCCGATATCGCCGACTTTTGTCTGCAATATCGGCGATATCGCCGACAAAAATCAGCGATGTAGACGGTATCGCCGATTATTGTCAGCGCCGGCTTTGTCGGCGATATCGGCGATGCCGCCGATATCGCAGACAAAAATCAGTGATATCGCCGATATGGCGAACAAAAATCTGCGATATCGTCCATGTCAGAGCCGCCTGAGAAGCCATAGTTAGATACTGTGTATGCGTATATGCAATGCATGCATGTACATACATACATATGTTTGGGATATGTACCTATAAATCGCGTTGTGAATAGGAATGCTAAAATGAAATTAAATAAAAAGTATTTTCAAAAATTAAAATAAATATGGAGACAAATTTAAAAAATATCAATGAAAGTAAAATATAATGAAAATTACTTCGAAAATTACGCAAACACAGAATTTATTTTTTGAACACCGGGAAGAAGGTTTTATTATGCTCTAATTCCTTATGTTTCTCAAGTTTTTTTAAAGGGCGTAGCCAGGTAGGTGGCACAGAAGGCACGTGCCCGCTCTCAAAATTTCTGAAATTATTCTAAATTTTGATGCATTTACTAGTGTCAAAAATCTTCAAAATTTTTAATTTAATTTGGAATTAATCCATTTATGCATTTCTGACCTGTCAAAGATCCCGAATATTGTTCTATGCACAAATTTAATATTTTTATGCATTTCGGGAGTCAAACTGCCATTGAAATCCCAAAAATTTATGTGTTTCATTTTCTGGCATTAGAAATTTCGCATTTCACATGAATTTAATAAATTTGTGTCAGCTACATTTCAAAGCTAAATATCGGACTTTTCAAGTGAATAAAGATCGGTTGAATACATCTTAAAATTTTATGATCTCAAAATTTTCGAGCTTCATACATATCAAACCTATAGAAGTTGGACATTTCTCGCTTCTTTGATCATCTGATCGCATTTCCTCAAAAAACTCATTCTCAGTAATGCGAATTTATTTACTTAACGTGTTTTATGGTAGGTGCCCAGAAGAATCTATGTACTCATCGTTAACGTAATAATTTTCAAATACCTTTGCAGCAAACAAAAAAAACGATTTAAAGATTTTTTAATTCTCGTGAAATGCGCGATATTGTGAAAAGCGACAGCAGAACAGAACCATGTTTTGGAGATGAAACGTGCAAACGTGGTGCCAGTATTTTTGTACAAGGTCCGTTTGTACATGTACAAAGATGGTCCCCAAAAGTCTTTGTACATTTTGTACATGCAAATTTTTTTGTACTATAATATGGTACAGTAGCTATTTTAGTGTACTGAAACAGAGTTTTTCGACCTTTGGTAGTGTATTTTAGCTAATTTCTGGGTTTCTGACGCCAAAAAATACTAAAAATTGTCTCAAAACGGCGCGAAGCGCCTAAAAATTTGACCTTTTTCCATTCTAAATGCAAATTCTGCCATTTTAAAGAGATATAGGGCACATAATTACTCATTAAGGCGCGAAGCGCCGGAAATTTTTTAAAATTTCACACCTTTTTACAGTTTTTGTCTTCCCAAAAAATTTTTGTACATGTACAAAGACGGTCCTGAAAAGTCTTTGTGCGTCAGAAAAATCTTCGCCGAATACAAAAAAAACCGTGCGTGGTACAATAATAGATAAATAGCAAAAACGCTTCTGAATACCCCAAAGACATTTGAAAAAATTTACATGCGTACCCCTCCAAACCAAAATCCTGGCTATGCCTCTGGTTTTTTTGACCTATGATCAAGATTGAAGGCAATCAGTTTACAACTGTCTCGAAAAATTAAGGATTTAACAAGTCAAAAGCATACGATATTACTAAATTTGTCCTTTCGCTTAAAATTTAATTCGAGAAAATTAATTTGCAATTTTTTATCCAATTAATTTATTCCTAATCCAGCATTTTGATCAATTAAATAATTAATCAATTAATTAAATGATTATTAAATAATTCATTTGAATTGATTAATTTATTCATCCTAATTAATTAGCCTTATTTACTTTTCTAGTCTACCTCAAATCGCTGCTTTTAAGCTCATCAAAAATTCGTGTATGTGCAAAAATAAGTAATTATTCAATCCATTATGCATGCCATATGCGTACACATATTTTCTTCCACTGACTGTACTATACATTGTGCACAGATCGTCGGCGATATCGCAGAGAAATAAAAATGGATCGATCCTATTCTCCCAATTTTAGTCGACGATATCGCCGACAAAAATCGGCGATATCGCCGACAGAAAATCGGGAAAATCGGAGCACTTGTGAAAGGGGGAAAAACAGTCGGCGATATCGCCGACTTTTACTTCTGAAGCGGGCTCATACCACTTTAAACACAAAATTCAGAAATAAACACTAAACAATAAACAAGATTCCTTACCTGACCATTATCACAATATTCGTTTATTACTCCCATTTTGGCGCCCATGTATGAGGCGACTAGGCTAAATTCGTAAATAAATAGCGTGAAAATTAATAAACGAGCGAATTTGATAAACATTTCAGTCCTCGTTTTTATCATCATTCTGTTAACGAACAATTCAATAATTCGGACCCGGTGCAGAAAAATCGAATCGAATCATTGCATGTTCTGCACGCATTGGTTATTCCGCACAGAAAGCTACGTATTTACTATCCTTGAACAATACAAACAAAGGGGAATGGTCTGGGAAATGCAGCGTGAATAACTGAACAAATATAGAACGGTGTTTACGCGATCGCTACTGCAAAAACTATGATAATTTGAGACAGTAGCAGAAGAAAATTGAATGAAGACTAATCTTCGCTTCAGTCACTCACGACATTTATACTGAATTATTATTTTTACCTAGACATGCGTATTTGCGGTCAACAAATTTTTTATGGTGCTCATATCAAATTCACACCGTCGGTAAGGAATCTTGTGTCAACTATTCAGTTTTTGGTTGATTTTTTAAATATGTACTTATGTATGTACGCGTCTACCTACACAAATTGGCTTAATACATACATTAATATCTGCATTGTGCGAGTTCTGAAAAGCAACTTGGAAGCGCGTTGTCGATTACATTTTGCACAAATTTTATTAAAACCGGAAATTGAATTAAGCATACAACAAGTCTTAGTTTAAAAAATACTAGTTACCAGTACCGCGTTCATTCATTCGTGGGTTGGCCTTAGGAACTGGGTTATGGTTAATTAACAGTAGATTAAAAAAATATATTTATATAATTATATGTGCTCTAAACTAATTTTGATGCTCTGTACGCAATTCAAACCAAGGAAATCGTAAATTTGTTGTGCAAAAAAAGGAAAAAGCAAAAAGCACAAATGTTAATTTGGAAAAAAATAAAATAAAATTGTACAATAACTTACAATAAATATCCCTTACGATTTAGTAAAAAAACTTTTCGTTGGCAAAATGCCTTATATTGGTGAAATCGTATGTCGATGTTGGAGGGAATGAGAATAAATTAAACTTTGAACAGCTTAACCTTTTCGACAACCATACATGAGCATGGGGATGATTGAGGAGGGGGAGGCTTTAACCACACGTGGGCGTGGGGGTATGCACCCCCATATGTTCGAATAACCCCCAGAAACCAAAATATTCCCCCCAGAATTTAATTTTCGAAATTTTTTTGTTTTTTCGCAATTTTTTGATGCCAAAGGATAGTACTCGATGAGAAACATTGAAAAATAGTCTTTTTCGCCATACTACATTTTTAAGACCATTTTTTTACCTTTGGAAAATCTTGCCCACCCCCTCCAGAATTTTGGTGCTGCCCACCTATGGCTTTAGCCCTTCCGCCAGAATCCAAGCCCTCCCCCCAGAATCCGGCCGACTCTCAGAACTAAAATTTGTAGTGTTCTAATTGTCAATTATTAATTATGCTCCAAATTCCAAATTAAAATTAATAACATTAAATGCTTTGAATGTAAAAAAAATATTTAAAGTAATAGAACAGAGAACTTTCTACATCCGATAAGTACGCTGTTAAAATGTAAGCTGGATGTATAATATATTGATCTAACGATGCAGAGCGACAGAAAACGTGAAAGCGAAAAATAGTCGCTCCATTCTTCAAATTGCACGAAAAATATTCTGTCGTCATTGCAACTAAAAGGCCTGGTTGTCTAGCGCCGCATGCTTTTGTAATTTGTTATATAGAAAAATCTGCGCATTAGCCTATTCAGAAAAAGCAATTTTTGCGTACACAAGCAAATGCAATATTAGCATACATCGAAGTCTTATGAATTGACTTATATTTTACTTACTAAATAAAATACTCGTATTCACAACAATTTAATATACATGTAATAATTTAGCAACATACAATAGACAATTACAACAAAAATATGTAGAAAAAATATTCGATATTCAACATTTGTTTTTGAATAAGTACAAAATATTGCACTTAGAATTGTACAATGCTAAGTCAGCGGCGGATAAGCTAATAGACGCGGAAAATATTGCTGATCCTGTATCAATTAGACCCACTTTAGAAAAAGTTCCGATGTAGACTCAGCGCATCGAGTCGAGAGAAGCATCGAACACGAAATCTTCTTAGACCCAAAATGTCGGAGGGCGGACTTAGAATCTCGTTGGAACGACTGTATTGATAAACCCATTCAAGTCTAATTAAATTAACTAAAAGTATGTCGTAAGGCCCATAGAAATGCCAATTTATGTACACATGTACAAGAAGTACTAAGTTTAAATTATCGTATTTTGAAGAAATGCAGAAGCAAATTCATTCAATGATGCCTAAGGGCCTACCCCTGCTTCAATTGTATCGCTATGTAGCTTCGATATTGCCAAAAACAATTATTATTTGAACTCAACGCAATCTTAAAATAACCAACAATTCAATAAACAATGTAACTTAGAAGGGCTTCGCCCGCTTTCGAGTTATTGGAGTATCTTAGCGCGCGCAAACGAGTTGGCTGATTTAGTACTTGAAGTATGTACGGATAACTAAACCGACAGCACGCCGTCGGAGAAGATACCCAACACACAACAACTACGAAAGCAACGAACCCCAGTAAGTACCTTCGGGGCTTACCTAAGTACCTATGCTACAGCTAGCGCTGGTCAAGAAGCTGCGGTAAAAACCTGCACTCTTCCAAAATGACCCTGAATACCTACTACCTAAAATCTCCACGGACGTAATTGGTCCGGTACTTATGGAGATTATGGGATGGAGATGCCGACCGCAGATCCTAACCAGGAGTAATTAGATAACCCCGGTATTCGCCCTAGGTCCTTGGACCTTTTTAGACCAAAAGAATAATTTTTCGCGAAAAGAATTGAAAAGGTTTCGCACCAGATTACCTATGGCGAAACTACTTATAAATTCTGGTTCCAATAGCACTCTGTACTTAAATCACAACAACAAAGAGCTCTATATCCGGGCTGTCATCTACTATAAAAATTATGTAATAATTTTTATAGATTTTTGGTTCGAAAGAGGAATTATGAATTTTGCACGAAATGATAAATAAAAGGTTTTACCCAACGAAATCCGGCAAGAAATAAAGTAGTGGCCGGCCTAATCCCAAATCCTAACTGCCTGCGATATATTGCACCTCTAGGCAGTTAATTTTCGTGCTTTTACCAAATTAAAACAATTTACAGGCAATGGCGCTGATACAGTCGGAAACGACACGCCGGAAAACGCAAAGGCTAAACTGCCACCAACTAACTAATCAGACTAATAATCGTAGGGGGAATGGCCTACAGTAATATAAGAAGAAAATATTGTATAATGTGTTTATAACAAAAATGGGTGCTTCTTGCACATAGATTTTTCGGGTCTCCGCACAGGCTCAACGTGAATAGCGGTCATGTCGCCTATGTTTTAAATGTAAAAATTGATAGGGGACTTGTAGGGGGTTCCACAGTAAAAGGTCGCATCTTTGTATCCCTCGCGACACATAGCGACAAGAGTCCAACCAATTGACACTGCGTGGTCGGAATGCCTCCGCATGTCATACTATCGATCTGAAAACTATGGCTGGATCGCCAAAGTGGAACCAAAAGACCGGATGGTCGGAATTGGCGCACTAAGTGTGCGCAAAGGCCGTACAAGTCACGGCACGTGTAGATACACTATCTACACTCCTCCCCTCACCGGGAAAAAATTCGGATCACGAGCCGAATTTTTTAATTGGAATGAAAATTATTGAAATATGAGAAAAAATTGTTGGGGATCCAACAAATGGAAAATTTGAGTAATTTTATTGAAATTTTTAGGTTGGGCCCCCTGTGGAAAGGAAGAAAATTTTGAATTGAAAAGTATGGCGGCTGAATCCATGACTGAGCCTCTATCGAGTGTGCAGAGACCTGAAAAATAAATTTGAATAAAAGAAGAATTAAGTAGATTTTAGATAAAATTAAGATAAAATGAGGCCACACTTGCTCTGAGCAAGTTCAGGAATCAACGAGTTTAAAATGACGAGATTACGTAAAATTTAAAGACGAAAATTAAAGACGAGATTTAAAGGCACAAGGAATAACGAAATGCGAACTAGTAGTTTTTATAATAAGAACGCCTTACAACAAAACGCGAATAAAACGACGTTGATCCAACAAATAGTATGCTGCTGGCCATTGGCACAAACGCAGAGTTCAAATATAGAGTAAGAGCCAAACGTGGCTACTGGCGGCGTTTGTGGTCTGGTTTCGACGTCGGAAAGAAGCGAGATGACCGAATCGAGCGACGTGACGAGTCGCTAGAGTCCGTATGGCGGCAATGCGACGGGCGATCCTCATCCAATAAATTTATGCGCGGTTGCATCCGTTCGCGCAGGCTGCGATGTTTGTCGTACGAAATGGCATCAGGCGATGGTGCTCCAAATCCATAATAAACTCGCAGCTGACTAGATGGAGTAGCCGGACGGCGGAAATCCTCGAAATTTTGATCGTGGCGCGGTGGAGATGGAAAGCGCCCGAAACTACCGGTTTCGCGCGAATGAGAGCGCGATTGTTGCGGTTGTTGTTGACCCCAAAACTCGTTTGACCGGGACATTGAACGGCGTTTGTGCTGCGGCCGGTCGAGGCTGATGGCTGACCGCGGCAACCAACGCGTTGGTGATGGGCGACGCCCAACACCTTTGCGTTGACGCTGCGGCGACCGCTGCTGCGACAATTTGCGCTGCCGCTGTTGATAACTGCCGACGTTGTCAGTCGACCGCTGCAACCAATGCGTTGGTAATGAGCCACGCCCAAAACCTTTGCGCTGATGCAGCGGCGACCTTTGGCGCTGCACTGCTCGTGGCGGCGGGGTTGAATGCGGCCGATGCTGCTGCGGAGGACGAGCGGAGCTGCCAGTGGGCCGCGGCGATCTACGCATTGGAGACGGGAAACAACCAAAACCTCCGCTAGATCGCTGCGGTGACCGCTGCTCCAATTGCTCACGCGGCGTCGACGTTGCCGGTAACTGGGGCGGATTCTGCCTGAAACGAGACAAAGAAGAGGGTCCGGGTTCGTTATCTGATGGCTTCGATAATAACGCCAATTGGCGATAGATCATCGCTTGCCGCTCGCGTCGCTCCTTCCGTTTTTGATTGGCTCGATAAGCTCGTAGAGTATGTTTGTATTTGTTCCGGACATATTGGCTGGCCCTTAATAAAGGAATAGCTTTGTGATAGGATCTCAAACGTTCCATGTACGCGGTCTGATCCTCACGTCTTATTTCAGAGGCCACGGCTAAAGAGCCTGGCTTACGTGCAACAGTAACGCGTGGCAATGGTGGCATCGGTTGAGTTTCGCGTTCGGATTTCTCAATTATCATTCGGGCCTGGCGCAAATTGATCTGAGCCTGTAAAGAAAGATCTGTAACGTTTCGTCGTTTCTTCGCTTGGGGGCCACTAGGGCCCTGCGAATCAGCAGCTCGTTTCTGCGATTGTCGTCTCTGCTGGTTTTGGCAAATATTGTCCAATTCGTCAGGCAGTTTTTGCTGAAGATAATGCGATGAGTGTTGGCGCAATTTGTGGCGACCAAATTGGGCAGGCACCGTTAAGTCTGGATCCGTGGCTTTGCGAATTAGCTGAATATCACGATGCAGCACAACCGGATCCTCAATTTCTTCCGCTAATTCAGGAAATTCCACGAACGCTTCCCTCGGAAATTGAGTGTAAGTCGGCCCAAAGAACGCGGCACGAAGCATCCGTCAAATTTGTTCACACATTCGCCAAGCGATTCCAGGGTCGCCATACAACGTCGCGAAGATGAAGAAACGTTGATCCATATAGCGCAACAGTGATGTAGCTTGCAACATGTGCGCAGTAGCAAACACCGGTTCGCGGCTGAAAGTGGTTTCGTATTCTCTCTCAAATTCACAAAACGCTTCAAAAATATCAACCATTTGCCACATCGTCAAGCACAATGGCGCCGTATGATCAGGCTGAGGCTGGATACGGTGCAGAAAAATTCTGAATTGTGACGCCAATTCAAACGTTCATTTGTGGCGGCGTCGGCTGGAATGGATGATTTGCGACGTATTGGATGTTTACTTCGTACACCATGTAACCGGTCGTGATGAACATGCGGTTTTGCGTGAACAACGGATCTGGATAGAACTGGCGATGGAAGACAGAAGGCTGCGTAATAAAACGCGGCGCAACCTGATTCCTAAAGCCCTTGTTTGGATCCATGTCCGTGGGTAACCGTAGTGAAATGACTGGCCTGTCCGGCGAATTGGAAATTCGACAATATTGCAAATAACGTGCGTACATGGCATTGTAGCACAGCTGAATATCGTTACGTAGGCCTGTATACAATTCCAAACCTGCTTCTTGTCCAAGCCAATCGCGAAAATTGAGAAAATTATGGATAGACAAGCAAGGTTGACTTGTTTCTTGCAACTCTTGCATGGTTTCCTGAAAGTAATTTGCGTAGGCGGTTGTTCGCTGTTGTTCTTTGGTATCTTGAACCTTCAATTGTATCGCTATGTAGCTTCGATATTGCCAAAAACAATTATTACTTGAACTCAACGCAATCTTAAAATAACCAACAATTCAATAAACAATATGATAACGGTGCACAATGCACGCCGGACACAACACGGCCAACGCTATTCACAATCAACCTTTCATCTCTAATTTTGGTTCTAAACTAATGTAATCTCAATCGAAAAGACATAACTATAGTCTGTTACACACAAGTTTGGGCAAACAAAAAACGACAAGTGCGTATTTAAGCGAAAAGTGTAAGAAACCTACATATTTACAACATGTTCAAAAATGTGCTAAACGTTAATCAACTTTAAACAAATAAGCTTTTGTTGTTCCTCGCTACAACACTAATGGGCCGAAATGCGATTTTCTTAGAAGCAACCAGCGCTTACGCGCCGGGTTGTGCGCTTCGCGCCCAACGATAGGGTCACTTTGTGACCCCATGCGCTTCGCGCTCAATGGGGTCACTTGGTTATGCGCAGGGTTGTGCGCTTCCCGCCCAATGAAGGGGTCACTTTGTGACCCCATGCAGCTATTCTCTTAACATTTAAATTAAAAAAACTAAAAGAACTGATAAAAATGAGAAATTGCATTTTAATTAATTCCAGCTTATGAATTTCTTTTAAATTCTATTGATATGTTGAATAATAGGAAAGTGGCCTGCGGCCGCACTTCTAGCTGAGTCCAGCAGCTTCGCCTTCTTTTCTGATTGGTTACAGTAATTTTATATTTTTAAGGTAGTACCTGCCACACCCGGGGGACATTCAATCGAAATTAAAAATGTGTAAAGCACAAACGGAAGCGAGTCAACAACACAGATATACGCTGGTCTTAAAAGTGGTGCTATCGGGAAAGAAACACCATTTTCCAATGTATGTATGTCATTGAGTACTCTCCATTGGCTTAAAAAATTGCGAAAAAACTAACAAAATTTAAAAATTGAATTATGCGGGGAGAATATTTTGGTTTCCGAGGGTGGGCATGCGTGCTTATGTAGAGGGGTGTGTAGACTACCCACGCCCGCGTTTGCTTCTAACCCGTCATGCATTCGCCTGTCAGCGTAACCAAAAGTATGACAAAGAAACGTAACGTGAACACTGTAAAGGAATCAATGCAAAATCATCAGTGAATTGACAGTCCGTTGGTGGCAGTACGACATGGATTCGACGGACAGCCGGGTGACATTGTGCTGTAAAATAAGTTTCCTAGAAAATACGTTTAGCCATAGATCAGTAAATGAAAGGTGTTAAATTAACTTGCAAACATTTTGCAACGCTTGCGTTATTGGAGGATCCTATAATGCTAAAATAAGTTAAGGGTTCAACTTTACACTTAAGCCGTTTTGTCAACAATAATTTCAATCCGTACAGCACATCAGTAAACTGGGGCGTAAACTACCGAATATCGTTGACGTCCTTGTCTGCTTAGTGCTTATTTGAACTCCTTTTTCAACTGAATGTAGCACAAGTGTGAGGATCAAGCCATTCATTTTCAACTCCTGATCTTGTTCACTTTAGCTAATTTTTGCAGTCTCCAAAGGGAAACATTAGTGATGTTGTATGTAGCGAAGCACCGAAATTTTTGTTAAACAAAAAATTAAACGTTTTAAGAAAGCAAATTTACTAAGTAAGAGAAACGCATCACAGGTGCCTAGCATTATACAGCGTCAAAAGCCCATATTTTTTACGCCAAAATATCTGAAAACCCGGGACAATTTTAGGCAAGTTGAAAGACAAAAATTCGATCAATCTAGGCTGGTACAGCAGCTGGAGTACATGTATAAGCCCAATGATACACGAGCCTATTTTGCCGATTGATTACTACCTACATACACACCTACTCGTAAGCCTAGGTGGGCAGCACCGAAATTCTGAGGGATGGGCAAGGGCGCTGAAAAATTTTCAAATGTCCATAAATGGTCTTAAAAGTGGTCGTATGGTGAGAAAAACACCATTTTTCGACGTTTTTCATCGAGCACTATCCAATGGCATCAAAAAATCGCTAGAAAAGCAAAAAGATTTTAAAAATTGAATTCTGTGGGGCGTATTTTGATTTCTGGGGGTGCATACCCCCAAACACCCCACGCCCACGTGTGCTCGTAAGCGTAACCTACATACACACCTAAGACGTTGTATTGGATGTCACAATATATTATGTAGGTTAGTAATATTTAATAAATTGTATTTGAATAGGTTTACTTATAAAGAATTAATTTCACACCACCTAATTCGACAAAAACTTGAACATGGAAACGGAGACTAATAAACTTAGTTTAACTAATTACTAGTAAAACATCAATCAACGAACAGCTGCACTTAATATACCTGATCTTCAATGTTGGAATGGTCACTGACGCATGAATTATTATCCTGCTCCTGTCGCAGTCGGCAGAGCCTGTTTGTAACATACAACAGCGTGCTCCACGCGAAGGATCAGTTTGCCATTTGCTGTTGAGAGGCTATGTTATCGCATCAATCAGCCGTTTGTACGCCCCGGTCAGCTAGTTAGCGTCATCCCGGAGATGAGTCCGTCACACGAGGTAACTGATCCATCTGGAAAACCGATGACCTAAAATGAGAGTAATTGACAATGACAATAAGTACGCACATGGAGAAACAACGGTCATGAGCAGGCACATAGCACTGGGCGGAATTGGAGTATCCTTGCTGCTATATTTTTTTATTATAAGTTTTAATGTATTTTTACAGATAGCGTAATAAGTTTTATACATGTGGGCTATTATATTTTGATAATTTGTTAATTTTAAAATTGTGTCGAAACAATAATGTTTGAAAAGCTGAATGTAATAATACAACGTAGTAATCACAGTCCCCAATACTGGAAATTCGATAAGTCAAAGAAAATGGCAAACTATAAGGCTTATAATGAAAATATGAAGCCTCACTTTTTAGCTGCCTAAAGCAGCTTCGCATTCCTTTTTTATGCTTAAATTGCAAAAATCTGAAATTTTTTAAATAAAATTATTGAAAATTAGTTTAGACTCAAAATCATTTCATAAGTTCTACCTTAATCTCAAGCAAGAAATGAACATAAATCATGCTAAATTTTTTACTCTATTTTCAAGAATAATCTTCATTTTCTTCACGCCTTGATCGTTCAAATGCAGTCCATCGGCGAATAACTGCTCCTCGTTGAAGTTGGTATAGAGGTCCAAAAACTTCACATTTTGTCCAACCTGCTCAAATTGAAGTCGCTTTTGTAAGATAGCGCCGAAATTCTCAATCTTTCTGAATTGACATTGGTTGTAAAGGCACTTAGCATTTTAGAGGTTTAATTAAAAATATCAATTATATTACTTAGTGATGTAGGGCGAAGAGTCGAAGCGAGGTAAGATGGACACAATAAAGACAGTTATGGAATGTCGCGTAGAGATGTCTTTAGCTGCCGATATTAACAATTTAACGACCTGCAATAATTAAATAAACGCACACGTAGCATGGTGCTTTACAATTTTTGAATTAATGTAAAATGGAAGCAGAGATCAAGGTTCATAAAAGCAAAAAGTGCATCAAGTGTTTGAATGATTTTTAATTATTCCACTTTTTATTTTAATATTTTAGTAGTCAATTATCCTTAAGCGACGATTTTGATGACACGTTTTGTCGAATTTTATTCCTTGTCTAATAACTTTTTTTAATATTTCTTTTGTTTTATCTATATTTGCTCGCGATAATATACATAATTAAATTTAAATACTGTACTTCTATGCATTACACACAAAGACAATGTGACAATTTCAGAAGATATAGTATTAAAATCTCAATATATGGGTTACAGCTTAATTGATTTGAAATGAAGCGGCACGGATAGCCCCGTCTTGTTACAAAACAATATTTGAACGCAATAAACAATTTAGGTTTTGTTGACGATTTTTGCCATTATCATGATTTTTTGTCATCTTTTTTAAAAAATGGGGGGCAAACTATGCAGAAAATCTAATTCTGTGGGTCTAATGATTGTTTTGGCAGGTGTTCCACCGGATTTTTGAAGAATCCAGACCACACATGGGGGCGAAGAAGGGTCTGCCTCCCAGATGTTGAAGCCGGTCGGTCCCTAATGCAGGTAGCCTTCAAAATGCCGCTTTGAGTAAATTTTTTTCGTGATTTTTGGCATTTTTTCGGCAATTTTACCCCCTTGCACGGAATTTCTTTGCTGCCCATGTTTGGTACACACCCTCCATGCCCAAGGATGGTTATTTAAGTACAATAAGCCATTAATTATAATATTGTAAGAGAATGGCAAGTTTAAATTTAAGAAAACTTTGCCATATTGTAAAACATGATTTAAGTCATTTTAGTTTGAGTGTTTTTAGAAAGCGTCTGGGCCAAAAACATTGAGTTTAGTGGAACATGCATTCTTTTAGTACATTTTTTAAAAATTTAACAGTGTCTAATCTGATAAATTTTTTGATAATTTTCATTTTACAATAATGTGACTTACTCATAATGTATATCAGACTGTTTTAACATAAGACTAATCGGGGTTACAACCAACAATTTTTAAAATCCTATTTAAGCTTACTTGTTGGGCAGTTTTTAATATGTTGATTTGAATAATATAGAATATGCATCGTTATGAAGAGTGTGAAGAATGTCTTAATTTGAAGAATCGATCAGTCATTATCAACATAAGAATAAGTACGGCAATAATTCGTTACACATTAACACGGTCACATATTAGCAATATAGCCGAATATAAAACTATGCTAGTTCAAAGTATACTTTCTGCAAGTTTCAAGGAAAAAAATTTATTGATTTATGAATAAAAAATGAGATTCTCAAAAATATTTCATGATCAAACAAAACTTAAATCGCCGGATATTTTCGTCATACACATATATCTGCATAAGTACTTGGTTTGGCGCATAACTGAGGCGTTTTTGTCGGTCAACGATATCATTCGTTCCGGCAAATAGAATGATGCCAGCAGTTGGTAAATTTCCCGTCAATCGGGCAACGTTACATGTCCACTGACAACCGCCACCTGGAATGGAAATCACGGCGAATTGTTCGCTTATAATGCGGCTGACAATTGAATCACCGATTAAAAGAAAAGCTGGATATTTGTTTGCTTGAATTTGCATCCAGATCTCGCCCGCCTGATTTCTACCTAAGCCGTTGCGGACTGCAAAAATAGCATTATGTAGATACAAATTCACATTTCTTTATTAATTTGTCAACTTGTTCAAAAAGATTATTTCTTTAATGGTCAATATCATAATTGACTTTAAAGTTTAAACACGAAGCATCAACTCACAGTAGTTTTCATATTTTTTTACGCACTACTCAATTAGGAAATTTCATTTTTGACAAAATAAAGTTGTGAACCTGCTCGCTTTTAATACTTGTAATTGAATAGATAAATTGAGTTTTTCTTATTAAGAAAAGCAATAATAAAGATTTTACTGAATATTTTTTACCTTTCCCCAAAATTCGTCCTTAACCGCTTCCACTAATGTTTTTGTTGTAGTCTGTTGTAGATAGGCTCCAACATCAACATTTTGCAAGGCCTGTATGACAGAGTCAAATAAAGTTTATTCGTTACAAGCGTTATACGTACATGAACCGCTGTAAACATATCCTAAAGGATCAGGATCAGGCTTAAATTAATATTTTAAAAATGAGTTTTTACTTAAAAACGGTAGCTGCATATCAGAAATGCTGTTTTTTGACCTTTCAGACGATGCTTGTTCTTTCTTTATAAATCATCTAGATATCAACGCCGAAAAAATGGCCAGAAATTGACTTAAAACGTTTAGAAAAATATATTATTAATAATTTATTCAAAAAAGTCAACAAGTTTGCCGGACAAAAATAATAGCAGCACAGCATGGCCAATATGGGAATGGGCTTAAGATTAAGCTTTTTGCGTCAAAATAGTCAGGAGAAGTACGTCATACCAGTTTTTGAACAATATAAGGTACTTTGAAGAAAATTTTCTTATTTATTCATTATTGACCTTAATTTTTTCTGTCTTTTTCAACAATTTTTTTATTTTTTGATTCTAGCGGATCAGGTACCCAAACCTCCACGTGCATGTCTTGTCAATACAAGATCTGATCGGAGGTTTCACCTCCGTGAAGGTTGTATCACCTCGACCTGAAAAACTTCAATTTTTTTGAAAAATTAAGATTTACAGTTTTTTAGCGACAAACCCCCATGAAAGTGAGAATTGTCTAGTCAAAACCTTTCTTCATAATACGTCATGCGGCACTGTAAGCCTTGCGCACATATCATCTCATTGACAAAGAAGAAGAGTAAGTTGATTAATAAATGAAATAGAATGCGTGTTATATAATTATTGAATAATGTAATCATTAAATCAATAAGATTTTTTTTGACTGCTTTAAATAGAATTTTCTCAATTATTTTTAAACTATTTTTCAATCATTTTTTATAAATGTCTAATTATTTCAGTTAAAGGTAATTTGATATAATTGTAGCCGTCGTTGGGCTAAACTTAAGAATATATATAAATGCAGAGCCGCCCTATGTCTACAAAATCAACTTAGGAACGGATGTATTCACCTTCGGGATTTACTTAGGTACCTAAACTGCTCTCAGCGCTGGTCAAGTTCGCATAATCGCAGGGCAATTTCAGAACAATTGACCCTTGTAGACCTACGGCTTCAACTCCCTCAGTCCTAATATTGTTGACTGCACTTTCGTCGGGAGTTTCAGCAGCTACGCCCTAAATCCTAACACTCGTACCTACCTAAATCCCGGAATACTCGCAAGGTCAGTTGACCTATCTCAACCCACTCAAGTTGATAATTTAACTTCTTTTCTAGGGTTCGAATGGCTTGAAATGTTTTTGGTTCCTAATCAGTGTAGCACTCTAAACTTTAAATACAGCAACAGCGAGCTCTCATCTGGTCAATCATCATAAAATATTAAATATGCTTTTAGCTAATTTTGGGTTGATGAAAGATAAAAGGATTTCAATGAAGGAAAAGACCATACGCTATTACCCTTTATCCATCTGGTGCCGTAACTCAAAAAATAAAATAGAATATATTTTAATCGTCGACCAACTGATTTTACCAAAAATCATACGAATGAAAAATAATACGACGATTGACTAACATGAACCAATTCATTAATATCAAATTTACATGTATCAATTGGCGTCAGTTGACGCGCACATAAAATAAAATGAACGATATTATTGGTTATGCAAATACTAATATGGAACAAGAACGTGAAATAATACAATACACGCGTTTTATCGTGAAATAATATAACACACACGTTTTACTAGGATGATTAAAATAAAGCAATGAAATCGAACGTTCAATAACTCTTACATAAGTAAATTACTGATGTTAGCATATACGTAACTCTGGTTTACCGGACAAGTACCTAATAGAATTTTAAGTTAAAAAGTAAGGGTTAAATTGAGAACTGAAGGCATAACCACGAGCTCACACATCACACAGATGGCTACTCGAAAATGGCTATGTTAACCGATACAGTAACAAGCTGTTGTCGGATGGCATACGCGAACTAATGGCAGATGTTCGCACCGTGTAACTCTCGTAGTTACATATGGTACTATTAGCAAAGGAGCAAAACGAATATGGAATGCCAAAATTTTTTGCCAAAATGGTAGAACATGATAAATTGAAGCGCGGAAAAAAATTTGCTGAAAATCTGAGCCATACTTGCAAAGTTGCAGGCAACTCTTTATGTGAGTGTTGGGTGGGACGATTAAACGGCTCGATCCAAGGACTTACACATTTGCCAGAAATAAATAATATGGGCTGAAATTACGGGAGGAAGCATAGCAATGAAGGAGAAGAAAGAAAAAAGACGCGAAAAGCTGTTTGAAATTTAAAAAAAAACTTAAAAAAATTTCCATATTTTTTGGCATGTTTTTTTCGGTTTTACTTGACAAGATATACAAAAATCTAAGTTTTTGCTTCTATATACTAAGGCTTAGGCTAGTATATCTGAAAAGGTGTTTTAAGCTGCTTAGGTCGAGGTCGCTCCCGCTCAGGTCGATGTATAGATGCTTAAGTCGATGTATAGATGCTTAGATCGATGTATAGATGCTTAGGACGATGTTTAGATGCATAGGTCGATGTATAGATGCTTAGGTCGATGTATGGATGCTTAGGTCGATGTATAGATGCTTAGGTCGACGTAAATTGGGTATCTGCATGTGATTCTGCATTCAGCTGTTTGAAACTTCAAATACTTAGGTCGAGAAGATGCTTGCTTAGGTCGAGAAGAGGCTAATTAAGGAAACCCATAGCTTTTGCAATATTGATCATAGACGGATGAAATCTTTTTTCCGCGCTTTCTTTCAACATGTTCTAAGTACTGAGCGAAAAAATTCGCTTTTCTGAAGTTTATTTCTTAGTATTCTGAAAGTACCATATTCTTAAGTTATTCCCGTCGTTGATAAATGAATAAATTAAACACTTAGTTCTATGGCAACATACATAAGTAAGATAAAATCCTTAAACATAGTTAATTTATATAGCTTATTTAAATTGTTATTATAACATACCGTGTTCTTGTCAATAGCAAACATGAGCCAATATTTGATGTTAATCCAGACTCTTTCTACACACTGCACGTTGGCACCGGAAAACTTTTGTGTGTACGCATTTGATGTATGGCAAATAGCTGTATCAAAAGTGTGAAAATGTTATAAAACACTGTTTAAAATTAACTATAGTCTGTTACACACAAGTTTGGGCAAACAAAAAACGACAAGTGCGTATTTAAGCGAAAAGTGTAAGAAACCTACATATTTACAACATGTTCAAAAATGTGCTAAATGTTAATCAACTTTAAACAAATAAGCTTTTGTTGTTCCTCGCTACAACACTAATGGGCCGAAATGCGATTTTCTTAGAAGCAACTGCAGTTTATACTTTAACGGGTCTCAAACACATATGGGCGTGAGAAGGTTGAGAGCAGACATGCGCATGGGGGCTGGGGTTTGGGGGGGTACTGACTAGGGATGTGCCGGTTAACCGGAACCGGAACCGGCTGGAACCGACCATTTTTTGGAACCGGAACCGGAACCGAGAACCGATTTTTTGATTTTCCAAGAACCGGAACCGAACCGATTTTTTGATTTTCTAAGAAGCGAAACCGGAACCGGAACCAGGGCCGTGCTCAGAGGTTTAGCGGCCCTGGGCGAAACTTATTTTGGCGGCCCCATAATTTTTAAAAGTGGTATTATATGCATCATAATTATCACTTATGTATATCCTTTACATATGAACCTATATGATCGCAGTTTGCATATTACTGTAAATTTACTAACAAAATATTGTGCTACATTATTTTTAGTAGGTATCGTATGTTTTTCTCAAATAATTTACCTATTCCGTGAATGATGACGTGCTTTATTACAAAATAACTTGCCTAGCTTTCTGAGCGGCAAACTGGTCAATCAATTGCAAAAAATCTAAGAAGATGATAAATCCTTTTCAATTGAAATAATCGCTAGTGCACTTAGACGAGAATCAGTCATAGTTGACCGCAAATATATCTTTATTAATTTCAGTTCCGAGAAGGAACGTTCTGCTGAGCCACAGCGATAGGTATTGTAAGTAAAATTCTGAAATCAATTATAAGGTTTGGGAAAACATCCTGGAAGTCATTTGATAGATATTTAAGAGCAGCTAGTGGCGAAGTTAATTCATTTGGACTTGATCGAGCAAGAACTTTTAGCTCAGAGTACATGTCTGGTCCATGTGCATGACTTGAGCGATTCATCATCTTCCCATGTTTTTAAAGCTGGTTTTCGTGGGTAGTGCTCAATGAGAAACCTTGAAAACGGTATTTCTTAGCCATGCCATCATTTTTAAGACCATTTTTCGACCTCTAAAAAACCTTGCACCTACCTCCCCGGGATTTTGTTGCTGCCCACATATGCTGCGGGGGTCTTAGGTGGCGCGGTAAAGCGTTCCCTGCGGGGTCCGGGACAGAGTCCCTACAAATTTTGTAAAAAAGCATTTTAATGTCAAAAATTAATGTTAAAATTTTCGCGAAAACGGCCGAATTTCGGTCCTGAATGGAGCCCAAAAACACTCAAAATTTATGAACTCTTACATCTCACAAAACTCCTGAGCTGAAATGCGTTTTTCGACCTCTGCTAATTACATAGCGCAGCAACGGGTCGCTGCCAATGAGATATAGAAAAATGTATAAATTGAAGTTTTTGTTCTTACCCTTTTCAGGCCTATTTAAGGCCTTCTTATTGAGAAGATGCAGCTCAGAAAACAGGAAATGCACAAAATATAAGAAAATTTGGCCATTTCTTTCATTTAAAATAGGATTGTGTCCTTGTAAAGAAAGACAAAAAAGCAAAGAATAGACAAACTGGTACACACTCATTTTCTCACTTTTAGTTTTATGCTCAACAAGCATGCGCACTTTCATTCAATGAACAAATAGTGCATTAAATTATTAGTGATGTGAAGTGCTAGATTATTTCAGCTGATTCAAGCTTTTAAATTCATTTGATCTATGGCTTGGTGCAAAGCGCCGGAAAATCTTGACATTTTAGCCTTTTCGAACTCAATTTTCTGGACACACATTATTGCAACAGAAAAATCAACAATATGTCTGAAAAATGAGAACAAGTATAGCTCAGTCAGCGTTCTCTTAAAAATGCAAGTAAAGATTTTTAACTGACTGTGTTTGCATTAGAACGTCGAAAAATCGATCCTTTTGAACGTATGTATCGAATTATTGTAAGAGGGCCGCCAAAAAATGAATTCTATACGGCATGCACTACAAATTTTTTAGCGGCCCATAATTTTAGCGGCCCTGTGCGGCCGCACAGTTCACACCCCCTAGGCACGGCTATGACCGGAACCGATCTTTTTTGCAGTCGGTTATCGGTTCTTTAAAAGTAGAGCTAAAAATCGAACTTCCATAAGATTTAGTGAAGACATGAAGCAGCAATTCAATCTTTTATTACCCAAATGTTTACAGATTAAAACTTAGCATGCAAATTTTGTTCGGGTAAATTATATTTTAAAAATAACAGTCGTTCTGCTTTTTTGCCATGTAGCCTGTTTCTGAGAGTGTCGTAAATGATTCTAGCGCAACTGAACAGCTATTCCGATGGAACACTTGTAGCTGGCGCTGCAAGCAGGGGCGGATTCAATGGGGGGAAGGGGCGGGGGACGGCCGCCCCTCATTGACCTAAAATATTTGGCGAGATAAAGAATGGATATGCAATTTGCAAGGATTTTTGGCCGTCAGTGACCATAATTTCTCAAATACCTATTAATGACATTTATTTACTTTCTTGGTGACCTGGAAGCCATTTTCTGTTCATGTAGGTTTCAGAAGCAGCAGAAACATCCATTTTTGCATAGTTTTCTTCTATTTTCAATCAAAAATTTCGATCTTTCGCATTAAATGCTATAAATACAGGAAATCAAGCTGTAAATCATGCTTCTAGACGTCCATCCGCCTTAATTTGACAAATTTTCCGGCGCTTTGCGCCACAGTCAAAGATTTTTCCCGATGTACAAAGACTTTTCGGGACCGTCATTGTTCATACACAAAAATTTTTGGAGAGACAAAAATTACAAAAAAGGTTCAAAATTCGCAGAAATTTACGGCGCTTCGCGTTGAAATGAGTGATTGTGTGTTCTATTTATCTTTATAATGGCAGAAATTGCATTTCGAAAGAGAAAAATGTCAAATTTTTCGGCGTTTTGCGCCGTTTTAAAAGGATTCTTAGTGATTTATGCCCTTAGAGACTTATAAATTAGCTAAAATACACTACCAAAAGTCGGACAACTCTGTTTTAACCACACTAAAATCGCCACTGTACCATATTATAGTACCCGAAAGTTTGCGTGTACACAATGTATAAAGACTTTTGGGGATCATCTTTGTACATGTACAAACGGACCTTGTACAAAAAAAACTGCTTCGCGCCAGATTTTTTGTAAAAGTCGAAGAATTTTAGTGATTTTTTCGCACAAAGTTGTCGAAAATTTTAAAATTTTAAGAAAAAATATTGCGTCAAAAGTGATTTTATATAAAAGTATACATTGTAAAACACAAAAAAACGCTGTTTCGCGCGTTAAGAGCAAATTTCTGGACCCATTTTTGACTGTTTTTGGAAAAGTTGGGATACCGCCCCCTTAGGAAAATCCTAGATCCGCCACTGGCTGCAAGATACTGCTTAGCTATAGACGCGAGAATCGGCAAATTCTTCGACTTCTCTTCCCACCATTGCAACAGATCTTCGTCGTGAATTAAGCATTTCGATTTAGTATAAGCCTCCAGTTAAGAAACACATAGATAATATTCAGTGATTTATAAGTAAATTGTCAAGTAGACATAAAACTTGTTTAAACGTGCAGTTGCCAGATTGAAACGACTTCCTGAATAATTTATCTTTCGATTACATCGTCATACGTTCCGGTGAAGTCAGGCTATCAATAACGTACATACTTTAACACAGGAACCGAGAACCGGAACCGGAACCGACAGTTCTCTAGTTAAAGAACCGGAACCGGAACCGACGGTTCCAACTTACGCAAGAACCGAAACCGGAACCGGAACCGAAGTTCTCGTTTTCCAAGAACCGGAACCGACGGAACCGATTTTTTTGAAAAACCTGGAATCGGAACATCCCTAGTACTGACCGACCACCCAGAATAAGGAAATAGGAAATGTTTTGCGAAAAATAAAGAAAAATGAAGGCCAAAAATGGACGAAAAATGAAAAGTTTCTTCAAAATTGCCTTAAATTGACCAGAAACTGAGTAGTAACGTAGTTTTCACACTACTTTAGCGCTTATATCAGTTTTTGAACTCATTTTGGCCCAAAAAAGCCCAATTCTTGACCCCCCCCTCCAGGCCGGCTGACTCCACCCTCCCTCAGATCGGCCATGCTGTGCACCTATGGTTGAGATTTTACACCCCGGAATCCAGTAAACTTAAAATCAATTAAACCCCCAGAATTGAATTTTTGGCATGTTTTTTGGGATTTCCGCCGGTTTTGACCCCCCAAATTTGGCTGCTGCCCATGTATGATCACAAATATGTGCACTAGATAGGTTTTAACATGATTCCTATAGTTTTTATCCATAGCGGATCTAAGGTTTATATTGACATACTGGACCTATCGATGCCTGGGATGTAACGAAGAGCCCGCAGGGACATCAACTACAAGTTTTTTCAAATCAATTAAATCGAACAGCCAAACGCTTTTTACGATGATGCAACACTTTTCTGCTTTTTGTTCGATTAATCTTGAGATCACAGATTTCGGAAGTACCAAAGGTAGGACGGAAACCAAAATATCGGTCAAAAGTAATAAAATTATAGATTACATGCTAAATTTACGTTTTTCGGGGTCATGTTTCAGTCAGCATAAGTAGAACATATACGAGTGCATAAATCGGCAGTTTTTATTTTTTAGTGATGCAGCTGCTACTGAGAAAATCAAAGGAACCCTTTGACTTTGACTTTGCAGTATTTTTAAATGTTTAGCCAATTTCACAGATTCAAATGTATGTAAGAAACAGCACACATGTGCATGGGGGTCTGGAGGGTCCCCCAAAAGAATACGGTGGATCCCCTTGAATAGATAGACCATAGACCCCTAGAATTGAACTTTTGGTGCTATTTTTGGCAGATTTTTAACGATTTGGCCGCATCGGACCGCCAGAATTTGGCTACTGCCCATGTATGCTAACAAGCCTGCAAAAATTTAGAGAACATAAAAAGGAAACAAGAAGCAAAATATTAGCTTGTACGGTACTGGCATGTGAATAGCTGAAAAGACGTGGTTGTCCGGGACGGCGTAGTCCCACTTCCTCGTATGCCCCAATTTTCGCATGCCCAAATCCTCGACCGTCCCATCTCTTCGAACCTCTCAGGTGTCCGTAATGTAAGCTAATATGAAAATTAATCGAAGCAGAAAATCCCACCTCTTCGAAAGTCCCAAGTTTTCGCGACGAACCTTAAGTAAGGTAAAAATCCCATTTTTTCGATCATCCCACCTCTTCGAACGTCCCACTTCCTCAAACATCCCATCCTCATTGTGAGTCTCACTTAAGAATGACATAAATGGCAAAAGTTGCCGCGAAAAATTCCACCTCATCGCATGTTCTTTTTCTTCGAATATCCAAAGAATGTTTTACTTCTTTGAATATGAAAACTTCTTCAAATGTCCATCTACTTTCGTCAAAATGAGACCTGATAAGCGGAAATACTTGCTATGAAGATGCCACTTCTGCGCTTGAAACGTCTACTCTATTGCGTGCCATATGAGACGTTTACTGCAAGCGTGTTCCCGTTCCTGAATTGATATAACACAACACCTACGATAACTTATCATATTTGGTAAGATTAAAAATACTTATTGCGATTAAGAATTGCTACTGCACTTCAAAGAAAATTATCTTCATATCTTTTGTCCAGGCAGCTTCTCCAAAAGCGTCTTTTTCACAGCAGAAAATTTACTCACGAAAAAGCTGAAACTGAAGCTTGTCAATCCATCTCAAAAAGAATTAAAAGTCTTTGAAAAAGTTAAAGTCTTTTTGCCAAAATTTCACTAATTTAACAGCGCTTCGCGCTGGACTATCACTAAAGCGCACCTGTTCTCACGAAGTTGCCAAAAATTTCAAAATTTCTCTAAACAAAAATCATTTTGAATAAACGTTGAGAATTTGAAACGGCGAAAAGAGCTATTTTGCGCGTGAATGGCGCATTTTTATACGTACATATTTTTACTGTTTAGGGAAACAGTTGGGTGCCGTCTCGTCCTCTTTTACGAAAATCCTGGAACTGCTACTGATTCGGATAAGTAGTTATTTCGAACAGGTGGGACATTCGATGATATGGAACGTACGATGAAGTTGGGAATTCGAAGAGGAAATTTCGAAGAACGTTAATTGAGATGGAACGTACGATGAAATGCGACAAGTGGGAATTTCGAAGAGATTCATTTCGGACGTTCGAAGAGTGGGATATTCGGAAGAGGTGGAGCGTTCCAAGAGGTGAGACCACATATGGGCGTGGGGTGGGCGCTTGAGGAGTTCAAACTCCCCAAAAAACTTTAGACCCGTAGAAAATCGAAAACTCTTAGAATGAAATTATTGGCATATGTTTCGGGATTTATACCGGCTTTGACCAACCCCCAGAATTTCGCTGCTGCCTGGGATAAAATGTCCGACTCTCGACCTGGAATTTCTGAGTACCATGTCTTTGTACATTTTTCTATTGTGTTTGAACGATTGTGTCCCACCTGTTTGAATGTCCCATCTGTTGGAATGTCCCGAGTGTTCGAATGTCCCACCTCTTCGAATGTCCCATCTGTTCGAATGTCCCATCTGTTCGAATGTCCCATCTCTTCAAATGTCCCACCTGTTCGAATGTTCCAACTGTTCGAAATTCCCAGCTCTTCGAATGTCCCATTTCTTCGAAAATCCAATTCAGCGTGTAGCGATTTATGCTACCGCTTTTGCGTGTTTTGCTTTTTTATGCTTAGTAAATAATAATTATTTAATGTTTGTTGAGAAGCAAAGTCCTATGTCCATTAGCAGACCTTGATTTTATTCTTTTGTAAATTTTTTAATTAAGAAATTAGTTGTTCCTGAAGAATAATGTATGGTTGCCAATATTTCAAAAGCATTCACAATTTTAAAATTTGTGATCTTGCTGTCAAATAAAAAATTAATGAAGTAATAATAAAGACTAAATGTATCGCTTATTTTGCTCGTTTTGTTCAATGAGATTTTTATCCCACGAGTTAATTTGCATTTCTCATTTTTCTATTCATTAGCGGTGACCATTTTCAGCAACGTACCAAATTTACTTTAAGAGCCATAGGTATTTATTTACGCATTATATTTAAAAACAACGCTTTATGGAAAACAATTGAATGGGCATGTCAAGCGCGCAGGTGGCATTTTTATACAACATAATTCAAATTTATATAATATTTAGTCCTACAATGTTCGTATACTTTGTCGTACTCGTACTTACGAAGAGATGGGACATTCAAACAGATGGGACATTCGAACAGGTGGGACATTCGACAGAAATGGGATTTTTTGAGAGAATTATTTGTATTTTGTGTCTTTATTCGAAGAAGTTGGACTTGCGAAGAGGTGGGACGTTCGGAAAGGTGGGACATTCGAACAGGTGGGATTTTTTCTTAATTAATTTTCATATTACATCACTTTGCGAACACCTGGGACATTCGAACAGGTGGGACGTTCGAAGAGGTGGGACATTCAAAGAGATGGGACATCCGAAGTAGTGGGACTATGCCGTTTGAACACATAAAAAGAGGTCAGAAAATGTTAAACAAACACGGTTACTCAAATGCATGTGACTGTGTATCGTGTTCAATAGGTCTCAAAGGAAGTCCAGAGAGAAGATCAGGTCCGCACAATAACCGCACTGTATGTATTTTCTTTTTCTTTTTTGCACTTCGGTAGAGGTACTTTTAAAGCACCTAATTTGACAAAAATGATCATAATTATTTTCAGCCAGTTACCTTTATTGATTTCATCTTAATGCAATGCATAGAAAACAAATAGCAATAAGTATAAAATTTATTTATCATTTCCTGGGAATCTCAGACTTACCCGCCTGTTTCTGTTTTTGTTCCAAATATTTGATGATTGCACATTCTTTATACATTATTGAATTCCTATTACCATCACATCATTTCGCACATAAATGTAACTTTCTTTGTGCATGACAGCATTACTGAATCTGTAACGATTTAGAACGTCGATCAGCGCAGGATAATTTTGGGTATTATCATTAGTAACTTTCGGAATTTGAGAATTTTCTTGGCCTATTTTCCCTTGCAACAACTGGTAGGAAAATTCTCGATTTACCGAATCATCGGTTTTGCTCGTGGGCTTCTCGCTACTGTAACCCAAAATACACCACATGAACAAAATAAAATTAAAAACGCACCAAAATGGCTACTTTAAAAGTCTCGAGGCTGTCTATTTGGAAAAAATGAAGTAGTGAATTTGTTTATATACAACAATATACACAAAACCTCTTTTTCTTTAAAAGAACCTGATGTAGCGGTCCAGTCACTGCGTCATCGAGAATACATGCGAGGAGGTTAAGTAAAATTTAGCGATGTCGAAGCTAAATATTAATAAAGTCGTCGGACCACATAGGTCAAGTCGGTTAAACGGCGTAAGATTTAGAATGCAACAGACGCAGGACTCCATATTCGGCCGTCGACGCATATCTCCTCAAAACAAGGAATTTAGGGGTAACCTGGGATGCGCATTTCAGATTGCCCCCCCCCAAATAAAGCTGGGCAAATGCTACATGATGACTAAGATTTAATAGGTGAAGAGCGCGCCAAAATGATAAGAACACGGATATTTATACAAACGAAAATTAGAGTTCCGCCACCAATACAAGAACAGGAAGAACTAGTAGATTGTCCTATATTTACAAAATATATATATATATATATATATATATATATATATATATATATATATACAGTGGCGGATCTAGGATTTTCCTAAGGGGGCGGTACCCCTAAGGGGGGCGGAACCCTGACTTGGGCGGAAAAATTAGCCGTTTTAACCCGAAAATCGCAAAAAATCGCTCAAAAATGCTTAATTTTTCGCACTTTTTCGGGCCAATGTGGAGGGGGCGGCCGCCCCGCCCCCCTAAATCCGCCCCTGTATATATATATATATATATATATATATATATATATATATATATATATATATATATATATATATATATATATATATATATATATATATATATATATATATATATATATATATATATATATATATATATATATATATATATATATATATATATATATATATATATATACGTACAAATACACAATAAGCAAGTTCCCCAAAATCATCCTGCGCCGATCGACGTTCTAAATCGTTACAAATCTATCACTTGTATTTTGCAAACAGTCATACACGGACCGGACCGCGCAACCATTTTCTAGGAGGCCCAAGAAATTCCAAAAATTAAAAAAGAGTTGGGAAATTGATGATAGGGGAAAATTTTTCGACTTCACTCATCGAGCTCAATATATTGGCATCAAAAAATCGCGAATAAAAGAAAAATATTGAAAATTTTTTAATTTGGGGGTTTGTCGAAATCTGACGGGTCTTTGGGTTCTGGGAGTCTAGATCCCCCACGCTTAGGGTTGTTATTGTTAACGATATTAAAACGAAAAATGTCGTTAACGACGTGTTTTTAGGCCGTCGATAACGAAAACGATATCTTTTTTCGAGAGTCGTCGTTAACGAAAACGATATTAATTTTGCGTATCTAATATCGTGAAAATAACGTTAGTTTTTCGGTACATATTTTTGATCCTGTTTAACTACATAGCTCCTGTAAGAGTCTGCTGAGGTGCCGACTGAGTGAGAGGGAGAGTACAGCGGACGAGACAGGGCCGAATCTCTGAGGCGTCTTAACCAATCATGGGTGCGCTCGGGGGAAAGGGGTTGGGCTTACACCATACACGTAAAGCTTAGAATTCAGGAAGTCAGGCCCAACAAATTTTTAAAAGTGTCTTTTTGGACTAAAAAAAAACATGGTTACATGTCGAAAGACTGTTTTTGACGTTTCAGACAATGCCCATTCTTTCTAGAACACAAAAACACGAAAAAATGCCGAGAAAGTTTAAAAATCGAGTATATTAAAAAAAAATCTAGTCAAACAATGTGCATGTGCCGCTAAGCACCGAAAATTTGACTTTTGAGCCAAAAATGAGCTAAAAACGCATAAAAAATCACTTTTTACAATTTTTACGAAAACTCGATAACTCTGGAAGGCCGCATTTTGCTGGGGGGTAAGTAGCCATTCTGAGAATTGAGAAGTCAAATCCCCAAGAACACGTATGCCTTACCCCCAGAATATGAACCCTCCCGCAAAAATCGACGACCCCAGAATTGAATTTTTGGCATGCTTTATTAAGATTTTTGCCGTTTCGAGCCGTTCCAGAATCTGGCTGCTGCCAATTTATGGTCTTAACATCTAGATATAATCTGTTTCACATAAGTTTGGATATAAATTTTAAGAATTTTTATCGACAGTAAGCCGGCGGATTACGATAATTATATATCAGATCAATGCTATAATCATAATCTGTCAGCTTATTGTCCGAGATGATTTTTTAAAACTTATGCGTAAACTTGCGCCAAACAGACTATAGGCCCAGCGTAAAACGGGTTTTTCTTGAAAATCATAGTCAATTGTCCACAACGTGATGGGTGAGGTAAGAAAGCCGTCGCATTTTTCGTCGCTTTACGCTTAAAATCTAGGATGTTCTTAAGGAGCGGTCGGTACCCCAACTTTTCTAATAAGTTGAAAATAGATCCAAAAATTCGTCCTTCCCAATGCGACATAGCGTTTTTCGGTGTTTTACAATGTTTACTTTTATTTAAAATCTATTTTAACGCAACATTTTTTCACAAAATTTTGAAATTTTAGGCAATGTTGTGTGAAAAAATCATTAAATTTTTTTTGACTCAAGTGAAAATCCGGTGAGGAGCGCCGAAAAAATTGAGATTAGGCGGAAGGATGTTTAGAAGCTTGAGTCACCGCTCGATTTCCTGTATTTTGACAGGGAACGTCGAAAACTTTCAAAAGCTATACTTTAAAATAGAAGAAATCTATGCTGAAATAGCTGTTTCTGATCTTTAATTGTCTGAATACCTATTCCATGAGCAAAAGTGACTCCTCGCCAAGAAAGTTAAAAAAGGTCATTGGTAGGTATGTTCCGGCGCGAAGCGCCGGAAAAATTAGATAAATTATGATCACTGATGGCTAAAAATCATAGCAAATTACATACCCATTCTTCAACTCGTCAACTATTTTGGGCCGATGAGGAGGGGGGCTAATGGCCACCCCTGCTTATTGGTTGATTTTTTGATGCTTTTGTATCGTCTTACTGTAAAAAAGTCCCAATTTCAAAACAGACTATAAGAACAACGATAGAAACATGAACGTAGGAAGAATTCGAAGTATTACTTAAAAAACGAAATTAATATCGTTGATATTTTCTGGAGTTGTCATTTTCGTTAACGAAACGTTATTTTTTTCTGAGAAAAATATCATCAACGAAAACGATATTTCTTTCATTAAACGATAACAACGCTATCCGAGAGGCAGGGACTTCGAACTTTAAAGCATGAAGGTTCTACGTGATGGGCAGAAGGGGGGGCGAGGCAACCCCCATTGTCCAAAAATATTTGGCGAGATAAAGAATTGTAAGCGCGGTGCACACACACTCGTTGAACTCATTGCGCTGCGATAGATTCCCCGTCAGCATGTTTGTTTGATGGGCTATTTATAGCTTTTGCGCCATTTTGCGCTTTAACCCGTCGAGATGCCGTTTCATCTCCCGGATTAGATTGCGCAAATTGTTGAGTAATTGAGCGCTGCTTCGGCTTGCGCAAGCGAACGGACACTGGCCAGTGGCGGATCTTCGACCTGCCCAGTTTTTAGACCGTTCAATTACAGTAATATGTATGTACATAATTTGCAATGATTTTTGGCCGTCGTAATCATAATTTCCCAAATTTTTCAGGCCCTCTTCGTGCAAGCCGCTTACTTTAGTTGCTTGGCGCACATACTGTGACCGTCTCGATAAGCGTTATTTGTTTCACCTAACCTCATTGTATATATCTTGTTGATTTGCATGAATAGAGTAATACCAATGTAATTATCACTTAATGTACATAATTACTGTCTATTGTTATGAAAGAGAGTAGTGTTGTTGACGTCTGGCCGCTCTTGCCGCCTTTTCCCGTCACGCTTGCTGTTGTCCGTCCTCATCGTGCTTCCCGTTTGTTGGCCGTCGCGCCCTTGCTTTTTGTTACATGGTTAGACAAGCGTCCCTATTCGCCGTCGCGCGATCAGTTTTTTCATCGTTTTCGTTATGTACAATTTTGGAGCCTTAACCTTGGCGACCTGGCCTTGTCGTCGTGCGTCGGACCGTACATTTGTTGTTTAAAGAATAAATGCATAGAAAATTGGGAGTGTCTCCGCAATGCTTACTTCATTAGTTTCCAAATAGAAAGTCCTAAGCCAAAAATTGATTGCGAAGTTATTTAGCTGTGACTACTGATTTCAGTCGTTATTCGGAGTCCAAATTAATTCGCATTTTATTTCAGAGTGCTACCTACACACAACCTTTTTCATCATTTCTCAGTTATTTCGAGCCAAATGTCTTCATTATTTTTCGACACCTTAGACAACTCATTGGCGACTATAAAATAAGTTGAGATCTAGAACCAATAATTCAGTTTAAAAGTTACTTTCCCGTTTCAGCCAGCACGGATGTTGAGTTGTTGCTATAGGTACTAACGGACGGACTATCCCTGGAGGGGCTAGGCCCGATTTACCATTTGGCCTGGCGCGATTTTCCAGTTAAGTTTTAGCGCAGCAGAGCTCATCTTTCACACCTTACCGATCATTTCGCAAGGCGATCCAAGGCATTTACAGGAAGTCGTATTTTTGCTTACAGAATAGGTTTTAAAACGATTTCAAGAGCAGAAACAGCTTTTTCGGCAGTTTTCTTCTATTTTCAAGCAGAACTTTTAAAAATTCTCGACATTGCACGTCAAATGATACAAATATGGGTGAATTAGCAGTAATTTAGGCTTCTAAATGTTCCTCCGCTTGAATTTTACTAATTGTCCAGCGCTTCGTGCCAGTTTCACTAAAATTGAAGAAATTTAATTTTTTCGAGCAAAATTACTGAGTTTTAAATTTTCGGAAAATTGTTGCGCCAAAAGCGATTGTAAATAAAAGTAGACAACGTCAAACGTCAAAAAACGCCATTTCTTACTTGAAGGGCAGATTTTTGGACCTATTTTCGACTGTTTCTGCAAAAGCTATGGTACCGCACTGATCCCTTTGCAAAATCAGGAAAATCTTAAATCCGCTACTGGTTGGTACAATGCAGCTACGGTATGTTTGTACCACCTACACCTGTAGGAATTTATGTTATACATATTTGCCTACTTGTCAGTTTGTCATCAAAACAATTAGGCAAGAAGTTAACACTCAAGTACCCGTTGAAAGCACTTTTGAAAATTCAGTGTTAAAAAGGCCAACTTTATTACGAAAATAACCAAGAACAGCGTAGAATATATGTATTTTGGCCGCGAATTTACATACAATACGATATAAATCAGATTCTTACTAAGCCCAAAAATCTAATTAGCTTCGACGTGCGTACCTTCGCCTGGCGAATAGGATTGGCAGAAAGCTAACTATGCGTTTTGTACGTTGTCTACTCGATATAAAACAGCGAGCATACGATAATATGGATAAGTAGGTACCTACATGTAAATTGTGGTATATGACAGAAATTTCGAGATACTAAGAGTGCTTTTTTATTTTAAAATGATCACATATTAATTTTATTAATCAAATTAATGAAAAGCATACCTATTCGATCGGTTAGTGAGAGAATCAAAATGTTTTATCACCTCAAATGCCGATATTTAATCTGTTAAGATCCTCTGATTAAACGGCTTATCTTTAAAATATTGAGAGAGTAGGATGGAAGCCAAACCCTTTAGGCCATTCAAACTCCAATTTTTGTGTCTAAAAACACGTCAAATGAGGTTTTGTTGATAAAACTATTTTTCTGAAGTCGCTCATGCGCCTTCGATGTAATTCTTCGAATAGTATCACTCATAGGTGGTCAGCACCGAAATTCTGGGGGGTGCAAGATTTTTAAAAGGTCAAAAATGGGTTTCAAAAATGATGGTATGGCTAAAAGACACCATTTTTCAATGTTTCTCATCGAGCACTATCCATTGGCATCAAAAAATTGCAAACAAAAAACAAAAAACTTCAATAATTGAATTCTGGGGGTATTTTGGTTTCTGGGGGAGGGTATTCTGCCTTCTGGGGGTGGCTTACCCCCAGAATTCCCCACGCCCACGTGTAGATCACTGTCGGTGATATACAGTGCAGGCATTCGCCGAACGACTTCGGTCCAGTCCAGACTCCAGACCATACATGTAAAGTGTGAAAATTCTGGTGGGAGGGTAAGCCAGCCCCTGAAATTTTAATAAACTACTTCTTTTAGCTTAAAAACGATGTATAGGCGTCAAAAAATGCTAACACACCTTTTCGACGTTTCTCACAATGTTAGAATAAATTTCCGAAAATTTGATTGAATTGAACAAAATATCGTCCAAAATGAGTATAACTACCGAAGCGCCGAAAATTCTTCACTTCCGAAACAAATAGGTTCGCTGGAAATAGCAAGTTTTTAATGATTTTTTTTTAAATTCAAACTTCTGGGTGGGGGAGTCGGCACGACAGTCGTTTTGCAGGGGGTTAAACTCCCAAGAATACGTACGGTCCAGATCAGACATGCACGCTAGGGGGTCTTGCTTGACCCTCAGAATGGAAAATGGAAATTTTGGGAGAAATGAGGCAAAATGGGATGAAAATTGAAAAATTTCGTTAAAAGTGTTTAAAATAAACCAGAAACTGTAGAATAACGTAGTTTTAGCGTTATTTTAGCATTAAAAAAAGTTCTGAGGTCATTTTGGCCAAAAAGGCTATTTTTTTACTCTCTCCAAAATCGGTCCACACACGAGGGCGTGGGGGTGTCCCCCAGAATCTGAAAGACCTCCAGAATGAGTCACCCAGAATTGAATTTTCGGTGCTATTTGCGGCAATTTGGCCCTAACGACCCCCCAGAATTCTGTTGCTGCCCATGCACGGTCATGTCGTGCACCTATGGTTCAGCAGACCGTGCAAAATTTCAAATGCCAGGCATCGCTGCACGGTCTACTTTTAGAATAGAATATGGCTGTAGTCTGACAGAACGCAGAAAGAGCTTCTTTAAATTAAAAGGTTTTTCGGCAATGAAAAACAAGCTTTGCTTTCAAATTCTGACCAGAGACTTAATTTTTCCTACCATTTTAACAAGAAATTGAAACCATTTGGAAGGGCCGACGTCCATAGGTGGGCGGCACCAAAGCTCTATAAGGTGTGCAAAATTTTTTCAAAGGTCACAAAATGGCCTTAAAAATGGTGGTATGGCGGAAAAACACAATTTTTCAACGTTTCTCATCCAGAACTATCCGTTGGCATAAAAAAATTGCGAAAAAAACAGAAAAATTTTTCAAAAATTGAATTCTGTGGGGGAGGTATTTTGGTTCCTGAAGAGGGGGTATTATGGTTTCTGGGAGATGTGCACACCCCCACGCCCAGGTATGCCGGTGTCCCAGTCCTACGTTTTACAATTTACAATTAAGTGAAGTGAAGAGTGTTGACGAACATCCTATAAAAAAACAAAGTCTACGGCGCACATCTAAGATCACGTCAATAAAGTGAAGAAGCAGCTAATGTAAACGGAATTAAGTGCGAAGAGATTGACAGCCATACAAGAAATAGCAGAAACGATTTCTCAAAAGCTTATTTTGAACGTTTACGTACGAGTGAATAGAAAAACAAATTCAGAAACGTTTATTAAAACAGAGACGGTGTTAAGGAAGAGACGAAAATTTTGTGGGCCGGATTTTCGTAATACATGTCTAAAAATTCAAAAATTTCTCTTAAAAGTAACGTTTATGCCTTTGAGTCATAAAATTCTAATCTACTTTCTAGAATTAAAAGTAACTGACTAAGCTAGATGGACCAAAGATAAGTAGGTACTGCAAATTCATAGTGGGTATCCATCGAGTTAATCAAAATTTCAGGAGCAAGAGTTCATTATAGTTCATACGCATGATAAAATTCACTCTGGGGTTTGGAGAAAACTAAAATTTGGAGTAAAGAAGCCGCTGCAAAGACGACAACTGGCCAAATATGTTTTACATATTTTAAACAGTGCTATTTTTCATCAATTTAACGAAACACGTTTCAAAAATCATATGTTTACATTAGCCAAACTTATTACGTAATATTTGGGTGTATCCTTGTTTGGACCGAAAGTCGTTTTTCTAGTTTACATATGTTTATATAGACCGCCTTAGATTCAGATTACATGTTAACGGCTAGAAAGTCTGAGAGGGGTCCCATCCCGAGTCCCGACTAATTTTAGGAGGGGGAGGGATAAATAATTCGCAATTTTCGGTCAGAAATAGCAAAAAAAGCACCCATAAATCTCAGAAAAACGGCAAGTTTTTGCCAAAAATCATGGGAAGGAGTCAAAAATTTGCTGCCTTTTGGTGGGATAACACCCCCATTCCTTTGTTGCATGTCTGATTCACAATATCGTAGATGAAGAAAATTGGGATAACACCATTCATTAAGTCAAAAAAACAGAATTGAAATTGAAAATTATATTGGTCCTTGGATGCATTTAATTTGAGTTTTTATTTATTTATCAACTTAAAATTTCTTTAAGCTAAAGGTAAAGGCATCATTTGCACAATAAAGTAATTTACTCATTTTATTAAGAAACTGCTCTGCTTACTACTGATACTTGGGCTGTCAACAACTTAGTAAACGTTACAATAAACTAAAGATAAGATAAGCATTATTTGGCGAAATACAGTACAGTAATAGCCTCAAAGCGCGGATTGGCTGGTATAAACAAATACTATCCCGTAAAAACACAGGCGCTAATTCCGTATAACCACTGCGCTACGGATTAAATATTAATCAATAAGAATATGAATGCAAGAGCGAAAACGTGCACGATCAATTAACGTGGGAAAATAAATATAAAAAAGTTCATAATTTATTTATAGAAAAAAAAGAAATTTCCAACATTTATACTATCAGACGGTAATTTTTTGTTGCCTACGTTGATTCAAATGCAGATAGCAATTGTGGCAAACGCGTACTGGTTCTTGACATTGTTCAGACGGTACGAAACTTTCGTAGTTTGTACAAGCATTGCAAAATAACAAACCGCAACTCCTGAAAACACTTGCTGTATATTAATACAAAATCAATCAGAACCACACCTGGACGTGGGGGTCTGAGGAGTGTGCATCCCCCAGAAATCAAAATACCATACGTGGGCAGCAAGAAATTTCTGGGGGGGTGCAAGATTTTTTGAAGGTCAAAAAATGGCCTTAAAAATGGTGGTATGGTGATAAAAACACCATTTTTCGACGTTTCTCATCAAGCACTATCCATTGGTATCAAAAAATTGCGAAAAAAGCGAAAAAATTTTCAAAAATTGAATTCTTGGGGGGGGGTATTGTGATTTCTGGGGGATGGGGAAATTTTGGTTTCTGGGGGGTGCATACCCCCCAAACCCCCCCCCACGCCCAGGTGTGCAAAATACCTCCCAGAATTCAATTTTGAAATTTTTTCGTTTTTTTCACAATTTTTTGATGCCAATGGATAGTGCTTGATGAGAAACGTCGAAAAATGGTGTTTTTTTCGCCATACCACCATTTTTTAGGCCATTTTTTGACCTTCAAAAATCTTGCACCCCATAGAATTTTCTTGCTGCCCACGTATGATCAGGACCGTTTCCATTCTAACCTAAGAGTATACGCGGGTAGGACCAAAATTCTTCGTCTGAAAGAGATCCGAAATTTTTAAAATCCAGAATGGGCCAAAAAAAATCGGTAACAGCGATCGTTTTTTAGCGTTTATGACGATGCTCTATCTTTCTAGAGCGTGAAGACATAGAAAAATTTCGAAAAAATATCAGAAAAATTCGATAAAATTTAACAAAATATAGTCAAAAAACGATTATATTAGCGCCTAAAATTTGACAGTTTTGAGCAAATGGATATGCGAAAACAAGTTTTGAACGGCTCCTCCTACGAATATTTCGGAAATTTTTGGAGAATCGCGAATTCTTGGGGAGACGAAAAAATTCCTGAGGGAGGGTTAAAACCCCAGAACCAGCCCCTTCAACATCATGCATGACAGCGACTAGCGCCAGTGGATAGAGATAGACGAGAAACGTCAACAAACAGCGTGTTAGTCCTCAACATAATTTTTTCTCATATTTTTCCGAATTAAACATTTTCTGGCACCCCAAAATTCCAGTCTTGTTTAGGTGCGACTAGCACGACTCATAGCATACATTTAAGGGCTAGAAACTTTGGATGGGGAATGGGAACTAAATGACTCAAATTTTGGCCAAATATGGCGCAAAGAATATCTAAAAATAGCCAAAACGCAAGTTTTCGCCGAAAAGCGGTTGAGCAGGGGTCCACATTTTTCTGACTTTAGTCAGATAGGAGGACGGCCAATTTCGGACGGGGATCATAGGTGGGCAGCACCAAAGTTCTGGGGTTGCAAGATTTTTTCAAAGGTAAAAAATGGCCTTAAAAATAGTGGTATGGCGAAAAAACACCATTTTTCGACGTTTCTCATCGAGCACTATGCATTGGCATCAAAAAATTGCGAAAAAACAAAAATTTTCGAAAATTGAATTCTGGGGGTATTTTGGTTTCTCGGAGAGGGTGCATACCCCCAAACCCCACACGCCCAGGTATGATGGGGATCCCTCATCGATACTGTAACATGTATGACTCAAAGCGACCGACCTGCAATGATGTCGCCTGACGACGGCCCAAAATTCAACCCCGCACCGGGTGCACCTGAGAGCCGAATGATCGGGAGCCCAAGCAACGGTTCCGGAGGCCGAAACTATGCCACTCTGGGCGCGACAATTGAGCGCGGGAGGCTTTTGCAGAGTGAGCGGCTTGTTTTTCAAGGGGGTCAGCAGGGCCGCCGGGAAAACAGGCGCCCTGGGCGGCGAGTTCACCAGATCCGATTCATCGACCGCCTCCCAAGAAGTGTCGCTGAAGTTGTTCGCTTTTGAAGCACTGAGCGGTAATGATTCTAGCACGGCGTCGCTCGAAGACTAAGAAACCAAAAATTTTTCTTAAGTGCCCATTTAAGCTCAATAACGACGGATGCTCGTCAGAAACACATTCTTTTAGCGTTTTGGCCGATGCTCTTTCTTTCAAGACAATATAAACAAAAACATTTTGGGGAAAAATTCAATAAGTTGACCAAAATACAGTTGAATATATCTGTATGGCTCGAAGAAATCGGTACTTATGCACTAAAAGATCGCTAAAAACGATGAGAAGACTACAGGACATTTCCGATTATTCTTTTGGGAAGATAAAAATTTTTGGGGGTTTTAAACTTTTTGCGAGAGTGAGAACCCAAGATCGTTTCTTGACCGATTAAGAAATAAATTGAAGTAATCAATACATGAGAAGGAAGGAATGATGCAAAAATTAATGCCTGATATATTATGCATAAGCTTCCAGAGTTTGTTCAATACTTGTTAAGGTTTCTAGAGTGCATATGTCAAGGCGCTTTCCAGTATGGCCAAAGGCCGATAAAATTCTTTGCAGAAAAAGCAAACTTATTGTACCAAAATCTCAAAGTTTTTGATCCAGAAACCTTTGAATGAGTCGTAATTGATTCGGCGCATTCAAAATTATATTTACCTATCTCCGACATACATATATGTACATCTGGGTCCGGTTTCTATGAAGCGGGGCTTAAGGCAGGCTTTATCCTCGTATGCTACGAGTATAACATTGTCACTTGGTTTAAGCCTGGCTTAAGTCTGCACATGTGGAAACCGGCTTAAGCTAGGCTTAAACCTGACTACGTGAAGCATGGCTCAATCCTGGCTTAAAACCTGAATATTACGAAACCGGGCTCTGATTTCTACATGCAAAGAATATCAATTGATGTCATAAATGAGTAATTATCAAAAATTTAAAAGATTATGTACGCAACCCATGCTAAATGATGACTGTAAATAATTAAAAAGATACGTATGCATCCTTGATCTCGTCAATTACTTCGGTCGAAAAATCTTTCAAAATTCTCTCCATGATGTAATGGTAGGTTTGAACTTCTAGTTTATCTTGGTTTACATACAACTCCCGCTTTGCAAGCTCATTTTTCAAAACTATCATAAGCAACTTTTAATAACATTTGTTTTACGTATGGGCTATACGGATTTCCATGTATTGAGCAGAAAAACTGTCCTGCATTTTTCTAGACCACCGTTCCGCATTTTCATCTATGCTGAAGCTTAGCCCAACAAATCGCAGCAGCGAAACGACGGTTCTGTGGTGTAGTGGCTAGCACTCTGGACTCTGAATCCAGCAACCTGAGTTCGAATCTCGGCAGAACCTCTCTTTTTTCATTTTCTGACCGATATCAAATTAAAATAAATTTCATTCCTATGCGTTGTATTGTAACTCCAAGTTATCTTCTGCAGCTTTACATAGCTGAACAAAAAAATGGCTGCCAATATTTATGCTTTCCCGCCGAAAATAATCATTTCACGCGCGGGCGAATTTAAAGGGGGCCACAGCCACCCCTTCCTTGGCCCAAAATAGTAGACACGAGATAAAGGATGGATACGTAATTTGTAATGATTTTTGGCCATCGACCATCGTAATTTCTCAAATTTTTTCCGGCACACGCCGGAAAATACCTATTTATTCCATTTATTCACTTGTTTGGTGGACTGAAAGGCAAATTTCTGCAGGTGGTTTCTTCGATTTTTTTAGCATACCAGTGTTTTTTTTGTACACGGTCCGCTTGTACATGAACAAGAAATGGTCCCTAAAAGTCTTTGTACATTTTGTACACACAAATTTTTGGGTATTATAATATGGTACAGTAGCGATTTTAGTGTGGTAAAAACAGAGTAGTTCTGACCTTTGGTAGTGTATTTTAGCTAATTTCTGGGTTTCTGAGGGCAAAAATCACTAATAATCGTCTAAAAACGGCGCGAAGCGCCAAAAAATTTGACATTTTTTTCAAAATGCAATTTCTGACATTATAAAGATATATAGAACACACAATTACTCATTTCAATTTTTTTGCGAATTTCAAACCTTTTTTTGCAGTTTTTGTCTTCCCAAAATCTTTGTACATGTACAACGACGGTCCCCAAAGTCTTTGTACATCGGAAAAATCTTTGTCGAATACAAAAAACCGTGTAGCTTCGCAATAAATGTTATACATATAATAGGCGTTGTTGTAAATGCGCAAATACGAAAATAACGCTGTAATTCAAGCTCTAAATCTGTTCCTGTATAAATCATGCCAACTTTCAAGCGCTTTACGCCGGTTTTTAACTAGAGTTAAAGAACTTTATGTAAGCACTTTTTGCGAAGTTGCTCAGAAATTGTGAAATTTTTCGAAAAATTTTTGCACCAGAATTCATTCTGATTAAACGAAGACAATTTAAAACGACGAAAAAACGCTAACTCTGCAAGCGAATAGCGAGTTTTGGGGCCTATTTTTAGGTGTTTTGGAAAAAGTTGGGTTACCGCCCCCTTACGACATATACTCAGTTGATTAATACAGATTAAGTTGAACACCGAACAAAATTTTCTGAGCTTGAGTGGAAAAACTAGATACCTACTACCATACGTGGGCAGCAAGAAAATTCTAGAGGTGGGGGTGCAAGATTTTTCAAAGGTAAAAAAATGGCCTTAAAAGTGGTGGTATGGCGAAAAAACACCATTTTTCGACGTTTCTCATTGAGAACTATCTATTGGCATCAAAAAATTGCGAAAAAAACGAAAAAAGTTTTAAAAATTGAATTCTGAGAGGGTGTTTTGATTTCTGGAGTGGGGTATTTTGGTTTGCGGGGGGAAGGGTGACCCCCCAAACCCCCAACGCCCAGGTGTGCCTACTACACATTTAATGCAGTGAGCGGTAGATCTCTTAAATTCCAATACCTACGTACCTATGTATGCTATTCAGTTGATTTACAATACTTCGATATTTTCCGTGATTTTTCCGCAACTTTGAAATGTATTTTTTAACCTGATTGCTGCTGTCTCAATTTTAACAGTGAAAAACTAGGAAAATATTAGGAAAGTTATCTACGTATGTATTCAACATAAATCGACCTGAAGATGTTTATCGATAATAAATTTAAAAATAACGACCTAGGAAACACAAATGGTAAGAAGTCATCAGTACGAGAAAGAAGCAAAAAAGAAGAAAGAAAATGAGGCGAAAATAAATAAGCAAATAAATAGATAAATAAAAAAGCAAATACTAAAAAAAAACAAAAAAAAAGACAGATATAGAAAAGCAGCATGCTATTAGTAAGAAAGAAACAAAAAGGACGCGTGAAATAGCACAAGTGTACCTAAAAAATTAAATTATGATATATTACATGTTTTATGAGGCGCAAGTCTAAATGAAACAGAAAAAGTAGGCAGGATTATAAACAGAAAACTTACATAAAAAATAAAAGAAAAAGGAAAAAAGGAACGTACAAATATCATATGAACAGACGAGGTCATCAAGAAGAGGCTTCACACTTTCTACTTCGAGTAACACATTATCACGAAAGATAACTTGAGAATCTCAAATGCATTCAACGACTTACACATACATATTATATATTACATACGGGTGAATATCATAAATTTGCCAGAAACATCAATGAAAGCTAAACAGATGAGTAAAGTTAATTATTAAGGCCAAATATCCAGTGAAAAATAATTGAGTCAGATACTAAAACAATAGAGCGTGGGGCTATTGGGAATTTCGGATCCATCAAAGTGTCACCGACACCTTTTAGAGCTTTGACAATATTTAAACAACCAGAATTTCGGTCCTGCCCTGTCCATGTGTACATATGATCGCTAACCTCTCCACTAGTATAACGCCGGGACCGCAAACTCTCATTACGAATCCTGACCGTGTTGGCAGCTTGTTGAAAAAGACATCTCTTCAAAGAGTCGATTTCTCGTTGCATTGCTTCAATGCGTTCCTAAAGACGTTTTTGGCTATGAATCTGCTTACTCACAAATGTTAAATTTTCGACGTTCGCGCCATTCATCCATTTTTAGTCTATATTTCAATCAATTCGCTAGAATTTTCTAATATTTATTTTTTTGTTTTCACGCTTTAGAAAGATAGGGCATCGTCAGAAACGTCGAAAAATGAGATGTTTTTGACGCGTACGCACCGTTCTTCAGCCCAAAAAAGCACCTTAAAATTTCACCCCAGTATTCCCACGTTGTGCATGTCTGGTCAAAATTTCAAAAAGTTACGTTTTTAATTATGGTCAACAGATAGGAAAGCAATATATCCTACATATGTATGTATGATGAAAGCAGAACTTTCGTAATACACTTGATGAAGGAGGACTTTTCAATCGTCTCACACAAGCTTTTCGTTTTTCTATTTCATAAGACGACGAAACTGCTTCGTTGTTCATTATTAAAATTGGTTCGTGTCAAGTTAAACTCCAAAAACAACATGTTTTTGGTCATCGGTTTTGCGATGATTTTTTTTTAAATTTTAGTGAATTTCAAATTGGATTTATCTTTTAAAACTTAAGTGAACTATCCGACCCCGAAGTCAAATACAGTAAAATTCACTAACCGTGCATCAAGCATGCACGATCTGGGGGGGAAGTTTCCAAAATTTTCCTGAAAATTCGCAGAAAAGGTGCTTTTTTAAGCGTTTTTAGCTATCTATTTGCTAAAAAGAGTCAAATTTTCGGCGCTTCGCGCCATATACTCATGTTTTGAGTATATTTTGTTCAATTTATTCGACTTTTTAAAATTTTTTCCCGACATTTTGTTTGCGTTTTTATGCTCTAGAAAGATAGAACATCGTCAGAAACACCGAAAAACGATCTTTTGTCGCGTGCCCACGAATTTTAGGCCCAAAAAAGGCATTTTATAATTTCATCCCCCACCTCCTAGAATTCCCATGTTGTGCATGTCTGCTAATCAGTAAAAAATTTTCGCTCGCACAGGGACTTTTTTGGAGATCTTTGCACATACAAAGAGGCTCGCATAAAATATAATGTAACGCATAAAATCGGAAAATCACCTCATAATCGTCAACAATGTGTCTGATTCGGTTTTGTATTTCGTTCGGCGTCCTAATCAAACCATCCACGTCGAGCCTATTTTGATTGATTCGTCTTTTTTTCTCCCATTTAACGCGTTTCTCAACATCCTCCTCTTCTCCATCGTTCTCTCCGCGGTCGAAAAAACCCGTCCCCTCCGGCGTTTCTCTACTGGCATCACCGTTTTCGACATTTGTTTCTTCGATGACGCCGTTATTGTTCTGATTCGTAATTCGCCCTTCAACCCGTGAGCTGGATGTTTCGTCAGCAGGATTTAGTCCACCGATCATCGTTTCCATTATTTGCGCGCCATTCGATATAATAGCATCTGCGTCACTCGCATCAGTCACGTGATCAGCATGCTGACCGGGCGTGTCAGTCACGTGACCAACGTGCGGAGGCAGTATTACTGTGTTCGCCCGAGAAACGTATCCATCGTCCGGCTCATCATCTCCGCCGCCGTCGCTGTTGTCATTGGCGGCGGAGGACAGCGACGACGGTGAATTACTGTAAGTGACGGAGGATCGACGCGCGAAGCGTCGCGGCTCGTTAGAAAGCGTGCGGCCGGAATAATCGCTCAGCGAATCAGAACGCGCGGGGGCATTCGGCGGCGTATCCATAACGCTGTCGAGACAAGCCTCTTCGACGGCCAAGTTCGTCGTAACGTCGCCTAACGGATGGAGAAATCTCGTGCATACGTAGTTGTCATACATGCACAGCGTGGGAATTCTGAGGGTAGGGTGAAATTATGAAGAGCCCTTTTTGGGCCCAAAAATGGTAGGTACGCGTCAAAAACATCGTTTTTCAGCGTTTCTGACGATGCTCTATCGTTCTAGAGCATAAAAACATTAAAAAAATTTCGAAAAAAACAAAAGAGGTCGAACAAATTGAACAAAATATAGTCAAAAACATTAATATAATGGCGCGAAGCGCCAAAAATTTGGCGCTTTTGAGCAACTAGATAGCTATGTAACAACGCTTAAAAAACACCTTTTCTAAATTTTTTTTGGGAACTCTTGAAAAATCGCAAATTCTGGGGGAGAATTTAAAATTTTTCTGGGGGAGGGGGTGAAACCCCTTAGATCATGTATGGTAGTTGTACAATAAGAGGCAAAGTGCAACGAAAAAATAACGTAATTATTTTATTCAGATGATGCGATAATGGGTGTCACGAAATTATAGGTCCCTCCCTCGAGAAATCTATTTCTAAACAATGTATATACTTCTTTCTTACTCAAAAAAGCGCCCAAAATTGATCGATTTCTGTATTTTTTATTTTTAAAATTGATACAATGCAGTCAAAATGAACTAAACATGCTTTGAAAATACGATATTACCTTGAAAAAAGGTTTTATAGGATAATTTGACAATTTTAATCGTTTAAATAGCAAAAAATGTGAACAATTTACTGTTTTAGGTTTCTGTGATTTTATCCTCCCCCCACTGCCGACTCTGACCTTAAGTACCTATGGGTCTAGACACCCCAAAACCATAGGTGCACAAGGTCAGGGTCGGCAGGGAAGCAAAATCTCAGAAATCCAAAACAGTAAATTTAACGTTCACGAATTTGTTGTTTAAACGACTAAAATGGTCAAATTAGCCTATAAAACGTCTTTACGTAATTATTCCGCATTTTTAAAGCAGTTTTAGCTCATTTCGACTGCATTATATCACTTTTAACACAATTTTTGGCGCTTTTTGTGTAAAAAGTACATAAAAGTACTAGCCGGAAAAATTTCGACCTAAAAGATGATGGAAAAAACGTTCCGCCAGCTCAAAATCGCCAGACAATATCTGTCTCGCTGACTGGGTAATACCCCCTCACCCCCTATGTGCATGTATGAACAGAAAAGGAAAATGGGAAATTTTTGTGGGAGAATGAGGCAAAATGAAGGCCAAAATGGATGAAAACTGGAAACTTTATGCAGAAGTGCTACAGCTTGACCAGAAACTGTGTAATAACGTAGTTTTAACGCTATTTTAGCGCATACACCAGTTTTTGAACTCGTTATGTCAAAAAACTCAATTTTTGACCCCTTCAGACCGGCCATTTTGTGCATCTATGATGCTGAGCTTAATTAAGAGAAATAGCACAGCAAAGTCGTAAAGCGTCGGAAAATATTGACGTTGCGTAATAAAGGCACAAAAAAACAGGTTCTTTTCAAATTAACAATTAGAAATTACTAATCTTTTTAATTTTTCATTGCAACTTTTTCGGAAATTTTAGACATTTTAACCTCTTTCACCCACCAAAAAATGTTTGTTCATGCGCAAAGACAGTCCCCAAAATTCTTCTGCGTACGGCCAGGAAAATTTTGCCGAATGAAAGGTATAACACTTTCTACTATCATTGCTAAATATTCACATACACTGTGTGCATAACGTCGTGAAACGTTATGTTTTAGCTTGCCTAGTAGTTCTAGCTATTTCATGGTCTTTCTGATATAAAAAAACTGAAAAATCACTTGTTATGAGAATATTATTACAAAAACGGAATCCAAATGTTGCAGAAGTAAAAAAGATAAACAAAATGGCACAAACATAAGCCAGACTAAGCAAAAACGACTAAATAATTATAAATCGATAAAGCCAATAATCAAAAGTTCCAGATTACGCAAGCTCTTTCCAAGACCAGTGATTTAATGTCTTTAACTTAGCAAATAAAATGTACGTTTTTCCCTAATCGGATGTAATTTTGCATAGAGGATATTCCTCCTAATATTCGTAATTAACATTAGAAATAAAAAAGCATTAAGATATACATAATTAAGCATAATGCCAAATACCTTTGCAGCTTCTAGAAAGATAAAAAACAGCGGATCTTAACGAATAAAGAATCAATTAAAGATCGAAACAGTAATTTGTGAAAATGAGCGTAAAACGACTAAATTACTGGTTCGATGAATAACTAATGTGCCGAGAATGCAAATAAAATAAAAATGTAATTATGCGCGAATGGAACAAAAAAGGTATGAGATGCTTTGGGCAAAGCATGAGAAATAATGAAAAGAATACATACAGCCTAAACGAAACTTCGCACCACTGTACATAGATATGCAAATGCATATTTCACTAGAACACACATGGGCATATGGGGGGATGAGAGGGGGCTTAACCCCTACCTAAGATTTCGGAAGATCAGGCACTGTCAGGCGATTTTAAGAAAACGAAAAGTGCTGCACGAAAATTTTTGAGCTTGCTGCGGAAAAAAGGCCGAAAATTGTACCAGAAAAAAGGTAAAATTACCGGAACTTTTCGGCGCTTCGCGCCGTATTGATAACTTTTTGTATTTTTAATCGCTATAAACCCGTAAATTGACTAGACTTCACTAGTGAGGGTCAAAAAACCCAGTTTACCGCACATAACGTGCTACTGTACCTTATTAAAGTATCCTAAAATTTACATGCACAGGATGTACACTGGCTTTTGCGGACCGTCTTCGTACATGTACAAAGAGACCTTTGACGGAAATATGACCATTCCTGGATTCCACCCCCCCCACTGGCCGCCTTTACCTTGCCCACGTATGCACTAGAATCAAGGTTAAGGCGAAATCTACTTTAAAAAGAGAATCGACTCGGGAACCAACGTTTATTTCTAAGGAAGAGAACTGCTCATTTTTGCCCGGAAAACGAATGAAATGCCTAAAAGAAGCAGGGCGGGATTTAAAGTGGACGTAGGGGGGTGGGGATGGGAGCGGTCGCCCCTCCCCATTGGTTCAAAATAGTTGGCGAGATAGAGAATGGGTAGGCAATTTGCAATAATTTCTGGTCATCGACCACACCTTGATGTGAGAGGTTGGGGGTATGCATTCCCTTCGAGAAACCAAAACACCACCTCCAGAATTCAATTTTTGAATTGTTGTTGTTTTTTCACAATTTTTGATGCCAATGGATAGTGCTCAATGAGAAACGTTAAAAAATGTTTTTTCGCCATACCACCATTTTTGAGGCTATTTTTTGACCTTTGAAAAATGCTGCACCCCCAGAATTTAGAAGGCGCCCACCTATGCCACCGACCATTGTAATTGCTCGAATTTTTGCGATAATATCTATTGGTCGCACTCATTCGCTTTCTTGGCGGCCTGGAAGCCATATTTTTGTAGTTTTTCCCCAATTTTTTAGCATAAATTTGAAAAATTTGCATCACTTCGCCTTAACTACTTAAATTGGCATCGCTTCAAATGCATTAGCACAGGAAATAACGAAGAGCTATAAATAACGAAGAAATAACGAAGTCTTTAAACGTCTTTCATCGATCTTCCGATGCTTCGTGCCGAATTTCAGCTAAAGTTAGGTAAATTAAAAACTTTTTTGCACAAAATTGCTTAAGATTGCGAATTTTTTTGAAAAATTTTTTGCGCCATAAATCATTTAGACTAAAAAATGCCTAAATGAAAAATTGCATAAAAAAACTTTCGATAAAATAATCGTGAAACACTCACAAAGAAGCCGGGTCAAAGTCTTCTGGACGACTGAACAGTCATCCACTTCATCCAGATCGCCATTTAGGCAATGCGGTAGTGGAAATAACGCTAATGTTGAATTTGCACGTTGTTTTGCCAAACTAGTTTCAGTTTCCACAGCTATTTCGGCTGAAAAACAGTTTAAAACTGTAAGAAGGAGAATAAGCTAATGCTGAATTTAAAAGAAACAGGAGTTCAAAAAAATCAACAAAAGAGCAGTCTTAAGCATACATAGATTCACAGCATGGCCGATCTTAGGCGGGAATCAGCCGGTCTGGGAGACCACGAATCGAGCTTTTCTGAACCAAAATGACCTCAAAAACTGATATAAACGCTGAAATAGCGTTAAAACTACGTTATCACACGGTTCCTGGTCAGTTTAAAGCACTTTTAGAGAAAATTTTTAATTTTCAATAATTTCTAACCTCCGTTTTGCCTCGCTTATCCAGATTCCTATCTTTCCATGCTGGGAGAAGGCTAGACCCCTAACCGTACATATAACGGCTCAAAATTTCAGGAGGGAATTCCCGGCCACTTTTTTGGGGGAGGGGGTAAATGACCTCATATTTTTGGTCAAAAACGACCAAAAAACGCCTAAAGATAGCCAAAAATTGCAAGTTTTGTCAAAAATCGGGTGAAGAGGTCAAAAATTTTCCGACTTTGAGCGGGATGGGGGGACGACCAACTTTGAATGGGGGGACCCCCATCCTACATGTCTGCCCTAAACCCTCCCCCATGTGCAAGTTTGGTCTTATGTATCAAAACGGAAACTGAAATAATTGACACTTACATAACTCGTTTCAAAAGACATGCAAAAAAGTATTTTGTAAAGTAGTTTAACTATCAAGTTGATGGATAATAAATTAATTGAGAGAATTATGGAATTATTCTATAAATTTAAATTAAAAGTTAATAAAAATTACTGCTCAAGTCGCCGTCGCCGTTCGCGACAGACTCGGCCTGGTTAACGATGGCCATCGAAGACAGCGCCATCAGCGTCCGTTCGGATCTGACGTCAGACGTAAACGAAGACGACGTTAGAACCGAAGACGACCAATCACACGCCGAGTTGACGGCGTCGGGTCGTCTACGATTGGTCGAAAACGGACAATAAACGGATCGCCACAAATCAGTCAAATCGCGCACGCGGAAGCACATGTTTTTCAGTAATCCTGCATCGATCGACGACGACTTGCAATTGGCGAATGGCCGTTTCGCGCTGCAACCGTCGAGGACCAATCGGCGTCGAGCGCGCGTGACGTCGACCTTCCCATTGGCCAAATTCGATTCGACGCCGTCGTCGATCAATAATCGATCGACTTCGTCCGCGCCGACTAATGGTCGATCGACTCCGTCCGAGCCGACCAATTGCCGATCAATGACGTCACTTTCTGATCGTCGCGCGTTTCCATTGGCCAATTTTGACCCGGCGCTATTTCCGACCAATAGTCGATCGAGTTCGCTCGAGCCGACCAATGGACGATCGATGACGTACTTTTGCGACAGTCGCGCGTTTCCTTTGGCCAATTTCGACTCGGCGTCATTTTCGACCAATAGCCGATCGACTTCGTCCACGCCGACCAATGAGCGATCGATGACGGCGTTTATATTTATTGCGTTGCCGTTATGAACGCAAAAGTTGTTCTGTTTTACGACCTGGAGATTGAGACCGTCAAATTCGATACACGAATCAACGACGTATAGCAGATTTCGGAAGTGAGCGTTTGAAGGATTTAGATAAGACCAGATTGAAAAAGTACGCGACGGAATATTATTAGCCGAATATTCTTTCGCCGAATTGCACAAGAACGTACCGAACAAACCCGAGTATGTGTGCTGAGCAAGTTTAATCAAAAAACAGCGAAAAAATAAAAAAATAAACATGTAAAAAAATAAATAATCAGATTCAGGAATTCTGTTTGCTCAAAAAAGGCAAATTTTCGGCGCTTGGTGCCACTTGCCCGTTTTTGACCATTTTTTTGTTTAATTTACTCTAATTTTTCTAATATTTTTTCGAAATTTTTTGTTCTTACGCTCTACAGAGATTAAGCATCGTCAGAGACACCGAAAAATGATGTGTTTGACTCGTATTCGCCGTTGTTGAGCCAAAAAAGAGCTTTAAAATATAACCCCTACTGGCCCCAGAATTCCAACGCTGTGCATGTCTGTTCCGCATATAGGGCTCCCATACGTCCTTTTTTAAGAGGACAGTCCTTTTATTTGCATCAGCGTCCTTTTTTAAAACCAGTCCTTTTTTGTCCTTTTTTTCCGCTACTTAGTCTGAAAAAATCTCTACACAGTTACCGTTGTGTCGGATGACTGGCCATTCGCGAAGGATTTTGTTTTTAAATTGATGTTGTACCGTTATTATGAGCATTGCAGTTATATGATAGACGTTTTCTAGACTAACTTTTTTCTTTCAGGTTAATATAGTATTATTTACTGTACTTATTTTATTACCCCGTAATTTTGCATTATTCTGAACTGCTCATTTTGCCATAAAAAGTAGGGTTTTAAACTTTTCATGCTGCATTCAGAACGATAACTTACTTAGACAAATTCAATCTAGCAATAAGTATGTTCATTGATCTCATTGGATTGGTCTTGTATTACCTTAGTTGTGTATGATTTCGATAAACATTTGTCAATTTAGACTTTTTGCGAAAAATGTCCTTTTTTCTGGCATAAAGTATGTGGGAGCCCTATCCGTATACCAGAAATTTTAGAGCGAGTATACGCAATGCTGAAACGACTTGGGCGCAAGAAACGAGCAATTTTAGATTTTAATATTAAAATGATCAGAAAATTAGATTAGGATTTGCACTCGGTTCTTTGGTTTTAGTCTTTTTGGTTTTGGTTTTGAGTAATTTCTCGGATATTGTTTTAGTCTTATTAAAATAAGGAATTTTCAGTTTTGCTGAAAAATCAAAAAAACTAGTTTTTCATGCCTACCCTCCACTTTGCATACTAAAGCGCTCATACGGACAATATTAATTCTTTTAGATAGCAAAATTAAACGATATTCAAGCATACATTTTTATACCTAATACTAGGTTAAGTAAGGAGGGAAACCAGTGTTTTTTTGTGCAAGGTCCGTTATTACATGTACAAAGATTATCCCCAAAAGTCGTTGTACATTTTGTACATGCAAACTTTTGTGTACTATAATAAGGTTCAGTAGCGATTTTAGAGTGGTAAAACAGTTTTTCGACCTTTGTAGTGCATTTTATCTAATTTCTGGGTCTCTAAGGGCACAAGTCACTAAATATTGTCTCAAAACGGCGCGAAGCGCCGAATAATTTGACCTTTTTCTATTCTAAATGCAAATTCTGCCATTTTAAACATATAAAGGACATACAAATACTCATTTCGGCGCGAAGCGCCGAAAATTTTTTAGCAATTTTACACCTTTTTACAGTTCTTGTCTTCCCAAAAAATCTTTGTACATGTACAAAGACAGTCCTGAAAAAGTCTTCGTACATCGGGAAAAATTTTGCCGATTACAAAAAAACCGTGAAGGAAAAACTTACAGATAATACCATGGGGGTTCGAAGAACCCCAAAATTCGAGATACACATAAAAACGCTCCGGAATTTAATTTTTAACGTTTATTTAGATGTCCGCCTCGCCAGACCCCTCAGAATTCGGCTGCTGTGCCCATGTAACATATTCATAACACACTTAGCCAAGCCCCAGTTCCTTTCTTACCGCACGACTTTCTGGAAAAACTTTACAATGCGCGTCTTTAAGCGTTTTTGCTATTTTTCAGCGACAAGTGGGAAGTCGCTTATCCCTAAATATAGCTAGCTAGCCCGATAAATGTAAAATGTTACACACGAACGAAGCCAAGTAGGAATGACAGAAAAATTTATTAGGTACTCAATTTTAATTATGTGACAGAGAAAGAAGCACAGAATTCAGTTACAAGCATACGTGGGCAGCAAGAAAATTCTGGGGGAGTGCCAGATTTTTTGAAGGTCAAACAAATGGCCTTAAAAATGGTGGTATGGCGATAAAAACATCATTTTTCGACGTTTCTCATCAAGCACTATCCATTGGCATCAAAAAATTGCGGAAAAACGAAAAAAATTTCAAAAATTGAATTCTGGGGGTGTTTTGATTTCTGGGGGGGTATTTTGGTTTCTGGGGGGTGCATACCCTCCAAACCCCCACGCCCAGGTGTGGTTACAAGCATTATCAAGAAAAAATAAATTATTACCAAAAATAGCTCGTTAAATTCAAACGATGTACAGTTGGTATTATATAAATGATGGACACAATCGAGCCACTGTAGGAAAACCGGGGCTTTCTGATTGGCATCACCCAACGTTAAGCCAGATCTTTCGCCAAACTTGTGACCGAATGCAATCCATTCCCTATCCACTAATTCTTTAAAGCCCTAAATGACACAATTTTGTTACATCACGTCATATATGTATTCAAAGTCATGGGAGGGACGAGATTCTGGGGGGTAAATAGATAAATACGTTATTTCATGAAAAATTTTTCTGCTAGCCTTCTTCTTTGCTTATTAGCTTTTCTGACATATCTGATTCGGAAATAACGTAATAAACCTAAGCTAACGACTGCTTTATGTCTTTCTCAAAAATGCTCTTCGAATCTTTGAAGGGAATTCGCATTTAATCAACTATGGAAATGGCTTCAAAGCGAACGATTTTGTTTTGATTTTTTTATAATTTTGTCGTTTCTTCCCCTAGCGTTATTTTTCCTTTTGAGTTTTTAATGCTTCAAGCATATTAATTTTCAAATTTTCCACCGACCTTACAAGCGTTTAAAAATATCCCAAGGCCGAATACTTCCTCCCCCAGAAACTGAAATAACCCACATTTTTTGTTTTTTTGCGATTTTTTTGATGCCAACGGATAGTGCTCGATGAGAAAAGTTGAAAAACGGCGTTTTTTCCGCCAAACCACCATTTTTAAGACCATTTTTTGACCTTTAAAAATTCTTGCACACCTCACCCCTCAGAATATCGAAGCTGCCCACATATGCTCCTCATTAATATATACATGGTCAAATTTAACTCCAAAAAAACAATAAGGATAATGAATAACGCACAAAAAAGGACAGAAAAGGCCTGTCTGAATTATTTGTGCAGTCTCCTATTCTACAATTAGGCAACAGTTCCGGAAACATTGTGCGGCTGAAATATGCCCTTAGACCAGTGATCGGACCGAGGCCTCGGCCTCGGCAAGCCTCGGCGTTTTTGGAGCCTCGGCCTCGGCGCCGAGGGCGAAGCTGAAAAGTGCCGAGGCGCCGAGGGTTAAAATCAAATTTGAATAAGTTTAATATATCCGTTAGATATTAACTATTTAGAATGCATCTGCAGTACACAGGCTGTTTCTTACCTATTGGCTTTTCTTATGGTTTTAGGCGCGTACCCAGTTACACCAAGTTACATACAGCAAAGTGCCAATTGATATTCATATGATGACTAACTTTTATTTCTCATGCTCGCTACATGGATCGGAAAGTACAGTGCAGAGAAAATAATCGTAATATTAAACACTTTATCTAACTAAAATAAATGTTTATATGTTTATTGTTGTTAGCCAGAATTCTGATTTTAATCTGATGAAGCAGATAATTCATCATCAAAATCCAGATCATCTGAATCAGAGTTAGCCTCATCCATTTCGCCTTGTTGTGCTATCGCATCATCGTCGTCGTCATCGTTTATCAGATTCTTTAAAGTCGCACTATTATAACCAACTGCTTTGAGATTATGCTTTACAAAAAGGAGTTTTTGAACATTTGTCTGTCATTCATTCACCACAGCTTTTCTATTCTTCCACCGCATTGTCATGAATTATTTTTTATTTTAGAGGTTTTGTGTATCAGTATCACTGATTAAGTATCCTACCGACCTTCCTGCATAGCATATAGTTCCTATTTTAACCCTAACGTAGAGCTCAGGCTCGTATACAGGGGGATTGGTGGAAAGTGCCCCTTTCGAAATAAAATGTGAGAATAATCGCGAAAGACTTTTCGCGCTTCGCGTTGAATTTCACAATGATAATTTGTACAACCAAAAGCGTCTTTTTGCTACATGGATCGGAAAGTACAGTCGCTACATGCAGAGGGGCGGATTTAAGGGGGGCGGCCGCTCCCCATTGGCCAAAATATTTGGCGAGATAAAGAATGGATATGCAATTTGCAATGATTTTTGGTCGTCAGTGACCATAATTTCTCAAATTTTTCCTATTAATACCTATTAATGACATTTATTTACTTTCTTGGCGACAGGGCCCGGTTTCACCATAAGTTTACGACTCCTAAGAGTCCTACGACTTCCATTTTACGGGAAAATCGGGTTTCACCATCTTTTTACGAGTTATGAATTACGACTACGAGTTATGAGTAACGAGCAACGGGTTAAGCGTTCGTATTACGAGGGTTTCACCAGGATTTCCGTAGGACTCATAAAAACTCATTTTTTACGAGTGTTTTTTGGACCTTTTTCCGAGTACTCGTAATAACATGTATATCTTTTCTGTTGCGTATGACATTCTTCGTTAGTCATTGTCTCTGTTTCAAACAGCATAATTATGTAATTAATTGCAGATTTTATGCCGCTCGATAGAAAAACATAAAAAGTGTTAAGAAATGTTTGGGATTTAGTCAACAAGCATTAATAAGCTTCTCAGAAAATTTATAACTTTAAATAAAAACGAAAATAATAATATTAGTAATAATATTATAATGACGATAATAACAATAACAATAATAATAATAATAATAATAATAATAATACTAATAATAAGAATATTACTAATACTAATAATAATTATTATTATTTAATAAATCATTCTTAGTTGTCATTGATACGTTCACAAAATATGCAGTCGGCTCTTTTCCGAAGGAAGTGCGATGAAATTCTAATTTTCAGAAATCTAATCAAAAATGTCTGATTTCCGCAATTCATGCAAAATGTCTAAGTGATTGTAATATTTTTCATAAAAAAGCTGCGAACATTACTAACAAGGGCTAAAGAAATAAAATTTCGAATTACTACTACTCAAGAATGCAGCTTAAGAATCGAATTTTATGGGATTTCTCTAAAACAGTTTTTGAAAAATATATTATTTTTTTAATGCTAATCTTCTTACCCTTTACATGTGCTGCCAGTATATGTATTATTTAGGTGTGTGCACGAAAGTGAAACAAATTGAGAAAAAACAAACCAGAAAACTATTAAACGCACTAGTCTGCTACTTCTTTACGAGTCCTACGGACCTCTTTTTGATCCGTGATAATATTACAAAATTTACGAATCTTTTCACTCGTAACATTCGATCGTAATATCGTGGTGAAACCGCCCAGCCGTTATTCGTGAAAAAACACTCGTAAAAAGTACTCGTAGAACTCGTAACTCGTAGCCCGTGGCTCGTAAATCTCAGTTTTTGGTGAAACGGAAATTTGTAGCACTCGTAGCCCGTACTCATGAAACCGTCACCCGTAACTCCTAACTCGTAGCTTTGTGGTGAAACCGGGCCCTGGAAGCCCTTTTCTGTTCATGTAGGTTTCAAAACAATTTTAACAGCAGAAACAGCTATTTTTGCATAGTTTTCTTCTATTTTCAATAAAAAAATTTCAATGTTTTGCATCAAATGCTATAAATACAGGAAATCAAGCAGTAAATCATGCTTCTAGACGTCTATCCGCCTTAATTTTGCAAATTTCTCGGCGCTTCGCGCCAGATTTTTGTTAAAGTCTTAGAAATTTAATGATTTTTTTGCACAAAACTGTCGAAAATTCTGAAATTTTAAGAAAAATATGACATAAAAAGTGATTTTATGTAAAAGTATAACAATGTAAAACACCGAAAAATGCTATTTCGCGCGTTGAGGGCAAAATTTTGGACCTGTTTTTGACTTTTTTTGGAAAAGTTTGTATACCGCCCCCTCCCGCTACTGGATGGATCAGAAAGTACAGTAATTCTCGCATTCGTCTGCTACCATAAAACGTTCAAAGACTCTTTTTTGTAAAGCACAATCTCAAAGCAGTTGGTTATAATAGTGTGACTTTAAAGAATCTGATAAAGGCTGACGACGACGATAACGCGATAGCACAACAAGGCGAAATAGATGAGGCTAACTTTGATTCAGATGATCTAGATTTCGATGATAAATTATCTGCTTCATCAGATTGAAATGAAAATTCTGGCCAACACCAATAAACATTTGTTTTAGTTCGATAAAGTGTTAAATATTACGATTATTCTCTAGCTCATGTACATACAAAATATTCTAAGAGTACTATTTATGGGTATAGGTATATAAGCTTGACCCTCGGCATTACCCTCGGCCTCGGCCTCGGCCGAGGCCGAGGGTCCAAAAAGTACCCTCGGTCCGATCACTGCCTTAGACTAATAAAAATCTGGACGGAATCAAGGCACAGCAGAGGAATACGCAAGGAATAAGGAATGCAATAGATGTTTGACAAAAAAAACCCTAAAAATTCCCAGTTACAAACTGCCGAAGTTGAAAAGAGTGATTTTCTACGACCTATGTATCAAGCATGTGTTTTCAATTTGACAATACGAATACGCTGCTTCTAAAAATTTTTTATTCAGAGCCCATCTTCCCAATTTTGCGTAAAAACTTTCGTTTGGACCATTTTAGGGGCTTTTTAGCCATTTTCGGACAAAACTTAAGGATCATTTATGTATGTATATACCCTTAAAGATGTACGACTAAGCACCCTATGAATGCATAAAGTCAGGTGGCCAGGGAGGGGCAAAACCGAGATTATGGGGTAAAGGAGGGGTGAAATTCAGAGTTTTCACTAGAGTAAATTGTATTTTTGGCTATTTTACGTCAAAATCGCTTGAAAATATATCGTTTTTGGTTCAAACTGCTCAACCAGTACCTAACTTTTGGACCCTTCAGCAGGGGGTAATACCCCCTCACTCCTTCCTATGGGCATGCATGGCCCACCCAGAATTTTGAGCGGTTGCGTGTCAGCACCCACCTTGAAGGTCCTGTAATACGGATCTAATATAATTTTGGCCAACGAGACGATTTGCGTCGTTCGATCCCAGCCGTCCGAACAGTGCACCAAAACGTTGCGCCGTTCGTAGCACAAACACTCGACCACTCGCAGGGCAGCCTGCAGCAGAGCGGCCAGGTGGGCCACCCACTGGGTGGCGTCCAAATTTTGGAACCAATTCGACGTTAAGCCCGACTCGTCCCCCCAGCACAACGAACGCAGCCGTTGAAAACTATATCGGATTGCGTGTATGTTGGCCAGGCCCAAAAAGTGGATTTCGCAGTCGCGGTAGTATTCTCGAAAAAGACGGATCGATAAAGCGTAAAAGCTTAAATAACGCTGTCACCGAGAAAAAATTTGTAGCTACGAGCTACAGCACAATCAAATGATCGCATGCGGTCAAATGATTGAGTACAATAATTTAATTGCAATTTACTGATTGTGATTGCATGACTCATTTACATACTTTTGGAAGCTTGATTATTAAAGTTTTACCTTGGATACTTACAATTCTCGATACGAAATTCGACACTTAACAGTCCTTAGATTTTGCTAAGGATTGTCATGCCTATGTTATACCATATAAATCGCCCAGGGCCGTATTCAGGGGGCGATTTTTAAAGCACACAAGGGTCCCTCAACGGAAAAAATGAAAAATTCTCAAGGTATGCGGGTCTGAAACACCATCAAAACAGGTTTTACAGCGTACTTTTGAGCTAGTAAACTCAAAATTTGTCGGCGCTTCGCTTCGGATTTATCGTTTGTGTACAGTTTTTGTCTCCTAGATTAGTCATGTTTTGTGATGTTTTTCTTTGTAAATGACAGAGATCAATTACAAAGGCAGAAGTTAGGAAATTATTCGTCGATTGAATGATGAGAAATCAGTCGTGTAGTTTGTTTAAACGACAGATTTGTGTAATACGAGTAAAGAATAAAGTGAAAAATTTTGAAAATTTTGTCTTGAAATTTTTTTGCCATTGCATAGAGCTCGTTGAGATATATATGCTCAAAAATGCCTTTATTTTTGCCTATCTCCCAATGGTTCTCGAGATATTTGACTACAAATCTTTCGCCCCCACGGTTTTTTGTATTCGGCGAAGATTTTTCCCGATATAAAAAGACTTTTCGGGACCATTACCTGTGCTTTCGAATCCACCACCTTTCTGCCCTGTTCGCCCAGGCGGCAGCGTAAGATCGAGCATCCAGTATAAGCATGGATAATGACTGTTGATAAACAGATTTCGCGTTATCATCTGAAAATATTGCGCAATGCTTGGAAAACTAAATGAACAACGTAGAAAACTTGTCTACATCTTAATATGCCATTCGGGCAAAACTACTTCCAATTAGGCTAAGATAATGTATAGTTCAATTCCCATCCTAGCTTTAATTAACTAAAGACTTGAAGACACGAACTGAATCATAAGCATACATGGGCGTGGGATCTGGTAGGTTTGGACCCCAGAATACGAAAGTCCCTTCCGGTAGAGCTCCAAAATTCAATTTTTGTGGATTTTTATCCGTTCGCGACTTCACTCCATAAGACCCCAGAATTTGGTTGCTGCTCATCATACATGCATATAGGGGGAGGTGATGGGATGTACTACCCCGCTAAAGGGTCAGCCATACAGGTACTGTCGGGCAATTTTGAGATAATAGAAGGTTTTTCTGCACCATTTTTGAAGTCAAAAAGGCAGTGAAAATGTCAAAAGTTGTAGGTACTTTTCGCTCAAAAAGCGCCCAAAATTGATCAATTTCTGTATTTTATAGTGTTAAAAGCGATATAATGTTGTCAAAATGGACTAAAAATGCTTTCAAAATACGATATTGCCATGAGAAACGTTCTATGGGCTATTTTGACCATTTTAGTCGTTTTAAAAGCGAAAAAATCGTGAACATGAAATTTCCACTTTACAATTTTCTCAGAAGCTTAGCTTCTATACTTATAGATTTTGAGTGCACGACTTAATTCGCTACTTCTTTACCTTTGTTAAAAAGAGTAAGAGGGAATAAGTAGGATATTACCCCCTCTAAAGAGTACAGGATTTAGGTGCTGTTGCGCGATTCATACCCTAAAATATGTAGTGCATCTGCAAACAATGTCGATATAATAATATTCCGAATTCACTTTACACTAGCAGGATTCGTCCAAAAATCTATACATCCTTTTACCTCAAAAAAGTAAAAAAACTGATGGCGGGCATACTATACTTCGTACAGCAGTGCTTCGTAAAAAAATGTTTTGTATCGCTTTGCGATGTCAACTTTAAAATTTAATATAACACTTAAAATTCGGGGCTAAGTAACCGGAATTTCAGGGAACACACGCAATCCAAAAATGCACAATCCATTACTATTACAGTAATAAAAGATAACGAATAGAGCGAAAACTAGTTCTCCGTTCAGTTTCGCAACCTTATCTGCCATTTTAGAAATTTTCGCTCACTTTATTCGATACTTTCGATGAATTACAGTCGTTTAAGCACTTAAAATGCATTCTAATTTGGCGAGCTATATTTACCAAGGTCAGCGGCGTTAATTTCGCCCAATTTTTCCGTCGATTTACGCGTATTGTTTATTATGGCCGACAAAAGCGATTCGTCAGCTGCGCACCGCCACCCAAAAATGCCAGTTTCAGGCTGACTACAGCGGACCATTACCGCGCCACTTAACTTGTGCCTAAATGAATAATAACAAATAATAATGACAATTTCAGGTAATAATTTTTGACAATAACATTAAGCACGAAAAAGCAGTTGAACGCGATTCGGATATTTTTGGCAATTTTAATGAACGCGTTGAGTGACGTTTGACGAATCGCATAAGAGGTAATGCATTACAATATTCAGTGGGTTGAGCATGTAAACAAGCGATTTTTTTAGTGGAAAAAGTCAGAAAAACAAGTATCTACGACTTTTTGTTCACTTGAATGAAAACAAATTATAGCAGCAAAAATGCACGTGACCAGCCGTCAAGAACTGTTAGATGCTTATACAAAGATGTATTCAGAAGGTTAAGCTAGAAATTCCCTGGAATTTTTTTTCAGAATTTCCAGCCATGAAATATATTGATTTTTGACGTTCCCCAGCGTGGCTTCAATCAAAATTACGATTTAATACGTATCTAAACTTTTTCCAGATAAAATCTTCGGAAAAATTAAAGTTAAGACACATAAAAACGTTAAATCTTCTAGTGCTTCACGCTAAATATAATTCTCTGATTATTATCCTTGGAAAACTGCTAAGCTATGCATTAAAGCGTATAAATGTCGAAAGTTTCAGATGCTTCGCTCCAAATATAAGTTCTATTGTTTACATTCGGAATGCCACGAAATTGAGCCTAAAAGGACAATAGTCCTTGAATTTTCCAAGCGCTTCGCGTCAGCTTAAGTACTGCATTGCTTATATTCAGAAAGGTACAAAATTTATCTCGAAAAAATTGAAATTTCAAAACTTTCCAGCGCTTCGCGCCGAGCATAATTACTGCACTGCTTATATTCAGAAACCTGCAAAAGCTTAAAAGGATAAAAGTCTAGAAATTTGACCAGCGCGAAATAATCGACAATCTGGATAATAAAAAATTGCTGTCAAATTTTCAACAAGTACTTACCATTTTTACCAATGTATGGTACTGGCAAGAGATAAAAAATTACCGCCCTATTTCTTGTAGTTATGCACTGGGAGTCGATCTTTGGGAGAGAGGGTTGGAGGCGTATATGCAACATAGCGGAGGGGATATGCGAAATAACCACGAAAAGACGTTTTACAGGCTGTTTTGACCATTTTGGCCGTTTAAACAACAATAAAGTTCCTGAACGTTAAATTTAATATTTTGGATTTCTGAGATTTCAGCCCCCCCCCTGCCGACCCTGACCTCATGCCAGTGATCGACCGGGTACGCGGGCCCGGACCGGGCCCGGCCGGTCATAGCAGGCCTCGGAGCCCGGGCCCGGCTGAAAACCACCGGGCCTCAACCGGGCCTCAAATAATTATCGTTAATATTTTAGACGTTTACAATTTCAGCTGTTGTCCGTAATTCTTATGAATTTGCTAGCCTGTGATTCTATTTAAATCCATTTGCCTTACTTCTGCCCACCTGCTCATTATCATATACTTGTCAACTTCATATGTGCATTCATCCTCTATACAACGCTTCAATCAGAGGCGTAGCCAGGATTTTGGTTCGGGGGGCATACACAAAAAATTTTTCTAAGGCTAATTTTGCATTGAATGTTAGTAATGTTATGTACCTATAATAAAACTGACTTTTTTGACCTTTAGTAGTGTAGCCTAGCTAATTTATGGGTTTCTGACAATCGGGAAACAAAAATATTAATCAGCGCGAAACGCCGGAAATTTTTGAAATTTTTACCGTTTTCATGTAGAATTTACAGTCTTTTAATTGACAAACAGTTCAGAAATCATAAGAGGCGCAAAGCACCAAGGAATTTAGTAATCTTCTACTGTCCTTAACATTTTGTAGCCTGTGGATACTAATATTCTGTGATATTTTGCCTGATTTAGGCTATTAAACGCAATGCTGAAGCTTTACAAAAAGAAAGAACAATAACCAGCAGCGCCATGCGCCGGAAAATTTTGACGTTTTAGCTCTTTAAACACAATTTATATCGCTTAAATCATACAGAACAGACAAATTAATTTCGGCGAACCCTTTTTCCTTTTCGTCCTCCCAAAAATCTCGCTGCACATGTACAACGAGATTTTACGGCGGGGGGGGGGGCTGCGGTGGCGCGCTCAATCGCCCCTAAGAAAATTTTGTAAAAAAAGCACTTTAATGTTAAATACTATCGCTAAAATTTTCGCAAAATCGGCCAAATCTCGGTTCTAAATTAAGCCCAAGACACTTAAAATTGATGAAGTCCTACATTGTACAAGATTTCTGAGCTGAAATGCGCTTTTCGACCTCTGCTAAGTATAAAGCGCAGCAAAGGGTGCTGCCAATAAGATATAAAAAGATGTATCAATGGCAATTTTGTTTTTATCGTTTTCAGGCCCATTTGTGGCCTTCATATTGACAAGATATAATTCTGAAAACAGAAAATGCGCAAAAACATAAGAAAATTTGGCCATTCCTTTCATTTGAAATAGGATTATGTGTCCTGTCCTTGTAAAGAAAGACAAACAAAGCAAAGAATAAACAAACTGGTACACAATCATTTTCGCACATTTACTGTTATGCTCAACAAGCATGCGCAGTTCCATTCAACGAACAAATACAGCCATAAATCACTAAAGTGATGTGAATTGATCAATTATTTTGGCTAATTTAAGCTTTTGAACTCATTGGATCTATATAACAATAAATATAATAAAGACTCGGCGCGAAGCGCCGGAAAATTTTTGACGTTTTTGCCTTTTTGAACTCAATTTTCTGGACACAATTATTACACTCGAAAAATCAACAAAAAATCTGAAAAATTTCGGGGGGGGGGCATGTGCCCTCAATGCCCCTTGGCTACGCCTATGGCTTCAATACGTTTCCTATCCTATACACTACACAATTTCAATTGACGTCAATGTACGCTATAGTTTGACTTCTACAATCCAAACAGCATATCTTCTATCCGACCATATCATAGTCTCTGTTATGTCTGAATTAGAGATGTGCCAGGCCCCAGCCCCGGGCCCGGGCCGGAACCAGGCTGGCCCCGGCGCCGGGGCCGGGGCCTGTAAAAACGATGAAAAATTAATGAAAATCGAACAAAATTGATCTTTTTTGCCGAATTACGCAACATAATATTTATTTATTCGCAAAAATAAGCTAAATTTCGTTAAAATTAAGCTTAGGCTACTGTTGTGTTTCGCTTCAGGTAATCTAATAATCAAGATTTGAGTGAGCATTGAAACAATTCGATACATTCTTGAATAGCTTAGCTCAATTAACAATTTTTATTGCGAAAATAAGCACGTTTGATCGATAATTCTTCGACAATTAAGTTTAAAATGCAAGGGACTTTCACCAGTGTCTGTAAAATTGTTTTATAAATCGATGTATGTACTTATGTACCTTAAAAAATGCTAGGGTACGGCAACTTATTTTATCATCCAAATAGAATTCGGCTGCTTTAATATATGCGATTTTTCACTAGTTTCGGGCGCTGTGCGCCAAATAATAGAGCAAATGTCTTCATTTTTGTGTGGTTTTCAATTAATTTTTTAAATATTATTTTAATTTGATTATGCATGTTCCCTAATCTTGGTAAATGATTTTTCGTCGTACAAGCATTTTTCGCCCCTATGATTTTGTTGGTATTCTAGAGATAAATTTTTCAAGCGTGTAGTTAATCTCTGGGTTACTTACTTCTCGTGCAATGTAATCGTAATCTTTTGTATTGTACTGTTTTGTTCGTCTATTTCTTTCATCGAATCAGCATAAATACTATAGAAAAGTCATATTCTGTTCAGCTTAGTTTATTGTTTTCTATGCCTAACAGCTATATTCACAATTATTTATTAATTTTTTATTTATTTCTCTTTTATCTGCTTATTTTTAAGTCTTTAATTCATTAAAAGCAATATGTAATTGCTTACAATAGTAATACTAAGATGTTAGGTCAGTATAGAAATAATGTGGATGCTTGGTATAGCTTAGTAAGTATAGGGTATATGTTTTGTACAGGCCCCGGCCAGGCCCCGGCCCCGGCATAAAGAGCGGCCCCGGCACATCTCTAGAATGCATAAATTTAATGCTCAATTTCCTTTAAATATCTACATGAAACCTTGTGCTTTTTCAAACCGTGTTTAGTTGCACGTGCATTTTAATAATGGAATTGCGCGCTATTGTATTAAAAACTTTGTTCTTGCTTGAATTATGCTACCGAAATCCTTGCTAACTACTTAATTTATTTTTAGAAAGATTTAATAATTAACAGAGCTTAGAATTCTAAAATCTTCTTGATACAGCAGTAAGCCTTGCGTTTGACAAATAACAAATGTAAAATCGATCTAAATATCTTATGCATAACATTATATTGGAAGCAAGGCATGTTGTTAGTATATAAGCCCGGGCCCGGTATCAAGCCCGGCAGCAAAGCCCGGGCCCGGGCCCGGTATTTTTTGAGCCCGGTCGATCACTGCCATGCACCTATTATTAGGGGTTTCAACTCCTCCCCAAAAAATTTTCACCCCCTCGGAATTCGCATTTTCTGAGTTTTAAAAAAATTCGTAGAAAAGGTGCCGTTTTAAGCCTTTTTAGCCATATACTTCTTCAAAAATGTCCAATTTTCGGCGCTTCGCGACACAGACTCATTGTTTGACTGTCTTTTGTTCTATTCCATCAAATTTCTTTTTAACTTCGCCAGAAAAATTTTTATTTTTTTCTTTACAAAGATAGAGCATCGTCAGAAACGCCGAAAAACGATGTTCTTAATGCGTACTTATCATTTGTGAGCTCAAAAAGGGCACTTCCCCCTAGAATTCCCATGCTAGCGCGTCTGGTCGAGTCATGTTTGAAGAAGACGAGAATGGTCTCCTTACACGTAACATTTTTTTATTCAAAACAGTATGGTATCGCTCCGAAATATGAAAATGATTCTTACCGTATCTCATTTATTACTTAAGCTCCAATTTGCAACGAATCGCAAGACTTATCACACAGCTATATCAGAAAGATATTTCGATAGCATAAAATATTCACAAATCATGGAAATTTGAATTTATATAATTTTCTTGATAATAACTAAGTGCTCGAAGCTTCTTAAAAGACGCCGATGAAGCACTGAGATATACAGCAAATTATCAAACATGACCCTGGACAAATCTTATACACTGGCCTATTTAGAACAATATAAACTAATTATACAATTTTATATATAGCGGCGAAAATCTTTGGAATGTTCGCTAAAAAGCTAAAAAACGGTGTGAACCATGCTGCATTGACTGAACTTTCGCTCCAGGATCTTTGTGAGAAATGCAAGATTCTTGCTACTCATGGAGTAAATCACAATGCCTGACGACAAAATTTACAATTCAAAATGAGTTAAGGCAATTAATGAGAATAGGTAATCTGAAAAATTACAAGAATGATTGAAAATCATGGGAACCCAGAGCTGAGGTTCCAAAACTCACGAATTTGAAGGGAAATTTCTTTGCCCCTGCATATAATTGGACAACGCTTTGAATAATTTAAAAAAAGAAAAAATAAACATTTCAAAGTAATCCTTTAGGCGATATTAGTGTTTACTAAATAGTGTCCCTTGTTTTTGTTTACAATCACGTAATGTATGCTTGGTTTGCACAGATTATTTGTGTGCATGTTAATACATATTTGTCTTTATTTGGCAGTTTGACCGAATTGATAAAACAGATACCCTTCTTAAATCACACGAATGGTTGTGCTGAGGATGCAATAAAAAATGACATTGGCAATAACAAGCAAAGAGCGTCTATACAACCAGCTTGCCTACCGTAGTAAATCAATTACGTAAGATTTTTGTCGTAAATCATTGTCAGAATGAAGTTGTTTAAAAAAAGAGTAAAGCACAAAAAAACAACGCATGGATTCAAAGTAAAAATAATCATATTATGTGCAAGCATGACACAGCATGGGAATTCTGGAGGAGGGAAGTAAAAAAATCAACTCTTTTTTCTAAAGTACCTTATTAGAGATCAAAAAAAGGGCACGCAAGAAAAAACACTATTTTTGGGCACTTTTGATAACGCTTTCCTTCTACCGACAAAAATAAAAAGAATTTCAACAAAAACTGAATAAAATGGAAGAAAATACAGTCAAAAATGACTCTTTGACGCGGAGTGCCGAAAAATAGGTATTTTTGAACTTAAGGTTCACTAAAAACGCTCAAAACATGACCTTGTCCTTTTCTACGACTTTTTTTGGAAAATGAAGGATTCTTGGTGGGTGTAAAACTTTTTTCAGGGAGGAAGGGTGAAAACCATTTAGAACACCAAAATCGAGAGAAGTCTAACACTGATTCCTACATCTAATACTTGTGGTTAATTTTGATAACCATCCATACAGGAGCATGGGGGTAAGGGGAGGGGTATTACCCTACTCTCCTGAGCTTTGAAAAACTGATAGCTATATACAACCATTTCGGCCGGAAAAGCATTGCTGTATGGTCTTTTTGGGGCTCAGAAAACGAGCTATATAGCCTTTTTGGAGTTCAGAAAACTTGCTATATAACCTTTTTTGGACTCAGAAACTTACTTTGTGAGCTCATAAATGCCATAGAGTTGTCTTTTCTTAGTTTAAAAGGATACATAGCCATTTTTCAACTCCAAAAAGGGCTAAATAGTCTAATTTCAGTCTATAAAGGCTATAGACCTAATTTTCTGAGCCTAACAGGCTTTAGATCCGTTTTTAAGAAGCTATTTACCTAATTTTCTGAGCCTAAAAAGGCTGTAGACCATACAAGCACGGCATGGAAATTCTCGGGGGAGGGGGAGAATGAAATTATAAAGTGCTTTTTTTGCGCCCAAAAATGGTAGGAACCCGTCGGAAACATCGTTTTTCAGCGTTTCTGACGATGCTCTATCTTTATAGAGCATAAAAACGTGAAAAAAACTTCGAAAAAAATTAAAAATGTCGGGACAAATTGAACAAAATATAGTCAAAACATAAGTATATTGGCGCGAAGCGCAAAAATTTGGAACTTTTGGGCAAATAAATAGCTAAAAACGCTTTAAAAAGCATCTTTTCTACAAATTTTAGAAAATTTTTAGGAACTATCAAAAAATCGCCAATTCTGAGGGTGTGAAAAAATTTATGCGGGGAGGGGGTTGAAATTTTTTCTGGGCGTTGAAAATCCTCCCACCAAATGGGAGCATTTGGGGTCTTTAAGAATTCAAACAAGGACAAGAAATAAAATTTGATGCATATAAATCATTATATTTCGTTAAAATGCTAAACCCACGTAGGGCAGCTAACTGAAATTAATCAGCCTTAAGAATTTCAATTTACAGCAAAAGTCGCTTACCGCACGGACATATAGGTTGAACACATTTAAATTCTTCAGCTAATTTCTTTCAATTTTTTATTTAAAATTACACAAGCATAGACGTCCGAAAATGTAACGACCCTTCCAAGGGTAGATCGTTGTTAAAGCTACACTAGTGGTCTATTTGTTCTTAAATTTCTGCGACAAGTAACTTCTCTTAGTTTTCAAATTGTCTCGTATTTTTTTCTCAACTAGAAACAAGCTGCGTTATTTGATTTCGAGTGAAACTAGACCTTTACGCTTTTCCGGATTGTGCAATCAATCAGATGATAAGACATTCTACAGTGAAAAAATAAAAAGCTGAAATCGCGGCTCTTTTGCAAGACCCACATCGCACTTGTGAAGAAAATTAATATTAATATTAAAATTAATATTAAAATTAAAATTAATTAATTAATAAAAAAAGTCATTTGCACGCTTTGCACTAAAGTCAGATTGTAATTTAAAAGGCACATTTCTCTTCAATACCTCTAAGAAATTCAAGCGCGAAGCACCTAAAATTGTTAGAATTCTGTGGTAAAAAGGATATGAAGAGCAAAACTTGTATTTTAAACGCGAAATTTTTCATTCTTTTCGCTCAAAACTTTCGTTTTCACGCCAAGCAAACGAGCGCCAGAATGCATTTGCTCGGCCGGTCTTTCATTAGCACTGAGCAAAACAGCCGCGGCAGGAATAATGAAAAAAGAATTCCCAATCAACAAAAAAAGGTTTATACACAAGTGTTTGAAATACTATGAAGTCCTCTTCAATTCAACCTTTCGATCATTACACGTGAATGCCATTTATGTGACTTCTAGTACTACGTCTCAATTTTTACCCTACGATAATAAATCATCCAACTAGTGCAAGGCATCAGATAACAACAATAAAAATGATCGTTTTGATGGAAAAGGTCGAATGCCCCAAAAACGCGATATCAACGCCCGATGTTTACTAAGCCAAACTATTTCTAGCGCAATTCCTACTGTACAATATTGCATTACACGCAGCGAAGCTCAAAGGTCAAGTGGTCATTCTAGTTTGTTGACACTAATAAACGTTTTTGTTGAAAACTGATCCTACCAACTACCAAGTATCAAATACGGTTTTTGGCAAAGGCGGGTTTGGTCGAAAACATTCTAGAAAAAACAGGTTTCTTCAGACAGCTCAACAAGCCCCGCGAGGCATTAGAATCATGCCGAATCGATATTATATTTCATAAGCTTAAGCAAAAAGGACCCGGGAACGCACGCGTTTTGCGAATAAGCTCATTACGCGCGGTTATTATTGTGCTTTAAAGAATAAATTAATCAGCAGAAAGCCTCGAGTGAACAACTATATAATAATGTCAATGAAAGAAACTGTAACGACCCTATTGATTTGATGACGTCACCGTATTTTTTTGGGAAAAAACCAAAAGAGAACCATCTAATGGAAAAGAAGAAAAGATTATTAATGGACCGAAGGCGCGCCTCAGCAACACGTTTGATCTGTGCGATAACACGGTGCCTATTGAATGCGAGCAAATTCGGATGAGTAAGTATCAGCCGGTCGGTGGTAACAACAACAGGCAGCGTGGTTAATAATGCAAACGAGATAAATGACTAAAAAATTAGGATAAAAAACGAATTCGGTCGGAAATCGCAGATTATGCTACACAAGACGTTAGAAGCGCCTGCATAATTTATGGCGGATGTTGAGTGAAGGCGGTAAACAAAACAAACAAAAACGCTCGATTCAAATAAGTGACGAGAAAGCATGTAGTGTAGATTGATTAAGTAAGACCCTCTGCCAGTGGCGGGCGGATCTAGGATTTTTCCGAGAGGGGGCGGTACCCCAACTTTTCCAAAAAGGTCAAAAATAGCTCAAAAAATTTGCTCTTCACGTGCGAAATAAATACATTATCTACTTTTATTTAAAATCACTTTTGACGCTATATTGTTTCAAAAAATTTAAAATTTTCGACGATTTTGTGCGAACAAATTAATGAATTTTTTACTTTAGCAAAAATCCGGCGCGAAGCGCCAGAGAAGTTCGTGAAATTTAGGTAGTCGACTATTTCAAGGAGAGGAGTAAATGACCTTACGGGGTTCCACTCCTCCAGAAATTCCTCCCCACAATTTTTTTTACTCCATAATCGGCAATTTTCCAAAAACTCGTTAAAAAAGGTGCTTTTGCAATCTTTTCGCTCAAAAATGTCAAAATCTCCGCCATAGACACATTTTTTAACTACATTTTTGACTACAAAATTTGGCCAAGGAGCATAATTAATGCGTTCAGAAGTGATTTTGCATGATAAAACGACCTTTCTCGACCGTTTTTTGCATACTACCTACGCAGCTTGTAATACAAAGTCTATGCAAATGACGTGATTTGCAAAAATTTTCAGCATTTTTATTATTTAGACTCGATTTTGGAACCGTTCTTGAAGTCAAACGATGTAAACACGTATCATATGCAGCGTGAAACGCCGTAATTTTCGATATTTATAATCCTTTCAAGCTGAATAATGCACCTTCTATAGGCAGTAAATGCAGAAAACTTCATCCTGCGAAACATTTTATCTAAAAAAAGTGAAAATAGATATAAAATGGTGATTTTGATTAAGCTAATCAGGCAAAATTCGAGTATGTTCAAGCTGGGGAACGCCAAAAGCCTATATATGTAGGTAATTTACTATCTTAGCTAAAAATTTTGTACAAGAATTACAGGGAGATAATCCTCCCTTTACCCCTTTATCATACATGCACATAGGGGAAGGGAGTGAGGGGGTACTAGCCCCACAGAGGAGTCAGCCAGACAGGTATTGTCCGGCATTTTGAGCTGACGAAACGTTTTTTCATCATTTTTGAGGTCAAAAGCAGTAAAAATATCAAAATTTCCCCGTACCCGATCGCCAAAAATTGATTAATTTATGTACTTTTAGGGTTAAAAGTGATATAGTGCAGTCAAAATGGAGTCGAAATGCTTTAAAAACGATAAATTACCACGAAAAGACGTTTTATAGGCTACTGTGGCCATTTAGGCCGTTTGAACAACGAAAAAATTCGTGAATTTAAAATCTACAGTTTTGGATTTCTGAGATTTCACCCCCTTGCCGACCCTGACCTTGTGGACCTATGCCTTTTTATACGTTTGGCCCGTACAAACGACACCCAAATAAAGATTTGCAGGCTATTTTTCAAATCCGACAACCGTATTGTCATTGACTGGGAATCGCACAACTGATCAAGACATGACAAAAAAATAAAATTTAAACGCGCAATACCTCCAAACAACCGCAGGCACTCTACGCAAAGATCTGTATCTTGCAACAGATTCCAAATCTTGGTCACTGACTCCAGTGGGCACAATAAAATTTTTGGGATAAGTTGGGCAAAAAGAATAATCGTGATTCATTTCAGTTAGGCGCCAGAGGGAAGGATCGAAACCTAAGCGTTCAAATTCGGCTAAGCAAGCTTCTTTGCAGTCGGGGTCGCGATCGTTTGCGAAAGCAAACGTTTCGCATTGGTCGTCAGCAGCTAAAAATTTTTTCACTGCTTTCATGCAAAATAGAGCAATAGTAGCGAGCGAAGAAATATGAGCTAACGAAAAATTTATATAAAAAAATTTACATTAGACAGACTCACACGTGCACTTACACGAATAGCTGGAAATGGCTCTGATCCAATCGGTAACAGCCAGGGGGCTCATGACTCAATTTTTGTTTTAATTCAACGGTAGTGAAAATGTTAAGTTTTTGGAAGGCGTAAGTAAACAGTCAATTTTTCTTACTTCTACAGATAATTGCTAGACAGCTCTGTTGTTTTTCAACGTAAATAAAGCTATCTTGGTGTAATTAAAAACGGACATGCACCTTCATCTAAAAATCACTGGCCAGGCTGGCCACCCCTTACGTAGCAGATATGCACATAGGGAGGGGTGAGCGGAGGTATTACCCCCGCTGAAGGGTCTGACTGTAAGGTACTGTCGAGCAATTCGAGCCAAAAACATTTCATTTTTAAGCCATTTGACGTAAAAATGGCGAAAAACTCAATTTCCTACCGTGAAAATCCTGAATTTTACCTCTCCCTGACCCCAAAATCCCGATTTTACCCCTCCCTGACCAACCTGACCTTGTGCATCTATGCTTACGTAGCAGATATGCAGGCCCGTATCCAGGATTCGACCAGAGGGGACCTAACATATCGACGTTTTCGACATACTCTATCCATCACGATCACAAAATTCTAACTTTTTTGAAAAAATCCTTCTTTAACAGGCTATAAAAAGTCATTTTGTGGTCGCGCTTGAGCCAAAATTATAGAAAATATTTCACATCCAGGGTGCAACGCGCCAAAACTTTGAAGATTTTACGACAAAGGCATGCGATTTTTCCATTTTTCCGTGCAATGTCTTACCTTTCAAAAATTTTTTTGGCCAGAAGGGTGCGGCCGCCCACCCCCAGCCCCGTTGAATATGGCCATGCATACATGCACATATGGAGTGAGATGTATTACCCCTCAAGAGTCAGACAAACAGGTACTGTCCGGCGTTTTTGAGCTGATGAAACAGTCTTGCATCATTTTTAGGACAAAAGCAGTACAATGTCAAAAATTTTCCGGCGCATTGCCGGATAAATACTTGTGTTTTTTACACAAAGAAGCGCCCAAAATTGACTAGTCTATATATTTTTCAGTGTTGAAAGCGATATAATGGAGTAAAATGAACTAAAAATACTACAAAAATGCGGTATTACTACGAAAAAACGTCTTACAGACAGTATTTTTTGTCCACGGTCCCTTTATACATGTACAAAGATGGTCCTAAAAAGTCTTTGTACATTTTGCACATGCGAATTTTTTGGTGCTATAATATGGCACATTATCGTATTTAGTGTCGGAAAACAGAGTTTTTTGACCTTTGGTGGTGTATTTTAGCCGATTTCTGGGTTTCTCACAGCTACAAAAAGTAAAAATTGCCTCAAAACGGCGCGGAGCGCCGAAAAATTTGACATTTTTCCTCTCAAAATGCAAATTCTGCCATAGATATGTAGAACAGACAATTACTAATTTCGAATTTCGTGATTTTTACACTTTTTTTACAGTTTTTCTCCTCCCAAAAATTTTTGTACATGTACAAAGACGGTCCCGGAGAGTCTTTTTACATCGGGAAAATTTTTTGCCGAATACAAAAAAATCGTGCTTACAGTCTATTTTGCTATTTTTGACCTTTGAATAACAAGAAAGCGAGTACAATAAATTTACTGTTTTGAATTCATGGGATTTTGCCCCACTGCCTACCCTGACCTTATGCACGTATTATGAGCTATTACACGTTTTGGAGTAGAGAAACATACAGTTTCTCCAATTGTTTAAAGCTATGAAAAGCAATCAATTTTGTCTGGCCTTCTAAATATTTTCTACAATTGAAATTTAGCATTCTCAATTTTTATTAAAAATATGACTTTATGCCCTAAGAGCTAATTAAAATCTGAAACTTTCTAAGCTGTTATCCTTAGCTTGCAAGTCCACCGCTATTACCAATCATCTCAAATGGCGAAATATTTACGACTAAAAAATTTCGGCTCTTACATTACATATGAATATAACATAGAATCAGTAACATACGATATGACCACAGCAAAGCTTGTCAATACTGCTCACAAAACAAATATTGGTTGTGCTTAACACTCTAAACATTATCGAACAAAACCGTCGACTGAAATTGAAGACTCAAACAGACATAATACAAATACTAGATAATAAACAAGTTAGCCATAAAGCATACGTATAACATTCAGACTTTAATGCTCAATTGCCAGCAGTCACGAACTTTTTGGCATCAGCTCATGTGACCATTCCCAAAAAGCATGCTAGTTTTGCATTTCTAGTCAGAGAATGTCTATCAGTGTAGGAGCCTTAAGTGGCTCTTCACTCGAAAGTGCAGTTGTGCGAATTTGATTCTTCCAATTTTATGAAAACGATGTAATTATTAGTCGTCGCCGCTATGCAAAAAGGTGCTACATCCATTTTTGGGAAAAATAAATTACACGCATTTTTGATTACTCCAGACTACTTCCTGTTTACTAAAGAAATGCCAGCCCCAAATCTCAGATATTAATTAAGAAATGAGCATCCATTTGTCGCAATGTACACAGATTTCATACCCCGTATAAAACTTTAAATGCGTTTTTCTCAAAATCGTAAGAAGTGGATGTAGCACCATTTTGCATAGCGGCGACGGTGTATATTATCATGAAGCAAAATGAGTGTTTGTTTTTATCTTAATCGTTATGAAATCGAAAAAGATACGCGATTAACTTACGAATTTCAGGCAGTATATTTTCTTCGTTTCGCAGCCGTCGCCTTATCACTAAGCCGTTGATTTCGCAGCCGTCCGCGCCATTCGCGTAAATCGACGTTTTCGCTGTTCGTAAAACTTTCGACAACGCAACGTTAGAATCGCAATAAGTTGCGTTTTTAGATTTGCGACATTTGTGCAATTTAGAATCCGAACTACCGAACACCAATTTTTCCAAGTTTCTATCCTTACAATCACTGAACAATTTTCGGCGACTGGTCGAAAATGAAGAAAATTCATCGTCTTTCGACCACGCGTAGAATGCGAAGGCGAATATAGATTCAATTTTTGAGGGTGGGGAAGAAACGGCGGTCAAAATGCGAAACCAGGTTGAAGAGCAGTCGCTATTGTCAAAGGATAGCCTGAGACCATACAAAATTTAGACTGTAAAATTGAATAGCCGAATTTTTTGGATGGAGGCAATCTTTTGAATAATTTGTGCTGCACATATACGAAGTTGTGACCCTAACTAGGTACACCATGCACCTAACAGAGGGATCCTTGACCCAAAGCTGGTCGCCCCTGTCCCACGAAAGATGGAAATTTTTTATCCCCCTCCAGTCTCCATCCGATTTTAGGCAAAAACCTGCGTTTTCAGGCCATTTTTTGGTGCATTTTGTCGTTTTTGGATAAAAATTGAAGGTCGTTTACCCCTAGAAATGGCCAGCCCGGTTATCCTTCTCACAAAGTTTCGAGCTATTACGTCTCGCACCTATTACTACTATTAAATCCAACTTTTGATTTCATATGATACAGTCACTAATAGTAATGAGTTCTTAAACAAAACTACTTTCTTCGACCATAATATACTGAACTCTTCGGTCAACTTACGGCCCTTTGACAAAAAAGTATACAAAGTCTTTTGCATTCGGCACAAAGTGCAGAATAATTCTGATATGCAAATTTTATAATTTAAAACTAATCACAGGCTTTGTAGAGACAAAGGAAATAGTAAATTTTTGGAGTGGAGTAGAACAATTCTTAATTATTCTAAAGCACTTATACCTTTGATATGAAAAAGAGTAAAAAATAGTATAGCATAAAAGCTAAATAGATTATTACAAATTTGAAGCCTTTTTTGCAAAAAAATATGACCCGTTATTTAGCACTAAATTAGCATAATTCCCTAGAAATCTTTCCCTTCGCCTTCTTGGAATCTAGCTCCCAAGTACAACGTGTTTGCTTGGTCTGGTCTACCACAAAAAAGGAACAATGTTTTTTTTTGTACGAACCTCTATGTACGTATACAACGATCTCCGGAAAAGTCTTTGAACGAGCAAAAATTTTTCACATAACTTACACATTTTTACTATTTCTAGTTTGTTATCCGCGACCCGCACATTTCAAAATAAGCGTTACTTTGTTCTTAATTTAGCTGATTATATTATATCGGCGCGAAGCACCGAAATTTTGAGTTTTTGGTTGCATTTACACTTAAAAATCGTCTCATTAAGCTAAAATAACTTGTGCTACACAATCAGAAATAATACAGCGATTGAAATACGCTGACTGAATCTCATAATAGACACCGATTCGCTTATGAATTCAATGCAACACAAAGATAAAAAGTCAATCTTATGTTCAAACGGCTGAAACAGTACAAGGTTGTTGAATACTTTTTATTTTCTGCATAAAATCTTTATAAAACATTGTCGATAGATGCAGATGTTTAAGTCTGTACAAAGATGCATGAAATCGCACAAAGATAGATTTTGGAGTGTTTAATGCCCGCGCTTGGAGCTAAATAGATTGTGATAAATTTTTTTTAATTTTGCTAAAAATACTCAAAAAGCTTAAAAATTCCTACGACTTTGCCCCAAAAAGTCTATGTACATTGTACAAAGATGGCTCTAAAAATCTTTGTACGAGCCTCCAAAACGGCGCGAAGCACCAATAAATTTGACGGTTTTACCTTTTTAAACGCAATTTTCGCCATTATAAAGGCGTATAAAACAGACAAGTACTCATTTCAACGCGAAGCGCCGAGAATTTTACGGAACTTTAGATGTGCATAAAGAAGATGGTCCTAACGAAATGCTATACATCGGGAAAATCTTCGCCTAATTCGAAAAAAATCGCGGGAAGCAGCTCAGTCCAAACCACAGACGCACAGAATGACCATTTTGGAATCAGTCAGAGCATTTGGGCCGAAATGTTCTCAAAAACCAGTATAAATGCTAAAATATTTTAAAAAGTGTGTTAATTCTCAATCCGAAATTTCTGATCAATTTTTCGCAGAAAAAATTTCACCTCATAAATTTCTGACCTTCATTGCCTTTCTCCTCAGAAAATGTCCTTCTTTTCAATTCTTGGAGTATAGACCCCAAACCTCCCTCCATACGCCCACAAATGCCTTGAACTCCATAAAATGAATAAAATAATTTTAGGGTTTAGAGAGAATGAGAGCGCACGCAAAGCATATGGAAGTATTTTGAATAAATGAAACTCATAGGGAATCTTATATCCGCTCGGTATCCAAATTATATCAGTCATGAAAAGAACTTTGGACCTGTGCTCACCGTACGCACGCGACTTGAAGTTTTTCAAATTACATACATAAATCACACCATACATGTAACAGCACGAAATTTGGGGGTTCTGGCCATTTTTGGAGGGTTTTCCAAAAATCGGGGGTGGGGTAAAAATTTTCTGGTTTTGGGGGATGGGAGGAACGTCCGACTTCGGCTGGGGAAATACTCCCATCCCCCTGTTACATGTATGCATAATACGCACCATAAAATATACGCTCATTGCGATCAGGATAATATAAAGCATACCCACTGTTTTCTTTTTTTGTACAGAAAACTTCGATTTTTTTTACAATCGAAAATCGGTCGAAAACTGCCTATACCTTGTGTACAAAGATGTACAAAGATCGCTCCAAAATCTTTGTACGAGCCTCAAAAACTTTGTCCCGTACAAAAATAAAAAACATTGAGCATACCACACTTCACTTTTGTACTGCAATAACTCATGCTGTACGTCGTACGATTATTCCTTCGTGACTAGACTATGCAGAATTTTTAGTATTAGCCATTGGCCAATAAGCTAATTAGCGAATGGCAAGAGAATAAAGAATACACATCAATCAGTATAGATTGAAAATTAAATCTTTTATATTCTCGTAGGTATCGTCGCATTTTTAATAAACTTTATTTATGTTTACGTAGTTATTTTACGTCCATCAATTCAAATTTCGAATTTTGCAATAATGCAATGCTCTGAGATTCGAGTCGTTTGTTGAAAATCCTATGCTTTTTGCAAGAGACAGACGAACTTTTTCTAAAATTATTCTTCGATTAATCTCAAAATCGAGACATTCGTCAAAGGTCGCACTATAACGCATTGAAAGCCCGCGCGTTGAACGCACTAATGAACATTCAAATCATTCAATGTATACATAAATACGCCGTACAAAACTTAAAAAGCCGCATTGCTGTCGCGCGGATTATTTTATGCGTCGGGATAAAACGAAGCAAATCGGCAACATTTTTCTTCATCTCGAAGATTATACTTGAAAAGAACGCCAATGAGCAAATAAAACACCTTCAATGCACATTCCGGAGTAAGTGGGCGTGACATTGCTTCAATGGCGAACTCGATAAAACGCAGATGTGGTAGTACGTGCTGATGGGTAGACCACGATTCGAAACCCTTACGTCTCACGTTTTAATTTAAAATTAGACATAAAAAACGGCCACTTTGCAAACTTTCCAATCATAGGTAGCGCGTTAGCGCGTACCTATAATAATATATTAGATAAACATGTCAACTCGAGCGTTTTCTAGATAGCAACCAAAGCCAGAAAAGGCCGACGAACTACTGAAATATTGCATTGCTTCTGTACGAACAAGCGAACACTTGTTTGTATCTATGCAACAAATCGGATAAACAGAAAAAGGTAAGGTAACTTGATTTAACTCACTGAGTTTTTTGAAGTTGGCACAATGCGAAAATTTATCAAGCTGCTGAATCAAATAGACTGTTAGATGAAAGTGTTTTCCAGACTTTATAACAAGCTAAAATTACCCATTTTTTCAATTATTCGAAACACGAACGCTTGAAAAGCAATTCAAATTGCAAAAACAATTGAAAGCCAAACAGCAATCAGCTGTTAAACGACGTCATTTTGGACTAATATTCGTACAAACACACTAGCGTCTCAAAATTTTAGAATTTTAGCTAAACGATTTTAAGCATTGTGATAAGAAAAGCAACCTTAAAATTTTGAATGAAAATGCTTAAAACGCGAATAGAAAAGACAATAAATACATATCGTTGCTCCATTACTCGTACGTAGGAAAGTCGAATTAAACAAAAATAATTAAAAAGATATTGCTGTTACGGCTCATTAGTTGTTTTGTTTTTCATGAAAATTTCAAACCGTTCTCCAAAATAAGGTAGCCAGCGATGTCCGCAAATGTAAATCATCACAAACTTCGAAAAGATTATTCGTCTTAAAAAATGTTCCATCATGTCTAATAAACACACATTATTCGCCCAATAAGCTATTTAAATTGTCAACACATGAATATTATTCACTTGGGCTGGGGGTATGCACCCCAGTGTTTTTTCGCGATTTTTTTATGCCAATGGATAGTGCTCGATGAGAAACGTTGAAAAATGGCGTTTTTCACCATACCACCATTTTTAGGACCATTTTTTGACCTTTGAAAATTTCATCCCCCAGAATTTTGGTGCTGCCCACTAGGGATGTTCCGGTTCCAGGTTTTTGAAGAAAATCGGTTCCGGTTCCGGTTCTTGGAAAACAAGAATTTCGGTTCCGGTTCCAGTTTCGGTTCTTGCGTAAGTTGGAACCGTCAGTTCTGGTTCCGGTTCTTCAACTAGAGAACCGTCGGTTCCGGTTCCGGTTCTCGGTTCCTGTGTTAAAGTATGTACGCTCTTGATAGCCTGACTTCACCGGAACATATGACGATGTTATCGAAAGATAAATTATTCAGGCAGTCGTTTATCTGGCAACTGCACGTTCAAATAAGTTTTACGTCTAGTTGACAATTTACTTATAAATCACTGAATATTATCTATGTGTTTCTCAATTGGAGGCTTATACGAAATCGAAATGCTTAATTCATGACGAAGATCTGCTGCAATGGTGGAATGAGAAGTCGAAGAATTTGCCGATTCTCGCATTATAGCTAAGCAGTATCTTGCAGCCAGGCCAATGGCGGATCTAGGATTTTCCTACAGGGGGCAGTATCCCAAATTTTCCAAAAACAGTCAAAAATAGGTCCAAAAATTTGCCCTTAACGCGCGAAACAGCGTTTTTTGGGCGTTTTACAATGTACACTTTTACATTAAATCACTTTTGACGCAATATTTTTTCTTAAAATTTTAAAATTTTAGATAATTTTGTGCTAAAAATCACTAAAATTCTTTGACTTTATCAGAATTCTGGCGCGAAGCAGTTTTTTTTGTACAAGGTCCGTTTGACATGTACAAAGATGATCCCCAAAAGACTTTGTACATTGTGTACACACAAATTTTTGGGTACTATAATATGGTACAGTAGCGATTTTATTGTGGTAAAAACAGAGTTGTTCGACTTTTGGTAGTGTATTTCAGCTAATTTATAAGTCTCTAAGGGCAAAAATCACTAAGAATCGTCTTAAAACGGAAAAATTTGACATTTTTCCTTTCGAAATGCAGTTTCTGCCATTATAAAGATAAATAGAGCACACAATCAGTCATTTCGACGCGAAGCGCCGTAAATTTCTGCGAATTTCAGACCTTTTTTGTAATTTTTGTCTCTCCAAAAATCTTCGTATATGTACAAAGACGGTCCCGAAAAGTCTTTGTACATCGGGAAAAATCTTTGCCGAATACAAAAAACCGTGGCGCAAAGCGCCGGAAAATTTGTGAGATTAAGACGGAGAGACGTCTAAGCATGATTTACAGCTGATTTACTGTATTTATAGCATTTGATGCGAAACATCGAAATTTTTAATTGAAAATCGAAGAAAACTATGCAAGAACAGCTGTTTCTGCTGCTAACATTGTTTTGAAACCTACACGAACAGAAAATGGCTTCCAGGTGGCGAAGAAAGTAAATAAATGTCATTAATAGGTGTCATTCGGCGCGTAGCGCCGGAAAAATTTGAGAAATTATGGTCACTGAGGGCCAAAAAATAATTGCAAATTGTATATCCATTCTCTATCTCGCCAAATATTTTTGACAAATGGGGGGCGGCCCCCCCCGCCCCCTTAGATTCGCGCCTGCTTGCAGCGCCAGCTACAAGCGTTCCATCGGAACAGCAGTTCAGTTGCGCTGGAATCATTTACGACCCTCTTTGAAACAGGCTACATGGCGAAAAAGCAGAACGACTGTTATTTTTAAAATATAATTTACGCGGAACAATACTAAGTTTTAGTCTGTAAACTTTAGGGTAATAGAAGATTGAATTGCTGCTTCATGACTTCACTAAATTTTATGAAGTTCGATTTGTAACTCTAATTTTAAAAAACCGAGAACCGACTCCAAAAAGATCGGTTCCGGTTCCGGTTCGGTTCCGGTTCTTAGAAAATCAAAAAATCGGTTCCGGTTCCGGTCCCGGTTCTTAGAATATCAAAAAATCGGTTCTCGGTTCCGGTTCCGGTTCCTAAAAAATGGTCGGTTCCAGCCGGTTCCGGTTAACCGGCACATCCCTACTGCCCACCTATGATGAAGATACAACGTTTTCATCAACTAATGTTTAAAATAATTTTGCCTTTTTTACTCCAATAACTCGACAAACAACCCTCAACTTATATTCTTAGAACGTTTGGGAACAAGTTCGTAAAATTTCACTCTACTAGCAATTTATATGTAAACATACTATAGTACACAGAGGGAGGTCGGCTGCCTCCCCTCCCCCTTAGAGCAAAAAATAATTTTGGAAACCTAAGATAATACAAATAAAATAATGAGAATTTGCATCTTTTTATGAAAAAATCTCAAAATTTCGGCACTTCGCGCCGTAAGCTCATTACTTCCCATGAATTTGGCTGAAGCGCGGCCAAAAAACGTCATTTTTCATAGCCTATTTTAAAAAAATAATTTTTTCCGAAAAGTTTGAATTTTGTGAGCTTGATGGATAGAGCATTTTCGGAAACGTCAGAAAATGCGCTTTATTCTGTGCACCGGCAAGGATGTCCCTAAATATAGGGTCAATGATTTGAGGATTTCCCCCTAAAACTCATGCTTACGCCCCTGTACATACATATATGAATTATAGGTATAATGTTTGTAGCATAGGCACAAGGGTTCATGCATATTTTTCCAATGGTGATGAGAGGCGACTTTATATTTTGAGTATTCAACGGAGATTTTAGAATACAACGACAGCAATACTTATTTTTGAAGTTTAGAAACAGAAATCAACATAGGTAGGTACAAATGAAATCTATCAATAAATAAATTATCTGTGCTCTAAAAAGTAACTCGCAGAAGTGATTCCTAAAGCCAATTTAGACATCAATTCCAATAAAGCAGAATACGAGTTAAAATTATCACTTCAGAGGAATAGACAACTGTATGAAAAACAGTGATTTACCGTATAATTTTCATTCGTACTTTGCTTAACTTTTCATTGAAAATTCTGCCTAAATGATAGACCGGAATTTGAAAAAAAGAATAAATTGTCTTTGAAATCAGACGGGATGACCGAGACCTATACTGGACTAATAATTTGAAAAACAGGAGCAAAATGTTATCGAAATAGATGAGATAGAGAAAGGAACGTTAGACAGGTAGTTTAGATTACTCACTTTGCTACTTGTCCATCCTTGCACGATATGTAAACATAAAACATATCTCGACATTCCAATGAGTCGATGCATCGAATGGGTATATTATACAAAATACGATTCTTTTCTATTTTGACTGAAATTCTATAGTTTGTCAAGAAAATTGACGTCGCGCTACTTTCCGCAGTCGCATAAGATGACAAACCGTAATACTCGACGTATTCACCGGGTAATAGTTTGAAAGGAGGCTTTATCGTCAATTCATCACGTCCATTTTCAGTATTAGACAAGTGATCTAACTCTCCTTTCGAATTTATTATTTTTATCGTCTTTTTGATGAAGCAGTCGCCTCGCTTGATATGCTCAGGGCTCATGCATTCCGAGTCGTTTTCAACCGAAGGCATTATGAGTTAAAATGTAATCATATAATAATTAAGTTGATCCGTCTTACATGGCTAGCATGTCATTGCTACGCAAAGTAATCCTTGAAGCAAATCAGCAATCGTTCTAAATTATTGGAGGAATAAGTTTACTGAAAAATCATCGATCTTTAGTAATTAAAATTTTCATAAAGAAGCCTAAAAATACAAACCAATATTTTATAGACAAGAATGTAAAATTAAATAACATAGAGCACGCAGAGGTACATAGCATTATTGATACACATGTAACGCGAACACAACGCGTCTTCATTGTCAGCAAAATTCAGCCTGTGGCCCTGCATACCTGGGCAATGGCTGACGGTTCGCCCCGTCCAACTTCCAGCCAAAAGCGTGGGTGGGTCCCTAGGCCCTGAAAAAGGTGGGTCTGTCCCTGAAAAAAGGAGGGTCCGTGCCTGAAAAAGGTGGGTCGTTCAGCTTAATCAGTGGGTCAGTCACTCAGAAAAGGTGGGTCCATCCATGAAAAAGGTGTCGAACTGTGTAATAAGATGGTTCCTGTGCATGTTTTGCAAACTGATCATGATATACTGTATCTAGCATTTCCTTAAATTATCTCCAAAAATTTTATCCTTGTACACAACATAGCCCCGACAAGTTACCCCTTCGCCCGTCAAATTTTTAATTCGGCAGTTCTCGTGATGGGCCGATATGGGGCATTGCCCAAATGTGCCAGAGAGAGGTAAAATGTAGTCTATTATGAAAACTCACTCTCATCTAGTCACTCGATTCCACATGCATGCAAGATTTAAAAGATCTCCGAAGCACATTAGAGGATAAAACAATCCAAAAACAGCGTTATATACTTATGCTCCTTTGTTCATATTTAATCTAGTCAAAAAACGAGGTGGAAACCGGAAAATCGGAAGTTTGTCTTGATGCGAGCAATGGACTTCTTTTGACTCCAAGAATGAAGCATAAAGCTAATGATTCTAAAATTTTACAAAGTCTCGCACATGCAAAACGAGGGTGCGGTGACGACAACACTTCTAGTTGAGGAGTCAGAACAGGCACCGTCAGATGATTTTGAGCTCACAAAACTTCTCGAGCGTCAGCGAAATCCGAAAAAACATTTTTCCGATCCTCTGGGCCACTAGAACCAAAAATGGCTAGAGCTCCGGCCAGCGGCCGGTCCACTGCCTTTGTCCTTAAGCAAGGTGAAAGTCGTGTTTCTAGTGCAACATTTTGTGGAGTTTTCAAATATACCACTCATAAACTTAAACAAGCATTGTTGTTTTGCTAGAAAATGTCTAGTGATAAAAAAAATTTATCCATGTATGGCCAGATGACTTTTGACAAGCCATATTTCTTGAACCAGAAGAGCAGAAAAGTTGAAATTTTGTAAGTTTAGTGTGGTTAATTACCCTACATGTTTTCACGTATATTAAATTTGTTTTTTAAGCAATACAGCTTTTAAAGTTGGTAAAAAAAATTATGCAAATTTTTGCTTGTAGTTGAAGCCATTTATCACAATTGCGCATCCTTACATCTTTTTCATCTTAACATCATTAGAAAGAGCATGGTCTCGGCTACAGACCAAAAGAAGATACATTTTTGACCCATCATTTTAAATGACTTAAAATACGCCTTGGAACATGCACAAATTTAACTCTACGAAGTTCTGAAGTACATACATACCAGCGATATAGACACACTGGAATCACACATTCCCATAGGGGTGAGGGGGTATTATCCCATCTCAGGGTCCGAGACTTGAATCACTGTCAGACGATTTTAAGCTATCAAACATTTTCTGCAATGATTTTTGGGTACAAAAGCAGCGAAGATGTTATAAAATTTTTCAGCGCTTCGCGCTGACTACTACATTTTTGTTTTGTTTACCCATAAAATACTTAGAATGAAGTTGAAATGATCTGAAAAGTCAAAATTTTCGATGAATTCTCATATTTTTTACTTACAAGGGTGACGAAACTGGTCAGAATGGGACAAAAAGTAGTTAAAATACAGTTTTTAACATTAAAGTATGCTATATAGGATGTTTTAGCCATTTTTCATATTTGACCTGCGAGAAAGGCTAGAACTCTAAATTTAGTGGCCTCAAATTTTGGGATTTCTTCCCCCTGAACTTTCGACCTTAGGAAGCTATGACTGGAATAACAAGCTGAATATATTTTTCAGCTGAGATGATAGATAACTGATATCAATGGATTCTCAATGAGTGCGAATTTTCATTAAGAAAAAACGAATTGTCAGAGAACAGTATAACGAATAAATTGCAGTTAAGCGATTTGTATGTCAGAATTTCAAAGAATAGTTATGCCTTTATTCCTTTGCAGCAAGGCAATGATACTTTCACAATTCTAGGACAGTCTCTGTACGATACTTTCAGTGAAAAGCTTTATTAAACTTCTAGGCAGGCCAGTATCCAGGGGAATAGGGAGGGGGCACATGCCTCCTCCAAAATGAAATCCGAGAATAATTTTTTCCTCAAGTCCCCCTTTGCTTTTCAAGCCAAAAATCGCAAAAATTTTCGGCGTCTCGCGCCTTTCACAACTATAATTAGAATCTATTAAGTCCTGAGGGCGCGGTTTAAACGCTCCATTTTCAGTCTTAATACGGCGTAAAGCATATTTTGCAACTACGTCTTCTATTCTTCGCAGGTTTTATACAGAAAGTGAGGTTTGTTCAAGAAACAAGAATGACAGTAATTTTATGGCGATGATTATAGATTTGCTGATTAATTTTGACCATTTTTGGGGTGAATTCACAACCATAATTCGGCTGATCTTGTATAAATTCTAACGTAACTATTTAAAATTAAAGTGCTCTCTTTAGGAAAAATCTTCGGGCTCTGCCCCGGACTTCGCCGGGGGCACTTGATCACGCCATTTCAGACCTCTCCAGCCCTGAAAGAGATGGTTTCCATTCAAGCATGTATCCAGGAGAAATAGAGGGGCACTTGAACCCTAGATGAAATAAGAAAATGATTGTTTCCCCTTCTCCCCCTTTCAATTTTCAGCCATAGATCGCAAAAAAATTTTCGGCACTTCGCCTCAAATTTTTTAAGTATAGGTAATGATACTCTATTTAGTCCCAAGCACGCGATTTAAACACTCCATTTTCAGTCTCTAGACGACCTAAGGCCGCTTTTTGCATCCATATATTCTTCTGTTCTTCATAAGTTTTATGCAGAAAATGAGATTTGTTCAACAAACAAGAATGACAGGATTTTTTGGCGATGATTATGAATTTGCTGAAGAACAGTATTATTGTGCCTGATGCACACTTATCTTTTGTGAGTAAGATTACTTTGCTTGCAGTAAGCGCTTCTAGTAGCACTTGGCTGCGGGTTTCCTAGGCTTTCGCATGTGCTGACTCTATTAGTGACATTTTAAACTGCTGCTTGCTGGACTTGAACCGTGGACCTTTTGATTCAAAGTTTGTCTTTACCAATTGATGAGGGCCGGTTCATCCCGATATTGGAAGAAACTTTATTAATGAATTTTTTGTATCAATATCAATCGTGGAGGTTTCTGAGACTGCTTGAGAATTCAGATTGGTGCCAGACATGAGCTAATCCTTAGGCATAAATATGGCGAAAATTGCTCCATTCGCTTCACAATTTTTGTCGGCTAAGCCCATGCACTGGCACCAATGTGAATGCCCATAACTAAGCCTAGGCCTAGGCCTAGGACGTTGGTGACAACAACCTAGTAAATGTTTAGGACCATTTCCAAGCATTAAGAATTAAGACTGATGCCAGTACCATATTCTTAAGTTTAGCCTCCGTTTCCTTCCATATTCCGGGGCTCGATCCAAGGACTTATACATTAGTCGGAAATAAATAATATGGGCTGAAAATACGGAACGGAGCATGGCATGACAATGAATAAGAAGAAAGAATAAACGCGGAAATCTGTTTGAAATTTTTAAAAAGTCTTTGAAAAATTTTCTTATTTTTTGCATGTTTTTCGGTTTTACTTTGCTTAGGCATAATATATCTGAAAAGGTGTCTTAAGCTGCTTAGGTCGAGGTCGCTCCCGCTTAGGTCGATATATAGATGCTTAGGGCGATGTATAGATGCATAGGTGTGTAACGAATATTAATTTAATAATTTACAAAATATAGTTTTGTGCATGCTTCGGTAAAAGGGTATTCCTTTTATTTATTCATTAGCAATTATACTCTCCTTATTCCACTTCGTATTCTTCGTAAAATAGTATAGAGCCGAAAAGGTAGTTCTATTCACGTCATCATCAGCTCGAAATAATAGTTTTTATAAGTGGGTTGACCACGTACAACTTCATCCTACTCGAACGTCTTCGAACAATCTCTAGCAATAATATAAGAAGCAGCTTAGTGAATAGTCACATGATCTTACTTTCGTTCGTATTCACCTGATTCATTTATTAGTATTTAATCTCATGCTCACATCAAAAGTGGCATTCGTTACGTTCGTAAAGTTGGCTTTGGTGCTGTCAGTTGTGTTTGCCTATCTTAATAATAATATTAGCTACAGTAATCGTATACACGTCGAGAGCAGCCTTACATTTGGCGAGCGCGTAGATTGGAACGAGCTTGGCCTTCCTGTTGGCCAACTGATTTACGTCGGAGATAGTCGACTTTTATTTTTTCAAACGAGCGGTCATCGCTGCATTTTGTTTTCAACAAAAAAATTATTGCTTCGTATATTGTGGAAATCACATAATTCGGTTAACGAAAATTCGTATTCGTTTCTAGTTTGAATAGCTAGCTAACTTGACGTGAATTTTGTTATTCGGATTATTTTGCGATAATTCGTTTATTGGGCTTCCAATTCTTAGCGATTTCGACGAGTATTTCTTAGATAAGACGGATATTCGTCATATAGAATTAAAAAAATATATTTAGCGATAATTGCTCTTGCGGAAGAATTTAACGCAATTTGTAAGAGCGCGGAATCGTTGAATTTAGAACAGTTTATTCGTCGAACGCGTGGATCGAGCTACATAAATCCGGCGATGGCGGATCAATTAAATGCAATTCAAAATTTATTAGAGGAGACAGTTACGCAGGTACGTGAGTTATATACAGGACGTCCTATCTCACAAATAAGTTTTTCGCTTAATCATTTTACAGGTGAACCAAATGACATAAATTGGTCTGAATGGGAAAAACGTTTTTCACGAATTTCTGTCCTTTCTGGGGCAAATGAATTAATTAGAAAAATAGCATTGCTTTCAGTTTATTTAAAAGGGTCAGCCTTATCATTTTTTAATTCATTAGAACAAAGAAATCCACCTTTAAATGATTGGGATTCATGGTCCAATGAATTTTTAAACCGATTTCCTGATAATAGACAAATTGATATTAAATATGAGGAAATGGTAGGACGCTCACAACGTGTCGGTGAAACTGTAGCGGAATTCGCATCTGCAATACGTTATTTAGGTAAACGTGCATTTCCTGCGTGGAATGGAGTTGATAGCACGGATGTTATAATGAAAAATCATTTTATAACTCGCTTATTACCTAATATCAGACGTTGGGTGCAAAATGCTGAACCAAATTCTTTCGAAAATGCTGTAAATGAAGCTCAAAAACAGGAATTACGTGAAAAGCAAGCAGCTGAGAGTAATTTACCTGTGCGTAGTTTGCGCTTAGGGAGTGATAACGATTTTGTTGATAATTTTTCGCAGCACGTTAACGTGGCGAGTATCAGAGATGAATTTCCACCCGTAAATAGAGACCGTTTTGACCACTTTTCGCGTTCAAATAATGTGGGATCGTTTCGGACAAGAAATTTTCGAAATGAAAGATTTAATAATAGGGGGGTAAGTAGAAATTATTCAGCGGATGAACGCGCTAATTGGAATTTTCGGCCTCAACGAGGTAGTTCAGGTTATGCACAGCCGGCATTTCGAAACAACTATACGTATAATTCTGAACGAACTCATGATGGGGTTATTATCTGTGATTACTGTGGTCGTGTCGGGCACCACCGCATGACTTGCCACCGAAGGTACAACGATAGTCAGCAAACACAGCAGTACTCGAGTGCCACGCGTTTCGGCCGACGCGGAGGCCCACCGGGAGGATCGGTGCATCCTCGGCAGGGTGTTTCGAGAGGGCGTGGTCGTGGGGACATTCAGCCCACATCACGTTCCGCCAATAGCTATTTTTCTTCTTTTTTTGAAGGCTCTGGGGAGACTGAATGCCCTGCAGGTAGCTTCGATTTGCAAAATTTTGAGAGTCGTACTAAAAGTAACGAAAATTTTGAGAAAGTGCAAATTGAAAATGTGGATTTTGATCCATTAAATTGCGACGATGCAGAGGTTGCCAATTTTTATGCGGATGTCCCTACCCCCAGCAGTCAAGTACGCATAGCCCAAATTAATTACGATTATGTAAAATCGCGCCTTAATTTACGACGGACGGAAGGGGCATCCAAAAATACAAAAATTAAAGTGAAGAACTTAATTAATAAAAAGGGATCGGGAAAATTTTACGGTTATTCATGGCTTTCGGCGCAAGGAATTTCGTCCACCATGGGGTCGAACCTTGTTTTAAAACGTTATTATACCCGATACCCATATTTTAAATTTGGGGCATTGCGAAATTTTAGAGCTGCAGCATCTTTAAAAAAGGCGCGTCTTATTAATTTATCAAAATCAAAATCGCGATTAAAATTGTCTGTGATGAATAAGCCGAAAAGCCAAAATTTATCGACTAATCTATTATGCTCATTACAGGGTTTGCAACTAAGCGATAAAGTTGAGTCGGATTCGATGAACTTTATCGATGACGAGGGAAAGCGACCTGTTAGTCAAAGTGAGCTCGACCATATGGACATGGACTTCTATAGTAAATTAATTTACGAGACGGGCGACACCGCTTCTAAAAAATCTAGTGACGGCATAACGGTTACGAGCCTGAAAAGTTCAAAACCTAGTTCTACGTTAAAAGGTATGATGCGATTAATTTTTTGTATCATATTTGCAATTGTGTGCGGAACCACTTTTTCGGCAAATGTTAAAAGTAGCGATTCTTATTTCTTGTGCGGAGCTTCACGCAGTAGTCGAGCTTTATCTCTTCCGAAAAAAGTAATTTGTAATCCACCAATTTCGATGTACCCGGAAAAAGCTATTAGTTTCACAATCTGGAATTCAAAAGCTTCGTTAAATACAATTAAAGCTATTAGATGTGTTTTACGAAAACGTAAAATTTGTACAAATATGGGTTTCTTTGGCTCAAAAGGAATAATTTCTGACATTACTTCTCAAGACTTAATTTCGCCTGCTGTCTGTAGAGCTGCTTGGATTGATAAAACTTTTCATGGTCAAAATTTATTTAAGAAACAGCCAGGTGTCTGGATTACTAATAATACATTGCATGTTTCTTTTAAATGGTGTTGCGTCGATTTTTGCAATTCGGTTACGAATTTGTTATTAGAAGTTGGCTCTATTGCTGCTTCTGATAATCGTTCAACTATTAGTGATTTGGGTGACACCGGAGGATGCGCTCCTATGCAAGGTTTTTGCGTAAATCCGTCAGGTACAATAAGTTGGAATGTAACAGATTTTAAAGATTTTTGTCCTATTGAAAAACTCGGAACGTTTTCTGCTCGGGTTTCCGGAAAACATGTAATTATTGAAGCAATACAAGGAGCTTTTACTATTAAATCGGAAACTAATTTATGCAATTTAACTCACAGTTTTACAACATTGCAGGGTCCTATCCTTCAAGTTCACAAACCATATGATTTCAATATTTCCGTTATTCACCGCCACTCTTCAAATTTGTCAATTAGTATTTTTTCTAATTCATCTGCTTCGACTTCTGATTATGACCCTATTAACATTAAATTACAATTTTTGTACGATAAAATTCGAGAGCAAGAATTTAAATTTTTTCGAATTATTTGGACCGAATTATGTAAATCTGCTGAAAGACATTTGCGTTTAGTTTGGCAAATTCTTAAATTAGATTCAACATTAGGGGCGCGCGCTTTATTGCAACGAGATGATATTATTGCATCTTTCGCTGGCGAAGTTCTTATGGTTTGGGAATGTAAGCCAATAATACCCGACCAAATATTTTGGGACTTCCGAATAAATAATACTTGTTTCGAATATTTGCCGATTTTGGTGAAAAATCAGATTTTATTTGTTGTACCGGGCAGTAAAGATGTTATAAATCATTCTCCTAAAGTAGATTGCAATCATCATCTCTTAGGCATTTATTTTGATACTAAAACAGGATGGCGTACATCTAGTGGACCTGTTCACGTTACATCTGTACCGTACGAAATTTCGTGGAATGGCACATGGAAATTTGCGACATTTTATGCTCCATCAATTTTTCACGATAAAAATGCTGGAATTTTTCATACTTTTGGATTATTGAAAAGCTATATTTATCGAATTTTTCAAATCGAAAATCAACTTGATATTCTAACAAGCTATACTGCTAATATGTCTATTGATCCTAATGTCATTTACCAAGTGCTTAAAGGTACCGGCGCGGCTTTAGCTGAATCTATTGAAGGTATTGGTTCAACTTTTGAAAACATTGCGGTAACTAACGCAAAAACGTTAACTTCTGCCGTTTCTACATTCATTACGGGACCATTGCAACTTATCATTAATATAGTTGTTACCTTATTTTTCATTGCTTTATGCGTTCTGATTACATGGTATGCACTTAAGTGGACGCGAGGCTGTCGAGCATGTCGGAAATGTAAAATTAGTCGGGTTTATCGACGACATATTATTAATAGTCGTGCATCTTCACCTCGATTGCGCGCTAATACTTTAATTCTATCGAGTAATCATCCTATTTCAAATATAGAACGACAAGAGCAACAACGCGATTATCTTCACACTCCGGATTTTGGAGAAATAATAAATGAAAATCAAAATCAATCAGATTTGGATGATATTTTCGAGCCTATCAGTCCATCTTTAAATCAGAATAATAGCTTAATAACTCATAATTATGAAAATCCATTAAATTTGGGAAATATTTCCGATAATCTTAATGCGATTGAAAATCCGATCGAAAATTCGTTTCATCATATTGCTCATTTTCTATTCGACGCCTTTCCGAGTATTAATCGAAATTCACAACATTCTGCATGCATAGTACAAAATCCTTTGACAAATGAACGTTGTCCGCAGATTCACATTTATTTAAATGATAACTTAAATACGCCTATAAAAGCTTTGGTTGATACCGGTTCAGATATTACATTAATAAGTAAAGAATTTGCTAATTCTCTTCACTTAAAATTGGATTCACCTATTATAAATGAAATTACGACGGCCGGTGGGGAAATTTCCCAAGTAATTGGTTCATGTTGGGTAAGGATCGCATTATCTATCCATCATGCTCTTAATTATCCTTCAGAGTTCATAAGGGTACATGTTATGCGAAGTTGTCCATCAAATTTTGTTATAGGTACTGATTTTTTACGGAGATTTCCAAAATCTGATATTCAGTGGAAAAATCAACAAATTGATTTTGGAAATGTAGTAATTCCTATGTTAGAATATTTATATTTGCCTGATACCACTCGAGGGGTAGTTGTCATTGATCAAGATTATGAATTGCCTCCTCGCAGTATGACTTTATTGAATGCACGTTTAGCACCTACTTATGCTGCGTTTGATTCATTAATTTTCGAGCCATTAAATGAAATTGCTACTTCACATAACATCGATGTTGCTACATGCCTAGTTAGACCTGATTCTGGCCGTATACCAATAAATATTCTCAATAGTTCGCCAGCGCCTATTTTTCTTTTTGAAGGCACGCGCATAGGCAAAGTTCGTATGTATTCTGCGCCGTGGCGTAATCCAAGGCCTGCCCATAATTTTAATCAGGGACAAACCTACAGTCGACGAACACAGGCTATTGAGGTAAATCTGCAAAATGATAGGGATTTTCCTTTATTTTCGGAGCTGAATTTAACGTCTGAAAATAAATTGACGGAAAGTGAAAAAACTATGTTTTTGAATCTCTTACAAAAATTTAAAAGCATTTTCGCGAAAGATGATTTCGATATTGGAAAAACATTGGCTACTCAACACACGATTGATACTCAGGGTTCTAAGCCTATTAAGCAGGTACCATACCGCATTCCTCAAAAACAACGCGAAATTATTGACTCTGAATTAGATAAAATGCTTAAAAAGGGCGTTATAAAAACATCACAGAGCCCATGGGCTAGTCCAGTCGTTTTAGTTCCTAAGAAAAATGGTGGTCATCGTTTTTGCGTCGATTATCGAAAACTGAACGCTGTTACTAAAAAAGATAGTTATCCGTTGCCAAGAATCGACGATATTTTCGATACTGTTAATAACGCAACCTATTTTTCTACGCTTGATCAAGCATGGGGTTATTGGCAAATACCCGTGGCTAATAAAGATAGGGAAAAAACCGCGTTTACAACCTATAAAGGATTATATGAATTTAATGTACTTCCATTTGGTCTCTGTAACGCTCCTGCTACATTTCAACGTTTGATGGATGTCATCTTGAGTGGCTTACAGTGGTCTAAATGTTTAGTTTATCTAGACGATATTTTAATTTTTAGCGCTACGTTTGAAGAACATTTGAAACGCTTAGAAGAAATTTTTGTTCGAATTAAGAAGGCAGGATTAAAACTGCGACTTCAAAAATGCAAGTTTTTCATGACAAAAATTTCATATTTAGGGCACGTTATTTCAGCAGAGGGGATCAGTCCCGATCTAAAAAAAATTGAGGCCGTTCAAAAATTCACTGAACCCAAGAATGTTGACGAGCTAAGATCCTTTTTAGGACTCGCTGGTTATTACCGTCGTTTCATAAACAATTTTGCTAAAATAGCTAACCCACTTCATCAGTTATTACAAAAGAAAGCTGTATTTAAATTTGACCCTGCATGTGTATCTGCATTTGAATCACTTAAAGTTGCTTTAACCACCGCACCTGTTTTAACTCATCCCGATTTTTCAAAGCCTTTTACATTATACACGGATGCTTCTGGTAAAGGTATCGGTTCTGTGTTATCTCAACCTACGGATAATGGGGAACGTCCGATCGCGTATGCCAGTCGTAGTTTATCAAAAGCGGAAAAAAATTACTGCGCTACCGAAATTGAGGCATTAGCAGTCGTGTGGTCAGTGAAACATTTTCGCCAATATCTATATCAGCAAAGAGTTACTATAATTACTGATCATTCTGCACTTCAACAGCTTTTTACGAAACCTAATCCTTCAGGTCGAATTGCTCGTTGGAGTTTAGCTTTACAAGATTTTCAGGATTTAGTTATTAAACATAGACCAGGAAAAAATCATGCAAACGCTGATGCACTTTCGCGTTTATTTTGCAACAAAATTAGTTCAAAACATGACTTAATCGAAGATAAAAATTTTAATATTGTTGAAGCACAAAGTTCCGATTCATTTTGTAATCAAATGTTAAATTTTCTCACTAATAAAATATTGCCTGAAGCTGAAATTGATTCAAAATTAATTACGCGTTTAAGCCATCTGTATGGAATCATACATGGTATACTGTACTTTGTGGGAACGCCCACTTCAAATACTGATGCACGATTAGTTATACCTGAGTGTTTCAAGCAAGAAATACTGGAAGCACATCATGACGATGTATTTTCAGGACATTTTGGTTTCGCTCGAACTTTAGCTAAGCTTCGCTTGCATTATTACTGGAGAAATATGTATACTGACATTAAGCATTATTGTGAAAATTGTTCGCATTGTATTACTCGTAAATCACCTACGCATAAAATACGAGCTTCTCTAGTACCTATACCCGTTTCTGGTCCTTTTGATCGTGTTGCAGTGGATATTTTGGGTCCGTTGCCAATTTCAGAACAAGGGAATAAATATATAATTGTTTTTACTGAATATTTGACTAAATTCGTCATTGCTTGCGCATTATCTGACATTACCGCCGAAACTGTCGCAAAAGTCTTCATGCATGATATTGTTTTAAAGCACGGTGCTCCGAAAACACTTTTATCTGACCGTGGCACAAATTTTCTTTCATCATTAGTTCAGAAAATTTGCGATCTCTGCGGTACGCGCAAAGTAAATACTACATCATATCATCCTCAAACAGACGGACTCGTTGAACGTTTTAATAAAACCCTAGCATCTATTCTGTCCATGTACGTAAACAAAAAGCATACGGATTGGGATCAGTTTCTACAGTACGCAGTTTTTGCTTATAACACTGCAAAGCAACAGTCGACCAAGTTTTGTCCATTCTTTTTACTATACGGTCGTAATGCTCAATTACCTATCGATGCTGTTCTCGATTACGTTCCTAATAAATATTTAATCGATGCCTCAGATTATGCTTTAGATGTTTCTCGTTTTCTGTCGTCAGCCTGGCGACTCGCTCGTGAAAATATTCAGTCTGCACAAGAGCAACAAAAGCTACAATATGATAAACGTACACATAATATTTCGTTTAACGTTGGGGAATATGTTTATAAGTATAGCCCAGCAGTAAAACCTAAATGTTCTGCTAAATTTTTGCACCCCTGGATCGGCCCATATCGTATAGTCGAAATAAAATATCCGAATGCGAAGATCTGTCTCAATGATAAATCGGACAACGGGGAGTGGACCCATGTTAACTCGTTAAAGAAATGTCCTGAGAAAATTATGCAAAAAGCCCAGGATATAGTGCGACAAATTCCACCGATTGTTAATAAAAATGTGGGTGTTGACATTTCATTGGAAAATAGGGACATTTTGGCCTCTCGTTATAATCTTCGGCCTCGTCGACGATTGTCGACATAGACTTTTGCTAAGCTTGCATGTTATTCGTGTATATATAAATTTTTCTCTTTCCTATCCTCTTTTATCTGTTGGACTAATACAATCTAATTTTCTTTTCTTCAGACTTATTCCTGTCGTTCAGTTTTAATAATTATTTTACATCTTTAATATTTCCATTTTTTTTAACACCATTTAATTACAAATCTAATCTTTTACATTTGTCATTTGTTCTCATTAATCAACTCACATTAAATCGGAGTAATGGAGAATATTATTCCAATTTTCTTTACATCCAATATTTCACTACATTTCACTCACTTCCCGGGTTGACCCACTAAAAATAATTAAATAAATATTATTCTTACATCCCATTTAAAAAAAAAATAATAATAATCTCCGTCGCGATTCGCCATTTATTTGAATAATTATGTTTGATTATTGCATAAAATATAATTATGATGTTTGCTATTTACGTGTATGATTAATTTGTCTTAATTTGAATATAATTTTTGTGCGCATAAAATATTATGATGAATCGTATTTTATTTAGTGTATATTGTTGCGTTATCAGATGTATTTTGAGGTGTTTTGTCTATTTGAAGTGACGATCAGCAATATGGGGCATCCTGTCGTTCGTTGGATTCCAATTATGGGAAAAGTTTCGCAACAAACGGCACATTCTGAAATTAATTCGGTGCTATGGGACGAGAATATTGGGCGACCACCAATCACAGGCTATTACACGCTTGTGCCTAAATATTGTTCGCCTGAAGCAGCATGCGAATTACTGCAACAAACAAAATTTTTAGCGAAAAATTACGCTATTACGACTTTCGCGCATAAATTAACAATACAGTTAATTAATATCGCTTGTGCCGACGGACGTTCGATTATTTTCGATTTAGCGGAAATGGGGCGTGTCCCACTGATTTTACGCGAATTTTTGCTGGATAAATCGAATCGATTTATTGGCTTTGATACCGATTTTGATAGTGGCGCATTAGGTCATCGAGATAAACGTTTGGCAGCTATTCAGCTGAGCGGCGATTGTTATTCGATATGCAAATTAATGACCAATGCTACTATAACTGACGAACCGCGACTTCCTTACGATTTACCGTCTAATGCGGGTTTAAAATCAATTGTTAATGAATTATTTGGCATGATTTTACCGGATTACATTGAATCAGAGGGAAACCTCGGTATTTATGCTTTGCGAGCCATTGCAATATTTGATTGTTACCTCGGACTTGACATTTATTATGACGAAATTAAGACGGTTTATTTAGCAAATAAGGCGCGGCTTAACTTTGACCATAAACCCTTACTACCTGAAAGTTTATGGGGCTTGCTGAAGCGAGAAAAAGTCGAAAAAGCGCCATGTAAACCGAAAATGCCGAGAAGCGTCATACAATTAGAAGCAGTGAGTGACGACGAAGACGAAGATGTGGAATCGGGCTTGCATCCGCAGGATGTGTACGATGGCATTATTAGCGGAATGAAGGCTGCTGCACAAGTGCGATCTGTTGTGCATGTTCCTAAGCCAACTCCGATTGATGCGAAAAGTAAATCTGGCCCATCAGGAGTGCTTAAACAGGGGTCGCCCTTTAGAATTTCGAAAAATATTAGCCTTCGATTGCCATTGTCATCTCCACCAAAACCTTCTGGTATTGGGCGAGGGATAATAGTAGAACCATCGGCTAATTCGAGACCTAGCGGCCTGCAAAATGCAAATTATGCATCCATTAAAGAGGCGTTATACCAGAGCGTGCGCGATCATGCATATGCGTTTCGTCTGCGTTTTCATCGGCGAATGCCGGATCAACATACAAGCTGGGCGCCGAAGCATCAACGATTTTTGGATGAACGTTCAGCTAAATTAAGACGAATTTATGCGGATTTATTGCCAAGTCACGAATTGCAGCGTGCGCTGGCTATTTTAGAATCTCGATTAAGGCAGCGTTTGTACGACGCTAAAAACCCAAATTATATGCCGAACCGACGACAAAATTAGTTATATGCCCATCGCTGTACATAATTAATTACTGACTTAATTTTTCTCTTGCATTTTGCCTTACCTCGGACGAGGGAATTCGTAAATGATTTTATTTCTCGCTATTTTTATTCTTTGCTATACATGTCGTCGGGACGCCGACTTTTTCCAGCGGTGAGAAAGTGTAACGAATATTAATTTAATAATTTACAAAATATAGTTTTGTGCATGCTTCGGTAAAAGGGTATTCCTTTTATTTATTCATTAGCAATTATACTCTCCTTATTCCACTTCGTATTCTTCGTAAAATAGTATAGAGCCGAAAAGGTAGTTCTATTCACGTCATCATCAGCTCGAAATAATAGTTTTTATAAGTGGGTTGACCACGTACAACTTCATCCTACTCGAACGTCTTCGAACAATCTCTAGCAATAATATAAGAAGCAGCTTAGTGAATAGTCACATGATCTTACTTTCGTTCGTATTCACCTGATTCATTTATTAGTATTTAATCTCATGCTCACATCAAAAGTGGCATTCGTTACGTTCGTAAAGTTGGCTTTGGTGCTGTCAGTTGTGTTTGCCTATCTTAATAATAATATTAGCTACAGTAATCGTATACACGTCGAGAGCAGCCTTACAGGTGGGTGTATAGATGCTTAGGTCGACGTGTTGGGTATCTGTAGATTTCGCATTCCGCTGCTTGAATCTTCAAATATAAATTGAAAATTATAACAAAAAACATTTTTTAATTTAGATTGAAGTTTTTTAAAATTGTTAACATGTTCCCGCGCCTTTTTTCATCATCCGAGTTAAAGATTTCAACTTAAAACGCGGTGGGTTCTCGAGGAAAATGAAAAATGTGTACCCATGTTTCTATTTTCCGGCGATTGGAATTTTTTTCTAATATGGTTTTGTCTCCGATTCTCCTAAAACTACTTTTTTCTGATAAGATTCGAGTACGCTGAGTCCAGAAATGAAAAGCGTTTGGGTGGCTGACGAATATTTGTGGCGATATGAGCCCTTCAAACTTGCAAAAAACGCGTTTATTTCAATGTTCTAAAGAGCTCTATCTCCACGAATATTCCTCAACCGCCTAAACGCTTTGTTTTTTCTGGACTAAGCGTCCTCGAATCTATCAGAAAAAATTGTTTTTAAGAGAAGTCGGTGACAAAAAAATTTTTTGAAAAAGACTATGCAAAAAAAAGAATTATGCTAAACCCAATTTTCAATTTCTACATTACAGTTCTGACGTTAACAAAGCCGAAGCAGGTAAAATCGATTCATCACGGTTATTATTTTAGACTTGCCGTGCACATCAAATTGGTGCCAGCTGATGGTCTAAGCCTAAGGCACAATTGGGGCAAAAATTGTCTCAGAAGCTTAGCCCATCAGCTGGCACCAATGTGAAAATACACTTTCTAAGCCTAAGCCTAAGATGTTCGTATAAGCAAGCTGGTGAGTTGTGGGCAAGTATCTATTTGCCAAAAATTTAGCTCGCATGGATCTAATCACCAAATTTTATCTAATAGGTATGGTTTTTTCTCAATTTTCCCGATAACAGTGTTTTTACGCTTTTTTAACGTCAGAACTGTAATGTAGAAATGTTAAAAATGGGGTTTTTTAGCATAATTGCTTTTACTAATTTTTTTTATTCAAAAAATTTTTTGTCACCGATTCTCCTAAAAATAATTTTTTTTCTGATAGATTTCGACAACGCTGAGTCGAGAAAACAAAAGCGTTTAGGGGGCTGACGAATATTTGTGGAGATGGAGCCCTAAGAACATCGAAATAATTACGTTTTTTGCAAGTTTGAAAGGGCTCTATCTCCACAAATATCCGTCAGCCCCCTTAACGCTTTTCATTTCTGGACTCAGCGTCCTCGAATCTATCAGAAAAAATTATTTTTAGGAAAATCGGAGACAAAACCATATTAGAAACTTTAGCCCGGCGATTTTTCATCTTGACTACAGATGCAAAATTCCAACTAAACACGTAAAAATATCTATTTGCCGAAATTCACCCTTTTTCCATTTTCCATCTTACGGCTTCTATTTTTTTTATTTTGCATTTTCCGGCTTTACCCAGTTTTCCATTTTCCATTTCCGACCTTTACCCTTTTTCTATTTCCATTTCCGGATTTTACCACAGGCGTAGCCAGGATTTTGCCAGAAGGAAGAATACCTACAAAAAATTTTACATCTAACAAAGCCATGAAAACGGGCGGGGCCGTTGTATAACCTGTTTTTTAGGCTTCTCACATTGTCCTGCACTGCACTATTTAGCAATTTATAAATTAATTTTTTTATAAATTTCTTTGTTTTTCACAAAAAATGCTTTTAAAGCGCGCGAAGCGCTTATTTTTTGGCTTTTCCTGCAACAAAACGATAGAAACTGCCAAAAGATAGAAGAAATCGGCGCGCCGAATTTTTCAATTTTACGTCGCAGAACAGCATCTGTAACCATATTGCTCAATTCTTAAACATGTTAAAATTTTCCCCGGGGGAATCCTCCCGGCTACGCCAGTGGATTTTACTTAACCTATGGAAAACTGCCAACCTGGCATAGCAACGCAGACTAAACACAGTAAAGAGATTCATGACGTCCTAATTAAAACTTATATGGCTGCCAAGAGATACTTGCTTAAATATAGTTTTAAAATCGTGATATGAATCTCTATGTTAAGTTTTATACGTAATCAGACGGAATGCAACGTATGATTGAACAGGCCAGTTACGGCAGCATTTTACGTGTAGGTTTACAATGTTTTTTGTTTTTCTTTGTTCTTTTTATTATTTATTATTCCATTTATTTTTTTAATTATTTACTATATTCTCTATTAATGTTTCTTTTTTATATATCATAATATTTATAGTATCTATAATGTTAATTCGTTTATTTATTTATTCAATTAATTAATTTTTACCCTTTTTTTACGATGAGAGGCAGTCTAGCCGCCTAGACTGGTGCCGTTAGGTTGCAGTGACAGTCAGAGGATTAAGGGCACGAAACTGTAGCAACCTATAGTCTGTTTCATTTATTCGAGAGCTTTTTAGTCAATTCTTTTAAGGGCTACAGTAAGCTAAACAAGACGAATTACTGTACTCCGGCAGATCAGCTCAGTGAGGGCGAGTGGCTAGAATTCTTTCATTTTTAATGCACTAATACGCCCAAATAAATTTTATTTAGGCATTTAATCAGTGCTGAGACATACCACAGTAAGTGCGCTAAACAAAAAGCTATCGGCTGGAATCGAACTCGGGTTGCTTCGACTACAAGCAAGAGGTTTTACCACTGAGCTATGCGGGAGCTCGCAACGTTTCTTAACATCCTAGTCCATTGTGTTTAAAGTGTCGACTCAGGATTAGATTAATTAGCGATTTTTATCAGTAATTTAATTGATCTGCTGGAAGACGAGAATAAATTATGCCGCAAAAATGTTATTGAAAAACACCCTTCTTTGCTACGTAGCTAGACTGAGATCTAGTGACTTACAGTAAATAAGAAAAAAGGGGTTACTGTAACCTCCGAAAACATTTACTGAAAAAGCTCTCGGATAAATGAAACAGACTATAGTTCCTCTCTGATGACCTCGTCTATTTATGATTTTCGATTTTTTTCTTCTCTTTCATCTTTTACGTTTTGTTTTTTTCCTTTCTTCTTCTTCTTTTTTTCTCTTCCTTTTCCTTACCTTTTTGATGTAAATTTTCGTTTTATAATCCTGCCTACTTTTTCTGATTCATTTAGACTTTTGCGCCTCATAAAACATGTAATCTATCATAATATAATTATTTTTAGGTACACTTGTGCTATTTTACGTGTCCTTCTTGTTTCTTTCTTACTAATAGCATGATTCACGCACCTCTATATCTGTCTTTCTTTCTTCTTTTTTTCAATATTTGCTTAATTTTTTTTATTTATTTATTTTTATTTTTTCTTTTTCTCCTGTAACGTAGAAATCCAACGCAAGACACACAAAGCATACAACATCAGTCGACGTGATTAGCCGCCCTTAGACAATAAAGCCTACGTGAAATCTAGTCACTTACTTCTCTTTTTCACTTTGATTTACACTAATTGTTTTTTCAGTTTTATTACTTTTTCTACGTAACTGACGAATACCGCCCAATTGTTACTTTGTCCACGCGCATATTAGCTATCTTGCACTTTTTTGACATTTTTCGCATATCTTTTCAATTGCACTAATTTATTGCGTTAAAGTTTTCCTAATGCGTCAGGAAAAACCCATTAGTATAATCTGCGTAAAACTACGTTTAAGAGCTAGTATAAAATCTCGTGTTATAGTATATATAGTGGATTATTGCTGTTATTATGATGTCGTGTTGGTTCTCGGATTCTGCTATTCAATTGAATATACAGATGCCTCCGAAGCCTTACCGTAAGTTAATAATTCCATATTAAAGTTATCCTTAGTTCAACTGCGTTATCCCTTACTCTCACATGGCGAGACTGAGGTAAAAATTTTCTTCTGAAAATTGACCTGAACTTGCGAAGAAAAAAAATTTTTTTTCTCTTCAAAATAAAAAGAATTTTCTGAATTTTCCTTTTGCTGCTTGTACGGAAGCAGATTTATTTTATAATTAATCACGCCGCTGGCTGAATTTTTTTGCCCTGCATATAAAGCAAGCTTTGCTTTTTCATTTTCTTTTTGTTTCCAAGTTCCTAAGCTTAAAAAGGGAACTTTATTCTTCATTCGTTGAGATTTTGCGTATCCAACGATTTATTTTTCTTTTCTATTTGTTTTACAGTGGAACGCAGAAGTTCTATTCCCAGTCGGACTCATCGTTTTAGTCCACAATCAAGGGGTCTTACTAAATTAACCTTAAGTGAAGAATTCCAAAAAATTGTGAAGGAGGCGAAATTATCTGTTTCAGAACCGTCTGAACCAAAAATAATGCCCGATCAAGCCGAACTTTTGGATAACGCAATCAAAAATTCTCTCCGTACAATAATTGAGCCGCTGGCCCAAAGGCTTGAAAATTTAGACATAAAATTTGAAAATTTTCAGCCATTGAATCCTAATCTCGACAATGAGAGGCGGAACTATTTTCCAGTCAATCCCTTATTTAATTTGCGCCCTCCCCCAATTTTTAGTGGAGCTTTTGGCGAATGTTTTTCAGACTGGATTGAAAAATTTAATCAATTTTCGAAATTGCAAGGTATTCAAGGTGACGATGAATATAAAATAACTTACTTGCAAGCTAATTTGTCGGGTGCAGCGCAAGCAGCTTTTCAGGAAATTAAGCGCAGCCTTAGACCCCCATTTTTATATAATGATTTTATCGAAAATTTACGAGCATATTTTCCAGATGGCCGGGATGCCGATGTTTTTCAACAGTTTTTGTATGATAAAAAACAAAAACCTGGTGAAAATGTATCTGTTTTCCTCGAAAATTTGAGAAAAATGGCACGAGTAGCATACCCAGATTTAAATAATGCAGCCAGAGAATCGATTTTGAAGCCAATTTTCATCCGAGGACTTTTATCCGAAATTAAACAAGGAATTAAATTTCGTGACTTTTCATCGCTGAGTGACGCCCAAAAAGCAGCATTATACGTCGAATCTCAATTAATTCGTGACAATTTTGTGAACAATAGCCAGCAGAATGATGTTTTGTCAAATTCAGGAAATAACCAACTTCTCGCTTTACAACGGAAAATCGACCACCTAACGAACATCATGTTGAAGAAACAACCCGAACAACGTCTAGATCGACAACCTGGGCGCCGAAGCATGAGTAAGCCTAATTTGAATACTTCATTTAACACACGCCGTAGTACTAATTTCAATAATAATACGATTAACAAGAATAATAATATTGATAATAAGTGGCAATTTACTAAACAGGCACACATGAATAACTACAGTAATAAAGCTCATTTTAATTCAAAAGGCGTAAATTCTTTTCATAACAGGCGAAATCAAACTTCAAATCATCAGTCTAATGGAGAGAGTCGATTTCCTCAAAATATTAATAAGAATTATAATAGATATAATCATAGTATTGATGTCAATAACCAAGCAAATTTATTAGATCTTGATGACTGCAACGTTGACCGTGATTGCTTACCCCATAAGCGATATCAGGCTGAAATGAATATGAATTTTCTCCCAAAAATAGATCAAAATTATTCTTCTGCAACAATTTTAGAGCCTCGCCGCCGGCGCAATCCGAAAAATGACGTCAGCACTAGAGGCTCATTGCAGCAACGCCGAGGAGTCGAATTACCGCGCCTACAATTCGAGCCGCTAAGCCCGCAGGTCACTGTAGGTGCTGCTCCGAAGGCGCTAAAATCCCCACCTCCCGATGGAGAGTATCGCAGCATCACACGTTATCCACTGGACAACGCGTTCGACAATTTGGAGCGCAAATTATCGAATTTGCACGCTCAAGCCCAGGAAATCCTTAAGGGGAAATCCGAGCAAAATAAGCCAATTGAGGAGATAGTAGTTGCTTGTATTATAAACGTAACTCATTATAAACAACCACAGTATGCAACTGATAAATTTACTTTGTTTCAGCCAGCAACAAAGGTGATTCGGATTAGCCGTGATCCCAATATTAGGACCACCATCGGTTGCAATGAAAACAGTAGCTTTAGCGTCATGCAAGCAAATCCGACAAAGCGTCGTAGAGATGAACTTAGAGTTCCTAGTGTTTTTTGAACCCTTTGTCTCTGCGTAAAAGTCTTGCTATTATGCTCATATTATTGAATTGTAGTTTTAATCTGGTAAAAGGTTTGCAAATATGTGGAACTTCTAGGAGTGGACATCCGTTGGAAATCCCAAGAAAAGTTTCCTGCCTATGGCCTAAAAATCTAGAAAATCGGCCCCAAAAATTGAAAGTAAACGTTTTTGTGCCTTTAGATGAACCTATTACTTTTGATGCTTATAAATGTTTTATTCGAAAACGAAAAGTATGCACAAATACGGGGTTTTTCGGGGCAAAAGGACTTCTCAGTGATAATGTTGAAATTGAGAATGTTGCTCCTGATATTTGTAAAAACGTCGTGAAAATGAAAAGTTTTATGGGACAGAAATTAGTAGCAATGCCAACTGGTATATGGTCGACAAATAATTCACTCTCAGTTAAGTACCAGTGGTGCTGTAAGCAATTATGTCAAGAAATTGAGAACTTTATGCTTGAGATAGGTACAGTAGCTACCTATGATGGTAGAACAGTATTTAGTGATTTAGGTGACGTAGGTGGTTGCGCACCAAATACAGGTCAGTGTCTAAATAATGATGGCACAATAGTCTGGAATGCGACAGACATTGAGCCTGCTTGTCTTCTTGCTTTTAAGGGTAATTATGATGCTTTATTTAGTGATCATTATATAATTGTTGAGAAACTACAAGCATCGTTCAGTATTAAGTCAACTTATAAGGCGTGCAGCCATTTAAGTGCAGTGTTTAATACTCATCAAGGTGCTTTTTTACAATTTAATTCGAGTTCTAGACGCGATTTTAATAATTATGCAGCAGGCAAAACTCAGTTAAGTGAAAGCGATCCAGTAAATGCAAAATTGAATTATTTAGAATATCAAATGATAACTTCTGATAAGAATAATTTTCGCTTTATGTGGACTGAATTATGTAATCACGCACAACAATACCTAGATTTAATATGGCAGTTATTACAGTTTGACGCAACCCTAGGCGCACGTGCTTTATTACAACGTAACGATATCGCTGCACAATTTGTAGGCGAAACTCTTACAGTCTGGCGTTGTAAACAAATTACTGACGCCCAGGTGATACATAATCATAAGATAAATGATACCTGCTACGTAAATATTCCAGTTTTCCTAAAAAATGAACTATTTTTTGTAAGTCCAGGTTCTTCAGATCTCGTATCGTTTTCCCCAAAAATTGATTGTAATCATCGTACAGTACCAATCTACCGTAATGAGACAAAGTGGTTTACCCAATCTGGGCCCATCCATGTAAGCAAGGTACCGTTAAATTTATTGTGGAAGGGTGACCATACCGTTTTTCAGTTTGATGCTCCAGCAGTTTTTCATGATAAACTTGCTGAATTGCCAGTAAGCCTTTCATACCTAAAACAATATATATTTCGAACTCACGCGCTTGAAAATAAGCTAAATAGTGTCTTAAAATACACTTCTGACTTATCTATAGAGCCTAATTTACTGCATGATGCCCTTACAGGTGTTGGCACGGGTGTAAAGGACGCAGTGAGTAAAGTTTACAACTCGTTAGAACATTTTGTAGACACCAGTCAGAAAAACTTTAATTCTGGCCTTAATTCGTTAATTGCTGGACCGGTACAGCTAATTATTAATGCACTCCTTCTCATACTTGTTATTGCAGGATTAGGGTATATAGCGTACTTATGTCTTATGTTTTATATGTATCGAAGACGAAGATCAAATTTTAGAGTAACAAATTCTTCTCAGAATAATATTGGCGAAGCTCTACTTGCATTATTGAAATTGAATAAGAAGAACAATGTTTTTGATCCTAAAATACCAGATGTTTCTTACAAAACTTCAGCAAACGATTGTGTAAAAATTCACGATATATCAGTCGCATGCATAGAAACTTCTTTACATCAGACAAGCAATCATATTTTTGCTGATTATGACGATTCTGTGTATAATGCGAATGAATCTAACGACTTTACAAAACAAGATTTAGCAGATTTTACGTTTGAGAAGCACCCGCTGCCCGGTTTTGTTCCAGGCAGTTTTGGTAGATTCAGCGCTTGGTCACCTAATGATGACTGTACGACTTCTGATAATCATGACACAATGCATGATACCTATATAGCGGATATTACTGAAATGAGTACTGAGCGACGAACACCTCATATTATAGTAACAGTGAATGGAAAGTTTAGAGTAGATGCGCTGATTGATACAGGTGCTGTTTTTTCGCTTGTTGATGCAGAAATAGTCAAGAAAATCAGAGATACCCCAATTTTTCCCACCTTTGCACAGCCATTAGCAGCGAATGGAAATTTTATACCCCTATTAGGTGAATGTTTTCTCACAATTACAGTCGCAGATGTTGATGAAACAATTTTAGTGCATATTCAAGAAAATTGCAGCAAACCTCTTCTTTTAGGATCCAATTTTCTATTTCGATTCAAAAATTATCAGTTTGACAACGAAAAACAATTCGTAAGATTTAAAGGAATGAAAATTCCTTGCAGCGGGTTACTGTACAATTCACCCATAAAGCGAGGTGCTGTAACCGTTGAAAATACATGTGATATTCCATCACGTTCAGTCATGTTAGTTCCTGTTAAAGTATCACAACAATACAAGGACGTAAACAATGTGCAGTTCGAACCAAAGAATTTTCATTCTGGTTACGGAGCTTACTTCGCAGCCTCCATCAACAGCATAGCAGATCAACAAATTTTAGTTCAAGCACTCAATCCTTATACTTATCCTATCCGACTTTATAAAAACACTTGCGTGGGAAACATAAAATTCTACGACGGAAATACCGCTTCAGATAACTTTATTTTATCTGTAGTAAACACAAGTTTACAAAAGCAATCACGTGACTACATTCTTCAGCATGCAAAAATATCCGATAAACTGACAATCAAAGAAAAAATGCAGCTTATTGACGTACTTTGTCTTTTTCCTACTTTGTATGCCTTAGACGAGAAAGACACCGGAAAAACTAATTTAGTTTCACGTACGATTAATACTGGAGATAACAGGCCAGTGAGACGTTTTCCATACCGTACATCACCAAAAGAAAAAGAACTGATCACTCAAGAAGTAAAAGCACTTGAAACAAAAGGCATAGTCACTACAAGCGCATCTCCATGGGCCACAAATGTTGTTTTAGTTAGAAAAAAACTGGAGGCCATAGACTATGCATTGATTTTCGAGGTTTAAACGAAGTGACCAAGAGAGATGTCTATCCTTTACCAAGGATAGATGACATATTGGATACCTTGAAAAATATGAAGTACTTTAAAACTCTAGATCAAGCAAATGCCTACTGGAGCATTCCAATTGCACCAAACGATCGCGAGAAAACTGCGTTTAACACACCTTGCGGTTTATATGAATTTAACTATTTACCATTTGGCTTGTGCAACGCTCCAGCAAGTTTTCAACGCTTAATGGACATACTTTTATCTGGTTTACAATGGCAAACGTGCATGGTCTATCTTGATGATATTTTAGTTTTTGCGAAAACGCACAACGAAATGCTTATGAGGTTAAAAGACGTTTTAAGTCGTTTACATCACGGTGGTATGAAACTTCGATTAGATAAATGTAAATTCAGTTTCACTGAAGTAGAATATTTGGGATATAAGGTTTCTTGTGAAGGTATCCTTCCCGACGATCGAAAATTTGAAGCTATAAAAGCAATCAAAGAACCTAAAACGGCAAAAGAAGTGAAAATTTTCCTTGGTCTCATCTCGTATTATCGAAGATTTATCAAAAACTGTGCTCAACTTTCGCAACCCCTCACAAAACTTTTAAAGAAGGGGGAAAAGTTCATTTGGACAGTTGAACAACAAAATGCATTCAATACTCTTAAGACTATGCTAATTGAACCGCCCATTTTAGTTCATCCTGATTTTGCTAAGAGTAGTAATGGCCGGCAGTCTGGACCGCAACGCTGTAGGATAGCCTATGTTATAACATAGGCGATGACGTAAAAATCTGCACCCTGAAGTAAGTTGAGGGTGCAACGATAAAGTATATAAAAGACGGGAAAGGAGGGGTGTGTAAGGGGAGGGGGCTCCCACCGCGCCGCCTGTTATAGCATGGTCTATCTTGCAGTGTTGTTCCTCAGGTTGCATGGTCGATCTGGGGGTATCAGCTGGTGTGCCAAAAATGCTAAAATGGCATAAAACAGGCACGTGGCTGGCCGTCCTCCATACCCAAAAAGACCAAAATAGCTCAATATAACGTTTAAAAAGTAAGATTTTTCCGAATTTTGGGGGATCAGGACCCACCATTCCCCAGATCGACGTGTCTGCATAAAAACTATGTTTCTGGTCAAGCATTTTTCCGATTTTCGCCCTATTTTATCCAGAAATTTTCCTTGCTGAGATGCCCCTCGTGCATGTCTTGTATGTATTATTTACTGTTCGAAGAAAGCACGTACACAACAAGTCACGAATGATGTACAACTAATTTGGCTTCAGCTGTCGGTAATTCAGTAGAACATTAATCGCGAAAAATTGCTAAAATTACAGCAAAAAACTAAAGAGGCAGCCATATAGATCAGCGAATACATCGGATATATGCTGCAAATGTGATGTGTTTCGCATAAGAGAAATACGATATAGCAATACGTCGCGAAAATAACAAAAAAATTCACAGCTATTTCAAGTGTTTTTGAGGATTTTTGAGCATAAAATCCGTAGATGCATAGCAGGGCGGTTCTGGGAGGCAGCCTCAAAAATAGGCATAAATTTACAGTCACTGCAGCGAAAAAATATAATTTTCATCAATTCCCAGTAACTTTTCCATTTAGGCCCCCTCCCACAGGTGTTCGTCTCGTCTCCTCTCATTTGCATGGGTCTGCATACTACAGAGAACTTTGCCGTTTAAAAAACAATTATTGATATTTTTGTCACGTTGCGAAATATTTTTGTCACGTTGTAGAATTTTTTGTCAAGTTGTGAAATTTTTTTGTCAAGTTCTGAAAATTTTTTGTCAAGTTGTGAAAATGTTTTGTCAAGCTGTGAAATATTTTTGTCACGTCGTGAAAATTTTTTGTCAAGTTGTGAAAATTTTTTGTCAAGTTGTGAAATATTTTTACGTGCTTAAGCATAGTACTTTTGTCAAGTTGTGAAAATTTTTTGTCAAGTTGTGAAATTTTTTGTCAAGTCGTGGAAATTTTTTGTCAAGTTGTGGAAATTTTTTGTCAAGTTGTGGAAATTTTTTGTCAAGTTGTGAAATATTTTTGTCACGTTGTGGAAATTTTTTGTCAAGTTGTGAAAATTTTTTGTCAAGTTGTGAAAATTTTTTGTCAAGTTGTGAAAATTTTTGTCAAGTTGTGAAAATTTTTTGTCAAGTTGCGAAATATTTTTGTAAAATTTTTATATTTTGCTGAAAGTATGCAGTTTCACGAGTTTTTTGCTGAAATAATAGGAAGTCATCCATCAGCCAAAAAAAGAGAAAAAAGAAAAAAAATGAAGAAAATATGAGTTTTAAGCACTCAATTCTGGTGTCTCAGCTTGATCAAAAGCTGTTTACACCATAAAAAATTAAAATTGCTTCAATTCTGCATCATGGATGCAGTTTTTGTCAAATTGTGAAATATTTTTACGTGCTTAAGCATAGTACTTTTGTCACATTGTGAAATTTTTTTGTCAAGTTGTGAAAATTTTTTGTCAAGTTGTGGAAATTTTTTGTCAAGTTGTGGAAATTTTTTGTCAAGTTGTGGAAATTTTTTGTCAAATTGTGAAATATTTTTACGTGCTTAAGCATAGTACTTTTGTCAAGTTGTGGAAATTTTTTGTCAAGTTGTGAAAATTTTTTGTCAAGTTGTGAAAATTTTTTGTCAAATTGTGAAATATTTTTACGTGCTTAAGCATAGTACTTTTATCATATTGTGAAATTTTTTGTCAAGTTGTGAAAATTTTTTGTCAAGTTGTGAAATATTTTTGTCAAGGTGTGAAATATTTTTGTCAAGTTGCGAAATATTTTTGTAAAATTTTTATATTTTGCTGAAAGTATGCAGTTTTACGAGTTTTTTTTACCAAAATTATAAAAATCCATCAATAAGACAAAAAACAGAAAAAAGATAAAACGTAGACCCTAGGCTGATTGGCGATTTCTGGCGCAGGGCCAAGTTGGTCCAATTGGGACCGCTTTCTAACAGATCTAGAAGGAAATCCGTCGGCGGTCTTCTCCAGGCAGCAGCTGAGGGCTTTTTTCCGTCCGATCTAACACTGGCAGACGCTGCGAATCAAGCGTTCGTCACGAGAGGCAAACGCAATCGTCAAGACACAGAATAAAGTAAATAATATAAATTAAGCTTTATTAAAGCTATAAAGGAAACATCTCTATTTCCTCGGCTACTTGAGGCAAATCTCTAGTGCGAGAATTACGAATACATAAATACATAATTATTAAAAAATTAAAAGAGCAAAAATCGAGGCAGTGGCGATGACGGGTGTCCAATTGGGGCGTTTTTGGGGGGTCTAGCCGGTGAAAACCATTGTAACTAGTGATTTCGGGGCAGTGGAGATAGGTTGAGCAGTGGTCTGTGTGTAAATTGGGCCCGTTGTTGTTGATGATGGAGCATTGCTTGTTGAAAACTGGGTGGAAAATTGGGTAGTTGTTGAACTTGAATCAAAATGTTTATCAATTTTCCAATAAGCACCGAATCATTTTTTCTTACTTTTTTCTATGTAGGTTGTTGGGATCGCGGTGTTGAGGCCACAGCAGGTTGATTGTAGTGTTACTAGGCTGGTAAAAAAATATGTTCGAGATGAAAGCATGGGATCCGAACTGTTGCACCGGGGTGGTGGGTGTGTAATCCAGGTTTGTAAAGATATCGTTGATCATCTAAAAACGACGTTTTTGCAGTATTTTAACATTTTTAGGAATCGGAAAACTTTTTACTTGGCCGCCATCGTCAAACGTATACCAATCAGGAGTAATTTCACATAGTAGCGATTTTTCGGGTATATTGCATGAGCAATAAGCGCATAAATTGCATAAAATAGGTTGGAAATAAATTAAAATCGACAAAAGCGACAAAAATCGCATTTTTTATGATGTTATCTAAATGACTGACAAGGCGTCCCCCACGCTTCCCTTTACGCGTATTAAATAAGTATGTGACGTATATACCCATATAATCACAGCAAGAACACCCAAATTTTCAGTCAATGTTTTATTTCGGAAAAGAGTTTAGACATTACTTTACGCGTAGGATGATTTTTTAGAATTCCTTAGCACGTACATAACACCAAACTTTATTATTAATTTCTCTTCGCGCCAGCTAGGGTTTTAAGATCGATTTAGATTTCAAGATTTTATTTTACCGTATTACAATCGATGTGAATACTGGGAATTATTGTTGACACGACGGAAATATGGCCCTTTTTGGGCATTTATTAATTGTATCGATCACAATGGTTTGAAATTACGTAAATTAATGGCGTAATTTTCCGAAATAAAACATTGACTGAAAATTTGGGTGTTCTTGCTGTGATTATATGGGTATATACGTCACATACTTATTTAATACGCGTAAAGGGAAGCGTGGGGGGACGCCTTGTCAGTCATTTAGATAACATCATAAAAAATGCGATTTTTGTCGCTTTTGTCGATTTTAATTTATTTCCAACCTATTTTATGCAATTTATGCGCTTATTGCTCATGCAATATACCCGAAAAATCGCTACTATGTGAAATTACTCCTGATTGGTATACGTTTGACGATGGCGGCCAAGTAAAAAGTTTTCCGATTCCTAAAAATGTTAAAATACTGCAAAAACGTCGTTTTTAGATGATCAACGATATCTTTACAAACCTGGATTACACACCCACCACCCCGGTGCAACAGTTCGGATCCCATGCTTTCATCTCGAACATCTTTTTTTACCAGCCTAGTAACACTACAATCAACCTGCTGTGGCCTCAACACTGCGATCCCAACAACCTACATAGAAAAAAGTAAGAAAAAAATGATTCGGTGCTATTGAAAAATTGATAAACATTTTGATTCAAGTTCAACAACTACCCAATTTTCCACCCAGTTTTCAACAAGCAATGCTCCATCATCAACAACAACGGGCTCAATTTACACCCAGACCACTGCTCAACCTATCTCCACTGCCCCGAAATCACTAGTTACAATGGTTTTCACCGGCTAGACCCCCCAAAAACGCCCCAATTGGACACCCGTCATCGCCACTGCCTCGATTTTTGCTTTTTTAATTTTTTAATAATTATGTATTTATATATTCGTAATTCTCGCACTAGCGATTTGCCTCAAGTAGCCGAGGAAATAGAGATGTTTCCTTTATAGCTTTAATAAAGCTTAATTTATATTATTTACTTTATTCTGTGTCTTGACGTTTGCGTTTGCCTCTCGTGACGAACGCTTGATTCACAGCGTCTGCCAGCGTTAGATCGGATGGAAAAAAGCCCTCAGCTGCTGCCTGGAGAAGACCGCCGACGGATTTCCTTCTAGATCTGTTAGAAAGCGGTCCCAATTGGACCAACTTGGCCTGCGCCAGAAATCGCCAATCAGCCTAGGGTCTACGTTTTATCTTTTTTCTGTTTTTTGTCTTATTGATGGATTTTTATAATTTTGGTAAAAAACTCGTAAAACTGCATACTTTCAGCAAAATATAAAAATTTTACAAAAATATTTCGCAACTTGACAAAAATATTTCACACCTTGACAAAAATATTTCACAACTTGACAAAAAATTTCCACAACTTGACAAAAAATTTTCACAATATGACAAAAGTACTATGCTTAAGCACGTAAAAATATTTCACAATTTGACAAAAAATTTTCACAACTTGACAAAAAATTTTCACAACTTGACAAAAAATTTCCACAACTTGACAAAAGTACTATGCTTAAGCACGTAAAAATATTTCACAATTTGACAAAAAATTTCCACAACTTGACAAAAAATTTCCACAACTTGACAAAAAATTTCCACAACTTGACAAAAAATTTCCACAACGTGACAAAAATATTTCACAACGTGACAAAAATATTTCACAACTTGACAAAAAATTTTCACAACTTGACAAAAAATTTTCACAACTTGACAAAAAATTTCCACAACGTGACAAAAATATTTCACAACGTGACAAAAATATTTCACAATTTGACAAAAAATTTTCACAACTTGAAAAAAAATTTCCACAACTTGACAAAAAATTTTCACAACGTGACAAAAAATTTCCACAACTTGACAAAAAATTTCCCCAACCTGACAAAAAATTTCCACAACTTCACAAAAAATTTCCACAACTTGACAAAAAATTTCCACAACTTGACAAAAAATTTCCACAACGTGACAAAAATATTTCACAACGTGACAAAAATATTTCACAACTTGACAAAAAATTTTCACAACTTGACAAAAAATTTTCACAACTTGACAAAAAAATTTCACAATATGACAAAAGTACTATGCTTAAGCACGTAAAAATATTTCACAATTTGACAAAAACTGCATCCATGATGCAGAATTGAAGCAATTTTAATTTTTTATGGTGTAAACAGCTTTTGATCAAGCTGAGACACCAGAATTGAGTGCTTAAAACTCATATTTTCTTCATTTTTTTTCTTTTTTCTCTTTTTTTGGCTGATGGATGACTTCCTATTATTTCAGCGAAAAACTCGTGAAACTGCATACTTTCAGCAAAATATAAAAATTTTATAAAAATATTTCGCAACTTGACAAAAAATTTTCACAACTTGACAAAAATTTTCACAACTTGACAAAAAATTTTCACAACTTGACAAAAAATTTTCACAACTTGACAAAAAATTTCCACAACGTGACAAAAATATTTCACATTTTGACAAAATATTTCCACAACTTGACAAAAAATTTCCACAACTTGACAAAAAATTTCCACAACTTGACAAAAAAATTTCACAACTTGACAAAAAATTTTCACAACTTGACAAAAGTACTATGCTTAAGCACGTAAAAATATTTCACAACTTGACAAAAAATTTTCACAACTTGACAAAAAATTTTCACGACGTGACAAAAATATTTCACAGCTTGACAAAACATTTTCACAACTTGACAAAAAATTTTCAGAACTTGACAAAAAAATTTCACAACTTGACAAAAAATTCTACAACGTGACAAAAATATTTCGCAACGTGACAAAAATATCAATAATTGTTTTTTAAACGGCAAAGTTCTCTGTAGTATGCAGACCCATGCAAATGAGAGGAGACGAGACGAACACCTGTGGGAGGGGCCTAAATGGAAAAGTTACTGGGAATTGATGAAAATTATATTTTTTCGCTGCAGTGACTGTAAATTTATGCCTATTTTTGAGGCTGCCCCCCAGAACCGCCCTGCTATGCATCTACGGATTTTATGCTCAAAAATCCTCAAAAACACTTGAAATAGCTGTGAATTTTTTTGTTATTTTCGTGACGTATTGCTATATCGTATTTCTCTTATGCGAAACACATCACATTTGCAGCATATATCCGATGTATTCGCTGATCTATATGGCTGCCTCTTTAGTTTTTTGCTGTAATTTTAGCAATTTTTCGCGATTAATGTTCTACTGAATTACCGACAGCTGAAGCCAAATTAGTTGTACATCATTCGTGACTTGTTGTGTACGTGCTTTCTTCGAACAGTAAATAATACATACAAGACATGCACGAGGGGGCATCTCAGCAAGGAAAATTTCTGGATAAAATAGGGCGAAAATCGGAAAAATGCTTGACCAGAAACATAGTTTTTATGCAGACACGTCGATCTGGGGGAATGGTGGGTCCTGATCCCCCAAAATTCGGAAAAATCTTACTTTTTAAACGTTATATTGAGCTATTTTGGTCTTTTTGGGTATGGAGGACGGCCAGCCACGTGCCTGTTTTATGCCATTTTAGCATTTTTGGCACACCAGCTGATACCCCCCAGATCGACCATGCAACCTGAGGAACAACACTGCAAGATAGACCATGCTATAACAGGCGGCGCGGTGGGACCCCCCTCCCTTACACACCCCTCCTTTCCCGTCCTTTATATACTTTATCGTTGCACCCTCAACTTACTTCAGGGTGCAGATTTTTACGTCATCGCCTATGTTATAACATAGGCTATCCTACAGCGTTGCTGTCCAGACTGCCGGCCATTACTACTGCTTAGCCATTTATCCTTCAAACCGATGCATCAGTTATGGGCATAGGAGCTATTTTAAGTCAAATAGGTACTGACGGATTAGAACATCCAATCGCTTATGCTAGCAGAACTTTGAAGCCTGCTGAAAAAAAGTATCCAATAACAGAACTTGAAACACTAGCAGTGGTCGAATTTGTTAAATATTTCCGACCCTATCTATATCTCAATGAAGTCACAGTATACACAGATCATACTGCGGTTAAATCTGTTTTAGAAAAGCCTAATCCTTCCTCTCGTATCGCACGCTGGGGATTGGCTTTACTAAGCTAAACATTTTCCCAAAAAAAGGAAGTGCTAATAAAAACGCAGATGCACTGTCAAGGTTACCTAATGAAAATCAGAGACCTTTCTTCGACATCGAATCTACTTTAATGAGTCGGCCACAAGAAAATAACCTAATATGTGCTTTAGAAAATCAAACCATTAGCATAAAAACTTTACAGCTTAAAGATCATGAGCTCAAACCCATCATGCAAAGTCTAAAGGGAAATAACAATAATCAGTCTTCTGCAACACAAAACTATGAATTACGTAATGATACTCTTTACCGAAAGCTTCATAGTAATTTCAAAATTGTGGTACCTAAGCAGATACAAAATCTAATAATTCAAACTCATCATGATGATGAGCTAACTGGCCATTTTGGACCACGCAAAACGATTCACCTAATTTCTCAATTTTACTATTGGCGTACAATGCAAAAGGATGTAAAGGAATACTGTAAAGTGTGTAAATTGTGCCAAGTAAATAAATCAATGCGACACAAAATATTGGCTGATTTGAAGCCTATAATTGCAAACGGACCTTTTGAACGCTTAGGATTAGATTGCATGGGACCATTACCAATCACTGAAAAAGGTAATCGTTTCATTGTTGTATTCACTGATTATTTTACAAAATATGTCGAGGCTTTTGCAACAGAAAATATTATAGCTGAAACCATAGCACATTTATTTGTAACAAAAATAGTATGCAGACATGGTGCACCACGTATTTTACAATCAGACCAAGGAACTGACTTTACTTCTCACCTCATGAAAGAAGTAACAAACATCTTAGGTACAAAAAAGTACATTGCACTGCATATCATCCCATCTCTAATGGCGAGGTGGAACGTACTAATCAGACTCTAGCAACTCGTATACGAATGTATGTTGAAATTAATCAGAAAGACTGGGACGATCATCTCCCATTTGCAGTTTTTGCAATTAACATTACTGTGAATGACTCAACTCAATATAGTCCAGTCGAACTTGTATATGGGCGTTTACCTAAATTACCAATAGACATTGCACTGACACATGAAACATCTCCTTATACGGTAGATATTGATTCGTTTAATGATGCAGTGAAACAGCACTTTACACAAGCTCTATGTATTATTCATAATCGCATTTTAGAATCACAACAAAAATATGCAAAGTATTACAATAAAAGAGCAAATAATGTCGATTATAAGATTAATGATTTAGTCCTGAAAGAATCTCAAATTATCAAGCGAGGCTTGTGTAAAAAGCTTTCACAAATTTATCAAGGCCCTTATAAAGTAGCTGCGGTTGACTATCCAAACATTACCATACAGTCTTTGACTAAACCTACAGAAATTGAGATGGTGCATGTTAACCGTACTAAACCATATTTTAACAAAATGGTGCCGGTGTTAGTGGAAAATACGCCTAATAAAATCCAGTCAATGAATGATACTCTCGAGGATGAGGAAGATGATTCAAGTGACTCAGAAGTAGAATACTAAGCCAATTAATGTTAATCATCAGAGCGTGTTCTGCTCAAATGTAGGACCTACATAGTTATCTATATTTACTCAAAATATATGCCTGTATATTCATTTTAGTACTACATTATATGTGTTAAATAGTATTTATTTAGTTTATCTAAAGCGAATATCATGTTTCACTTTACACTTCCTACTCAACAGCTTTACATTACCGATTATTAGTTTTCCAATCGTACGAGGACGTCCGAAATAAAGAAGGGGGATGTAACGTAGAAATCCAACGCAAGACACACAAAGCATACAACATCAGTCGACGTGATTAGCCGCCCTTAGACAATAAAGCCTACGTGAAATCTAGTCACTTACTTCTCTTTTTTCACTTTGATTTACACTAATTGTTTTTTCAGTTTTATTACTTTTTCTACGTAACTGACGAATGCCGCCCAATTGTTACTTTGTCCACGCGCATATTAGCTATCTTGCACTTTTTTGACATTTTTCGCATATCTTTTCAATTGCACTAATTTATTGCGTTAAAGTTTTCCTAATGCGTCAGGAAAAACCCATTAGTATAATCTGCGTAAAACTACGTTTAAGAGCTAGTATAAAATCTCGTGTTATAGTATATATAGTGGATTATTGCTGTTATTATGATGTCGTGTTGGTTCTCGGATTCTGCTATTCAATTGAATATACAGATGCCTCCGAAGCCTTACCGTAAGTTGATAATTCCATATTAAAGTTATCCTTAGTTCAACTGCGTTATCCCTTACTCTCACACTCCTTATGATTTCTGTTTGTTTATTTCTTTTGCTTCCTTCTCGTATTGATGACTTCTTACTATTATATGGCTGCCAAGAGATACTTGCTTAAATATAGTTTTAAAATCGTGATATGAACCTCTATGTTAAGTTTTATACGTAATCAGACGGAATACAACGTTGTATTAAGAACAAAATGCAAGGCGTACTGTAAGTTGCGGTGCCAGCCAACGCGTCATGTCACCTGACCACCATGCATGAGTTTTTATACTTTTAAATGCAAAGCTAAAATGTCGCAAAGAAAAATATCATTGTAGGTACATACCTATAAAAATGCAAAATATCATGGACGCACAGGCAAATAAAAAATTTACGCTCACGTTACCCCGCTGAAAAGTTTCTGAATCAACCTTTTTCGTCAGCGAAATTCTGTCCAGATTTCTCAGATCCTACGATATGATTCGCTCGCGTGCTGGGAGGTTGGCCCCGCAGAATGGCAAATGACCCCCGATGGCCTCGCCTCCACTTCCCCCCACAAGTGTCGACTTTTCATAAAAATTGTAAAAAGTTTGCTTTTTTAAGCTGACCTAAATGCAAACACAAAATATGCAAATCTAGTCGATCTTGTCACGCTACTCAAAGACAACCTATAAAAAACGTGATATTCTCCTATTTATGTAACTACGAGAGTTACACGTATAGGCGAACTTGCCTTAGCATTTCGCGGTAGCCATGACATAGCCAATACTAGTAGCTATCTACGATAGTGCACTGTGGGCTATGCCTTCGGTCTTCCCATTTTTTCCCCAATTTTCAACAATAAAAAACATTTAGATACTTGTCCGGTAACATAGAGTTAAGTGTATGATAATAGTAATTGTTTAATGCATACCGCTTGTGTAATCGATAACATTCGATCTGAGATAAAAGTGTATCAGTATTACGTTGATTTGATCTTTGTTTATTTTACTGTAATGGTCCTTGAGGCCAGTGTACTTAGAGTTCTTGTGAGTGGTGTTGTTGGCAGTCATGTTGGCCACTCGTACGTGTGTATAGTCCGTACGTTTTCGTTTTTCTTTTGCTTTATTTGGTTGTCCGGCTACAGGCCGTGGATTCTTCGTTCGAAATAAATTAGAGAAAAGCCTACCCAGGGGTTTTTGGATATACCGAGGGTTAGGTCGGCAATTTCCTTCGTCGAGGACTTCAGCTCATCAGAGTGGACGGATAGGTAAATCCCATATGTTTGCTTATTCTATTTGGAAATCTTAATTCTTTTCTCAAACCAAAAATTGATCAAAAATATTATCTAATCTTTAAGGATGATTGATCAGTATAGAGCTCGTTGTTGTTGTTTTCGAAGTTCATTGTGCTACACATATTAGGAACCAAAAACATTTCGGATCAGGCACTGATTAGAAAAGAAGTTAAATAATCAACTTGAGCTCTGAGATAGGTCAACTGACCTCCGCGGCAAATTCCGAGATTAGGTAGGTAGCCTTAGGTCTTAGGGCGTAGCTGCTGAGATCACCCGACGAAAAGCGGCCAGCAATATTAGGGCTGAGGGGATCAAAGCCGTAAGGTCTGTAAGGGTCCAAAGATCGAAAGCTATCCAGGGCTGCGCGATCAGGGCCAGCGCTAAGCGTAGACTTAAGTACCTACGTACCTAAGTAACTCTCGAAGGCAAATACACGTGTTCTATGTCATCTTTGTACACATAGGACACCCACGATATTTACACTGGATAGTCCCTCTTTTAGGCTGCTAGCTACAGCCGAACTGATCAATCATCGTAAAATTATTTTTCGATCCAAAAATCATTATTTTGGCCATCTAAAAATGTGTAACATTTGGTTCACCTTTGTTGTTGTATCGACCGCGATTGTGGCAGTGCGCAATTTAAGTAAGCGTCCGTGGTAAAGATTTTGTGTATTGTGGTAAAGTCATTGTTATTTTTTCTATTTCCGTCGGATCTCTATCGATGAAGGCAGCTCTCACGCTTGCATTTTTGTATAAACGTCGACCCTCAGGCGACGATTCATCATTTTTTCTCTCTCGGTAAAGACCTAGGTGACAAAAGTCTTTACCTACCTCTTTTTCTAACCACGTACATTTTCTTGCGCTTTAGGCTTAGTCCTACCTGTTTTCGATCATTTCACGTTAGGTATATCTTACTTCACGTAAGCAAATACTATTCACGTGAAAAAACCTGTTTTTCGGATCGACAAAGGCCAAATTCGAAACATTTATTTTAGACAAAATTTCGACGTACTGAAATTTATTTTACCCAAGGTCATATTTTTCGACATTTTTGATACCTAATAATGGCAGGAAAAAAGGTTTTGCGGACACCGCCCGCTAAATTGAAAAAACCTTCTACGCCACCTACGTCATCTCGCCAATTACCCACCGCGCCTGTTGACTCTAATAGCGCGAGTTATTCTGTGAGTAATGACACAAATACGAAAGACGTAACTAGTAAGGCGAGTAATGATAAATTACCCGCGTCACTAAATGCCGCGAGCAATACACAGTCTGAAGATGAACTGTTATTGACTACCGTGCGATCACGCATTAATCAAACTTCGATAACTAGATCGGACCCTAACATTGACAATTCATCTAATCATACAATAATTGATAATACGACTACTCTTAATACGGCAAATAATCCTGAAACCAGTTCGGAGCGCGAAAATCCCGATTCTGATGTAGAAAGTAATCATAGTCATAGCATAAATGCCGACAAAGAGCGTGCTAATGCTAATGTGACTAATGATCTTATTTTAAAAGCGCTACAAGCTATTCATTTGCAATTTTCGGACCTTTCTACGCGCGTTGATCAAGATAAAAAGGAAAATGCGGATGAAATGCGTAAACTGCGTCTGGAGCTAAGCACTATGCTTAAACCCCAACCAGTTTTTAATCGCATAGAGAATAATTCATCTGAGCGCGTTAACCACTCAATTGACAGCGCAAATTTTTCTGAATTTAATGCGCAAAGTGCGAATCGTGTGCAAAGTACGCATTGTGCATCTTCACTGTTGTCCACTGGCAATAGCGCATCAAATTCACGCTCACCTTCGGAAACTGTTCCTGAAAATATCGCTCAAAATTGTACGAATCGCGCGCCTGAGATATCTAATTTGTCACAGAATCCTTTAAACACGGGTTTGCAACCAGTGCAAAACTCGGGTTTTTCGGATAACATACCTACGATTTCGCAGCCGTCGGTACCGATTTTGCAGACGTCGCGATCTCGGCCTTCGCTGTCCTTAAATCGTATTGCGCCTTCTTTCGTACCTAATTCTTTGAATGTGAGCTCACAGCAGCAATTAAATCCTCCACCACTGCAATACTTTCCACCACAAGGAGAAATTCTTCCAAATAATTTCGTACCTAATCCCATAAATGTGGAAATACCACCTAATAATCCTATTTTGCATTCTTCTAACATCGAAATGCAACCTGTTGAGATAAACTTATCTGGCATTAACAACGAACCTACAAATTTACAAAATGAATCTGCGCCTCTACCTGAATCATCTAGTAGGAGAAGACATGTCAAATTTTCTGATGAAAGTTCATCTAATAGTTATGATCGCCCGCGCAGCTGTCGCTCGCGTCGCAAAAGTAGATCGCGCAGACGTCGTCATCGCTATAGTTCAGATTCTTCATCTGAAGGCTCGCATGGTGGATTGCGTCTCGCTGATTCCCTGAATCGCGGACCATTTTTGACACAAATGCAAATTGCAATTGCTAACAAAAAATTTTTTGATGGAGATAAAACGGATATAAAAGCATATTTTGCAGAATTTGAATCGCTTGCCGATACCTATGATATCGACAAAGCTGATCGTTTAAAATTTGCAACTGGATTTCTTGATCCCTATGCCATGCGTTTGTACCGTTCGTTACCTGCTGATATACAACAATCTTATTCAAAAATGAAACAAGTGCTAATAACCGAATTTTGTCCAATGGACACCGGTGCGCTCTTTAACCGTTTTTTGAATCATAAACAGCAGCCTAACGAATCGGTTAAAGCTTATTATCTCTCGCTTCGCAAAGAGTTAATTAAATCTGATCCTTATCTTGAAGTGGATTTGCATCATTTCAATAATTTAATGCGACATCAATTAAAGGAAGGTTTATTACCACACATTTCGAAAGAGGCATATCATAAAAAGCCTAGAGCATCGTTAGCTGAATTTTTGGACAATGCGCTAAGCGCTGAATTTGCTAATAAAGAATTTGAAGATAAAAAGGCAGTAACACCTTATGTATCGGTAACAGCTGCTCCCGTTGGCAGTGCAGTACCTAAAGATACTCCTCGCGCACCTAACCAAAATAATTCGAATCGTTCGCGTCATAGAACGTTTCATCGCTCGTCGTGTGCTGAAAAGCCAGAAAGTTCCTCTCGTAAATATTGCACCTTTTGCAAGCGCATAGGGCACATTTATGAGGAATGTTTCATGCGTCAGAGGCAAGAAGCGTCTAATAATGCTTATCATAATACCCAATCTGATCGAAATAATAATTCTATGGCTCGCAATTGCAGCCAGTTGCGTTCTTTTTTGCGCCAAAATCGTTTGCCATCGCGTCCGAATTCGCAAAATAGACATTGATCTCAATCACGATATCGTAATTCTAGTCAACATCGTTCATCTAACTATGTGAATAATGATAACCGCTTTGAATCGAAGCAAACACGATCGAATTTTAGGCAAAATCGTAATGATTATTACCAAAATTCGCATGCTAACTATCAAAATTTGCGTTACAATAATCATTATAATAATCAACCGCGACAAAATACACCTTTTGTGCAATTCCCAAATGAACAGCGTGGTATATACTATAATTCAAACTACCGCAACGACAACAATTTTAATCGCCCTTATGTCACATACACTGCGGATAACCAACCCACCATGAATGTGCCCCCACCTCAGCCAACCCTTACATCTCCTCATGATGTAAACACGGTTACTGCGAAAGGGCCAGAATCTAGCGCGCGTCCTAATCTATTTGCGTTGCAAGAATTTCTCAAAGAGTACGAACGCTTACAACGTCGTCTCACAACTTATGAAAAAATCAATCTACCTGCATCTAAGACTTTAGATCCTAATATTCCTATTGTAAGCCATGCTGGGACAAATTTACCCACCATTCTCGTTAAAGTTCATGGCGTTGACATACCTGCTCTTATAGATACAGGTTCACAGGTCACCATGATGACCACGTCTGCATTCCTACGTCTTGGTTTTAATTTACCACCTAAACAAGTCTCACAAGTCGTACATGGTGTAGGCGAAATCACCGCAGTAGTTCGGTATAAAGTAAACATGACTTTAACTATCGCGGAACAATCATAGGTAGCGCGTTAGCGCGTACCTATAATATACTTGGGTACCCCCAACACCTGGGCACTCCCCCTACAGCTATAACGGGACACTTCTGGAAGGTGCGGTTTTTTTTAAAAGAAAGATAATAAAAAAATTCGCTGCCCGTGTTTTTTTGTTTTTCTTGAAACTCAAAATTGACTGTGTAAAGAAGGTGTAAAGTTTTTGTGTAACGTTATAACATAGGACAAATTTTGGGACCTTTTTACTGCGGCATGTGGACAACTGAGTATTGATGACTCGAAGGATTGAACAGAATAGGATAATAGAGGGATGAATTCTACAGATGACACTTTTTTTGTTTTTTGAAATTCGCATTATTTATCGAACGGCAGTGTAAAGAGTGCGAAAATCTGGGGGTGAAAAAGCACTTTTTGGTCGAGTTTTCAACCTTCCTATGTCCGATACTAACTCCGGTTATGAGGTTTTTAAAATGTTTTCTGACAGAAATGTAGAGCGGATCAAGGGCTACATTCTGCATATAAGCAAAGTCTTCTATGCTCTATGGTGAGTTAGATCCTGGGGTTTAAAGTTTACACTCTAGTGGATGGTGTAAAAAAACGGATTTTAACTAAGATTTCTCTGCCAAATTTTTCCGCTTATGAGTCAGTGCAAATCGAAGACAGCATTAATAAAGTGCCTCACAGGGGCTAAACATCGCAGCAAACCGCATTTAAAAAAACGCAATATTGAGTTATTTATGGGGGTGTAAAGTTCGAAATCAGAGGTAAAAAATGGGCTAAAAAACACGTTTTTTCCGAAGTTTGATTGATAAATCATGCCAAATAATTTTTGCAACAGAATTTTGGCACACAGGAATGTACTACGATTTAAAAGCTACAAATTGTACCAAACCGAATTTCTTTAAACTCAATGGGGAGTTCGGTACGGAATTTTAAAGTTTACAGTGTTCTAAATGATGGAAAATACGTTTTTGTTGCGTTTTTTGTTCGCCACTTTCTCCGTCCAGAAGTCGGGATAAGTCTAATAGAATAAAAATAAAGTGCTTTATATCGGGTGCATGTCAAAGCAAATTGTCTATACATTAATATTTAGCGAGTGTAAAGTCAAAAATTTGGAGTTTTAAATGCGTTTCTGTCTTGTTTTTTCTGCCTGCTTCTCCGGTTACGAGTCAGGGACACGTTTATCAAGTCTAGAAATGGACCAGGAATCAAATTTGATATGCCAGTCTGGCGCATATGTTTACACTCTACGGTGTTGTAAAGTAGTTTACACCAATTGTTAGTTTGCCCATAGAACATTATGTAGACTTAATTTTTTCATAAATATTAATCGTAATATCGGAACAATATCAAAATTACGAATCTGACTAAAATCTTCTTTACACTAGGTGTTTACATGAAGTTTACACTACATATATATTTATCTTCGTTTTTGAGCATTCCTGAAACCTAATTTTTTCTTGGAGCCTAGAAGTTTTCAAAGGATCAAATGTGAGACGTCACGTAGGCGCGTTTGTTTACATCCAACAGTGATGTAAAGTAGTTTACATTCATTGTTTATATGTCCTCAGACCATTGTAGAGACATAATTTTTTCATGAATGTTGATCATAATATCCGAGTAATTTTTTACACTGCATGTTAGCCTTTGTTCTAGAGCATTGCAAAAATCGAAATTTTTTCCTGAGATATAAAAATTTACAGGGAATGAAATATATACGTCAATTGGGCGCGCTTGCTTACACTCAGCAGTATTGCAAAGTGGTTTAAACCTAATGTTTATTGTCTTTAAAACATTATGGAGACTCATTTTTCCATAAATGTTGAAAGAAATATCGGAGCAATATCAAAATTACGAATCCGACTAAAATATTCTTTACGCTATGTGTTTGTGTAAAGTTTACGTTACGTGTTAACCCTAATTCGATAGACTTGCAGAGACTTTGTAACTGAAGTCAAGAAATTTTCAAGGATTCATATGTGAGACATCAATTAAGTGAGTTTGTTTACCCTCAAAAGTAATCTAAAGTGATTTAAAAATTATGTTCAAGTGTCCTTAGATCATTGAAGAGATGTAATTTTGTCTTAAATGGGTTGCATTAAAGTTAAATCTTTCTTAGCCGTGTTTATAATATGTTTCACAAAATCTTGCACATGGAGAGCTATCGTTTAATTGATGTAAATTGCCTGCAAAAGTGGTTTAAAATGAACCAGCAATCACACTACTGTGCACAGAAGTCGACAAAGATATACAGCTTTATTGTAATCATGTACATTAATAAGCCGTAAACTGTTAGTATTCTCTACACCTAGTAGTTGTGTAAAGTTTGCACTATTCATTTGTTGTTAATATGTAGTCTATACTACAAATTTATTTTACTACCAAATCAAAGCGTTAGTGTTCCTTACATTTGATATTTGCGTGAAGTTTTTGAATTTTTGCCGAAAATCTTTGCCTTCTAATTTACCAACATCCCGCCTTTTCCATTTTCTTGAAGTTTAAAATCTTTTATAATTCTCTCATAATTTAATGGTAGGTTTTAACTTTAAGTTTCTCTTGGTTTACAACTCTCGCTTAGCAAGCTCATTTTTCAAAACTTTTTCATAGTGATCAGATTAGTTGCGTTTAGTTTGGAATTGGTGGACGGTCGTTATTTTATTACTCGGCTTAAATAAACCAAGTGACTATCTTTTGATTATTTTCTTCATCGCAAATTCAAACACCCAATTTTCAATTTGAAAATTGACCCAATTTTCAATTTGAAAATTGATCCAATTTTCAATTTGAAAATTGAAAATTGGGTGTTTTCAATTTCAAAAGTCACAACACATTGTGCTTGTGTATTGATTGAGTGAGGATTTGCAATGTGAATTCGTTGGTTAAATTTTTGTGCTTGATTATAAGTGAACTGCACATTAAGAAGAAATAACTTAATGCAGTTTTAATTTGAAAATGGATGGTGTCAATAAGGTTGTCTTGTTTAAAAAGGATAATGCTGATGTTAAGAACAATATTGTTTTCCGCGTTCTTGGACTGTTGTCATTATTGTGGCATGTTACTGATTGTGTTTACTGACTGATGTACTGAAATCACGCTAATTAAAAGTAGTGTACTAGCAAAGAAAAATGCTCCGATGGAACAAAAAAGATGAATATACTTGGAATTGTGGATTATTATGGATGTAAAAGGAGGGGACTAGGAAAAATCTACCTAAAGTCGGAAAATCTGCTAAAAATCACACTTTCTCTAAGCAACGCAAAAAATCGATGTATATTCTGCGGCCTCTAAAAAAGTGTCTTTTTTAAATAATGTTCGAAGTTTCAGATAAGAGTGTATAAACGAAATCTATCAAGGTTACTTTTTTAAATTGCTGGCACCTGATTGATAGAAAACTAAGAGGTATTGTATTTAAAGTTGTTTTGTATTATGAGCATTATAGCAAGCAAAGCAGGAGCCGATTGATTAGTGCACACAATCGTTTCGGGCATGCTAGTGTATCTACATTAAGTCTGTTTCAAGTCAACTTACGTGTTTCCTACTGTTTTTAACCAACCATGTCTTCAATTGTCTTCGATGTTTGCTATTTCATTCAATTGGCTTGGAAGACTGTTAGTTTACTTAATATCATTTCCCATAGCTACTGCATAGCTAACGTGCTGCTGTTTCAATCATTGTTATGGTTGAATATTTATTTTAATCTGTTGGCCGCAGAATATACGTCGATTTTTTGCGTTGCTTAGAGAAAGTGTGATTTTTAGCAGATTTTCCGACTTTAGGTAGATTTTTCCTAGTCCCCTCCTTTTACATCCATAATAATCCACAATTCCAAGTATATTCATCTTTTTTGTTCCATCGGAGCATTTTTCTTTGCTAGTCCATTTCTACCTCAGTATCTATAATTGATCACTTGCCGGAAGACATGCTCTTAGGATATGATTTTTGCGAATCCGCACTCATGTGGGTTAATCCTATTGAGCGCTGTGCTTTTATAAACGGCATAAAGATTAATTTGCTCTCATCTCATGAAAAATTGCAATTTCGTGCGAAACCCAACACAACTACCTCTGGTGTTGTGTGTGTGCATGTTTCGTTACCTGAGCCTGTTATAATACAACCTAGACACGAAGTAATCACACCTGGTTATATAAGTCACGGTTCTTGCAATTTTGATTTCGCATTATTCGAACCAGATCCCGATTTTATGGAAAAAACCTCACTTTTTGTTGCTCCGTCTATAGTCGATGCTTCACAACCTTTAATACCTATTCGCGTTTGTAACATCTCTAAAGCGCCAATTCGCATCGACTCTGGCGACATAATAGGTTCTTTAACCTTTGATGCCGAAGTTGTGTCGCATGTTTCATCTTTTGATGATAGGACACCAGAACTTTTGCATCAATAAATAAAGCTTTAAACGGCTCCGCCGTTGATTCTCGACAACAGCAACAAATTCGTGAACTATGTTTAAAATACGACTCAATTTTTGCATTAAAAAACGAACCTCTCGGACGTACCCCTTGATGAAACATCATATTGATACAGGGGATAATCCGCTCGTTGTTGGAAAAACTTATCGTGTCGAACATTCTAGAAGAGAATCTATGCAGAAAATTATAAATGAAATGCTTGCGGATAAAATTATTCGACCTACAACCAGCCCATGGGCAAGTCCACTATTTCTCATAGGAAAAAAGGACGGTTCCCTTAGGCCGGTCGTCAATTATCGACGGTTAAATGACGTTACTAAAACGCAAGTTTATCCTCTTCCACAATTAGACGATTATTTCGATACTTTAGGCAATGCTGCATATTTTAGCACACTAGATTTAAAATCTGGATACTGGCAAATTCCACTCGATAATAAATCTCGCGAAAAAACGGCATTCATATGTCCTGTTGGTCATTACAAATTTGAAGTTTTACCTTTTGGTTTAAAAAATGCGCCCGCAGATTTCCAAAGGCTAATGGAGCTTGTGCTCGCAGGTCTAAATTGGAAATCTTGTCTCGTTTACATCGATGACATAATCATTTTTTCACGCACCTTTCAAAGAACATTTAAAAGATCTTGAAAATGTCTTTATTGCTCTTAAAAAGGCAAACTTACGTGTAAAGCCGGATAAATGCCATCTTGCGCATGCAGAGGTAAAATTTCTTGGCCACAGCATAAGCGCAATGGGCATCGCTCCTGATATGTCCAAAGTCGCAGATTTAATGTCGTTTCCTGTACCAAAAACCGTGAAATCCTTACAGAAATTCCTTGGCTTAGTCCAATGGTTTAAAAAATTCGTTAAAGATCTCGCTAAAATCGCTAAACCGCTATTCCATCTTCTTCGTAAAGATGTCGAATTTTGCTGGAAGGCCAAACACCAAACCGCCTTTGAGCTTCTGAAGAAAGCATTTACGTCCCCACCTATTTTGCAACTACCAAAATTCGATGATGAGCACCAATTTATTTTAACAACTGACGCAAGTAATTATGCGTTAGGTGCTATTGTAAAGAATATTGGGATTATCAATCAAGGTTTTAATTATAATTATCCCATTTATTTCAATACTCAGCTATTAGAGTTATCTTATTGCTAATACATAGATATATTATGTGGACGGTATTCAATTTGCGTTTCATCTCTATAGCACTCATCACATTTAACATTCTTTATTCACTTTATGCATTAAGCGTGTGCACACAACAGTCAACTTTTACTTTAGTTTTTATGCCGAGCGCAAAAGTTATTCCATACGATTACATTTCCAGATTATGCGCTTTGGTCAACTCGTACGCAAAATAATTCTTATCTCACTCAATGGAAAAAAATGTAGCCCACTCACACTCGCATAGAAAGTATGTTTTTCTCAACGTAACTTCTCGGAAATATTCTTATCTACTTTCGTGTCTTGTTTTTATGACGCTAATTCTGTGCTCGCAAAATGACTCGTTGCTGCTAGAAAAACTGCTCATGGGATTTCAAAGCTATTTTTTTATTCTTTTCGTCTTACTGTGTGTCCTACTGTAGCTCTCTTACTTTTATAAGTTGCGTGCAAAAATAAGCTCATTAAGCGCCGCCTTTATTTAATGTAATTAATGCACAACTTCTCTTCGCTGATCTCTCTCTGTTCCGCCTACCGCTCGGGTAATAAAACTTTCGCGCAGCTTCGAAAATCAGTCTCTCTCTGCTCCGGGTTCGTGGTTCATTTGACTCTCTCTTCGTTTTGGGAATCTGGCCCTGCTCTCCTATTCTTCGTATTATGTTTGTTAAGTACGTTATTTACTTAGGTATCCCATTAATAAAACTTACTACTCTCTAGTGTTGTGCCTGAATTTAATTACGAGAGACATTCATGCAGTTTAGATTTAGAATGAATTAATGCTATTGAATATTGCGGGTGCCTTTCCTCAACTTATAAGTTTTGGGTGCGCAGTAACCCCCAGTTTTACAAGTGGCGATCGCGCCAGCTCTCCTATTATTTATCGTCAACTCTCAAATTTTTATCACCGTCTCTTTTAATATTTATCGACAAATCGTTTTGTAGAAAAAAAAGATTTGTAATTCATACTCAGCTTACAAATAACTCATTATTATTATTTCTCAGAGACGGCAGGCGGCATTTCGAACGATTTAATATATTAGATAATTTTAAAAATATTTTTGCACATCGTTTTGGATCGTAGAATTTTTCGCCAATCTGTGCGATAGTGTTGCTAACGACGGCACTTAGTCAGCAATTCGAAGCGATAGTCAATCAAGCAAAGAAAACTTCGCTGATTGATGGTAAATTCATATCACACTCGTAGTAGAGCAGCTTCAATTACTGGCCCATCATTTGTAGACCCTCCGAAATTAAAAATGGATCAGCAAGCTATAGCTCTTCTTCAACAAACCGTAACTAGAGTTCAAGAATTATATGAAAATCGACCTATTTCTCTCGTTGCTTCTCCACCACTCTTACCGTTTTCAGGCGAAGAAGAAACAAATTGGTCTGAATATGAGAAAAAATTTAGTAATCTTGCCATTTTGGCTGGTGCATCTGAGATAGAAAGGAAAATTGCTTTACTTTCAACTTATTTAAAAGGAGCAGCTCAAGCATTTTTTTTTGATTTAACTCAAAGAAATCCTCCTAATACTTGGCAAGAAATTTCTAATGCTTTTAAAGAACGTTTTCCTGATAATTTGCATATTGATATTAAACGTGATCAACTCCTATCCCGGTACCAACTCCCCTCGGAAACTGTGCAAAAATATGCTGATGATATACGTAAATTAGCTCGTATCGCTCAACCAGGATGGACTGGGCATGAGGAAAACGATTTTATAAAAAGTCACTTTATCTCAAAACTTTTACCTAATCTCAGACTCTGGGTTCGTAATGCTTCGCCAAAAACATTTGAAGAAGCAGTTTCAGAAGCATTTAAACAAGAAATTAATCAAAATTATGATGCCAATTCATTTATTTTCCCTCAAAAAATTCCGCAAAATGTATCTTCTTCATTAACTCAAAATTTTCAGCGAATGTCGTTGTCTGACCCTTCCCCTCAGCCCCAACGAATTAATAAAAATGATGCACCTCAATCATCCATTAAATTTGCGTATAATCAACCTCATTCTCGCACAAATAATTTTAATCGTAGTAACTTGTGCTATTATTGTGGTAAACCTGGTCATTACATAGCTCAATGTAGATTAAGATTTCGTGAAAATCGCGATATGCAAAATAATAATAATATTTTTCGTCAGGCACCCGAAACCTCTAAAAACTCTTTTGTCGAAAATTCTAGAAATTTTCAGAGTTCTGCTAGACAATCTCACTACCCAAACGAATTTTCTACAACTTTTGGTCAATCGAGAAATAGCGGAAGGCCATTCCAAAAATATTCTTATGGGGGTAGGGCGCCTAAACCCCAACATAGGAATCCATCTGCTTATCAGGACGCTCGCCTGAATGCAAATGTGGTAGGAAGAGGGTTAATGAACCCACAAGCGGAAGATGACGGGCAGGAACTTGAGAATGAGAATATTCTATCCCCATGTCTTGACTCTCACTCTATCAATCCATATGTAATAACGGATGATCCTCATTTTCAGAATTTTTATTCTAATGTAGTTGTTCCTTCCATGAGGACAAACCTTATTTTGCGCGCCCCAGACGTAGTCAATTTAACTGATATCGGAATAAGTATGTGTGAGGTAGACAACCAAGGTGGTGCAATTTTACAAGCGCGCAGTTATACCCCGTTTTCGAAAATTAACTTCATGGCATGGGATGCGGTTTGTCTTACCTACTTGCTAGTCTGTGGGTTGATAAGGAGCAGAAGACTCGGGCACCACATATATAATTTAGTCAGAGTAATTGGATTTTGGATATCCATTTTCTCTCTTTTTTTGAATGCAGCTGAGTTGGATAATAAATTTTATTTATGTAATCAAGCTCAAGCAGGACACCCAATTTCTGTCCCGAGGTCTATTACATGTGTTTTACCGAATGATTTAAACTCTCAATCGCAGTCTGCAAAAATAATGCTCTACACTCCTAGAACAAAAGCTATTTCTGTACCGAGTATAAAATGTTATCTCCTTATTAGAACTGTCTGCACTAATTACGGGTTTTTCTTTTCAAAAGGCATAACTGCAGATCTAACCACGAAACAAGCTCCAGATCTTTCTGATTGCGTTAAAGCACAAAATGGAGAAAAATACAATAATCAAACTCTCAAGCAAGTCTCAAAAAATCTCCGAATGACGACAAATGTCTTGTCAATTTCTTATGAATATTGTTGTTACGATTATTGTGAATCTGTGACAAATCTCATTTTAGAAGATGGGTTAGCGTATTCTTTTGATGGAAAAACAATAATAACTGATTTAGGAGATACTGGCGGATGTGCTGCTACGTTAGGCAGTTGCTCTCATCAAGCTTATCACATTTTATGGACCCCTCTTCCTTTTCAAAAATTTTGTCCTTTTACTCGTCTAGGATCATATAACGCTAAGCTTATAAGGAAATTTATAACTATAGAAGCCATACAAGGAGCTTTCACGTTAGAAGGGCGTACTGATGTATGTAATCTCAATCACAGTTACTTAACTCTTCAAGGTCCTATCATTCAGTTTGTTGAGGCTGAGCCTCAGATTAGTATTATAAATCAGACTCATTTTAATAAACTCGCTGACGATATAGATGATCCTATAAATGCTAAACTCCAGTTTCTCTTTAATAAAATTGAACAGTTTGAAATACAACATTTCCGAGATATTTGGCTAGAATTATGTAGAAACGCTGATCGATACCTTCAACTCATTTGGCAACTCTTACATCTTGACCCTACCTTAGGTGCTCGTGCATTATTGAAACGAAGTAATATTTCGGCTTCTTTCGCAGGTCAAGCTTTACTAATTTGGGAATGTGAACCCGTTTTTCCTGAAATTGTTTTTTGGAACTATACTGTTAATGAAACTTGTTACATACTCTTACCGATTAAAATAAACTCAACTCTGTGGTTTAACGTACCTGGTACATTAGATATAGTCCCTGATTCTCCACAGCAAGACTGTCATAAAGTAATGTCTGGAATTTATAAGCAAGGTGTAAATTGGAGGACTGATAAGGGAATCACACATGTGAGTCATATTCCACTTCAGGTCGCCTGGCATGGTAAATGGCAACCCTATACTTTTAATGCACCTCCTTTAAACCCTCATTTGCAAATATTTCCTGCGGCTCTAGGTTTAATGAGACACTATATTGCTCGCACCCAAAATTTGGATAATCAAATGCAAAGATTTATAAATTATTCTTCTTCTCTCGCTTTAGATCCATCAGTAGTCTCACACTTTATAAAAGGAACCGGTACCGCTCTTGGAGAAATAATAAAAAGTTATGAAAGTTCTTTAGAACATTTTCTTGTTCAAGGAGTTAATACTTTCACTTCAAGTTTGAACTCACTCTTGAAAGGTCCGATTCAACTCATTATAAATATGATAGTTATAACTTTAATAGTCGCTGTGATCGGATACTTTATTTATATATATTTTTCGAGAAAATTTTTTCTATTCTGTTGTAAGAAAATGACATCAACCCATATAACTCAACCATCTAACCTTGTTTTGAGTGAAAATCCGCATGATGAGCATATTGAATTGCAATCAATAGTGAGTCCTACTTCAATGGAACAACCTCAAGCATCCAGTGTTCTTCAATTTATTACTACAGCTTTGCAACCACTTATCACCGCACCCACTCCAGAAAAGTCAAGTATTTCAAATAATATTACAAATGGACGAAAATTGTATCCACTTATCGCTACTAAAATAATAAATCCAAAAAATAAAATAAATTATCTTGATATCTTAGCTATGGTAGATACTGGTTCTGAAGTCACTTTAGTCACAATAGATAGTGTGAATAAACTCGGACTGAAGCTCGAACCATCTTATATATTAACTATTACTCAAGCATGTGGCACAAAATCGCCTGTCTTAGGTGCTGCTTGGATAAATTTAATGCTAGAAAATGAAATAGGTTATCCTTCTGAATTTGTTAGGACACAAGTGATTGAAAAATCTCCGGTCGATCTCATCTTAGGTAATGACTTTTTAATGCGATATAATACATTAAACATTAATTGGAGAAAAGGCACAATCAAATTAGGACCATATAATCTCACGCTGACAGAACCGTTTGAAATTGATGAATCTGCTCGAGGCATAGTTAGGCTTTCTGAATTAATTGTAGTACCTCCTCGCTCAATGCATACTACTTTTATTTTTGTTGGTGAACCCTATAATCACTCTCTTAACCTACTTTTTGAGCCTAAGCATGATTTTTATGTGAAACATAATGTTCAAGTTAGTTGTTGTCTTGGATCTCCGAGTGATTCGAAAATTCCTATTAATATTTTAAATCTAAATCATAAAACTCCAGTCACACTTTATTGTGGAACTAAATTAGGTAGAGTAAGTGTTTATTGTCCTCCTGTTATTAAACCTCTTACATCTAGCTTCGCTAATTTTAAATTGACAGCCATACCAGGAGATCCTCAACTTGCAGAAAACGAAAAAAATTCAACACTTCCAACTCATGACTAAATTTTCCTCACTTTTCGTTAAAAATGATTATGAAACTGAGTTAGGGCGCACTTCGCTTATAGAACATAAAATTAATACTGGAAATTCTGATCCCATTAAGCAGCAAGCTTATCGTGTTCCTTATAAACAGCGAGAAGTTGTAGACAGAGAAATTAAAAAGATGCTTCAGCAAGACGTTATTCAACCCTCTAAGAGCCCGTGGGCCAGTCCAATTGTTCTGGTCCCAAAAAAGACTGGTGGGTTTCGTTTTTGCGTTGACTACAGAAAATTAAATGCTGTGACAAAAAAGGATAGTTATCCCCTTCCCCGAATAGCCGATATTCTCGAAACTCTCAATCAGTGTAACTTTTTCTCAACTCTTGATCAGGCATGGGGTTATTGGCAAATACCAATGGAACCCAGTGACATGGAGAAAACTGCTTTCATAACTTATAATGGACTTTATGAATTCAAGGTTCTACCTTTTGGACTTTGTAATGCCCCAGCTACTTTTCAAAGACTCATGGATATACTCCTTTCTGGATTACAGTGGGATATTTGCCTAGTATATCTTGATGATATTCTTATTTTCAGTAAAACATTTGACGAACATTTAAGGCGATTAGAAATTATCTTTTCTAAGCTAAAAGACGCGGGTTTAAAGTTACGTTTTGAAAAATGCAAATTTGCTCAGAGATCTATTACTTATTTAGGCTATGTTATCTCAGACAAAGGAATTTCTCCGGATTCTCAAAAACTCAAAGCTATTGCAGATTACCCAGTTCCTGTCAGTGTTACTAAACTAAAAAGCTTTCTAGGTTTAGCAGGCTATTATCGACGATTTATTGAGAATTTTTCAACTACAGCCGCACCTCTTTATGATCTCTTAAAAAAAGTTAGCACATTTTCTTGGTCAGATAAATGTCAAGCTGCTTTTAATAAGCTTAAGGAACATCTTCAAACAGCCCCTGTACTCACCTTCCCTGATTTCTCAAAACCTTTTATCGTACAAACTGATGCATCAGGCTATGGATTAGGAGCTATTCTAGCTCAAGAACAGAATGGGCAGGACCATCCAATTGCATATGCTAGTCGCACATTAAACACAGCTGAGCGAAATTATTCTGTTTTTGAGCAAGAAGCCTTGGCTGTTGTTTGGGCGGTTAAATACTTCCACTCATTTATTTATCAACAAAAGATAACAATAGTCACTGATCATGCTGCACTCCAATATATTCTCAAGAAACCAAATCCTTCTCCTAGAATAGCACGATGGGGACTATCTCTACAAGAATACGATTTTGAAATTAAACATAGGTCAGGCAAAAAGCACACTAATGTTGATGCATTATCTAGACAACCTTGTTCCTCAGTGGCTACTCTCAAAACCTCAGTTGACCCAATTTTTGAAAATATAGAAAATCTACAGAAACAAGATCCATTTTGTAGTTCTCTCATTGACTATATCTTAAAAGGTGAATTACCTGATGATGATTCAACTGCAAGAAAATTAGTATTAATGAGCTCAAAATTTGATATTATCGATAATCTTCTTTACTACATCCATACTCCATCAAAAAGTAATGTTGATCAATTGCTAGTTATCCCTCAACACTGTCGTCAAGAACTCATATGTAATTTTCATGACAGCCTATTTGCTGGACATCTAGGATTCAAACGGACTTATACTAAACTAAAAGAACGTTTTTATTGGTCTCGTATGTACAGTGAAACAAAAATTCATTGTGAAACCTGTTCTTTGTGTCTCAAGAGGAAATCTCCTACAAAACTTACAAAAGCACCCCTGATTAGCATTCCAATTCAAGCACCCTTTGAGCGAATTGCCACTGACATACTAGGTCCATTACCTATTACTGAGAATGGGAATAGGTACATAATTATCTTTACCGAATATCTTACAAAATATACAATGGCACAAGCTATTCCTAATATACAAGCTCAGACAGTTGCACAATGTCTCCTTTCAGAGGTTATACTTCGACATGGTGCACCTGCTCAACTTCTCTCGGATCAAGGTTCAAGTTATATGTCTGAAGTGTTCAAAGAACTCTGCAATTTATGTAACATTCACAAAGTTAAAACAAGTGCCTACCATCCTCAGACCGATGGCTTAGTTGAACGCTTTAATAAGACTCTAGCAAATATTCTCTCAATGTATGTTAATAAAATGCACTCAGATTGGGATAATTTCCTGCCTTTTGCAATTTTTGCGTACAATACAGCCAGGCAAGAATCAACTCAATTTTAACCTTTTTATTTAATGTATGGACGTCAAGCTAAATTGCCTATTGAAACTGTTGTTCAAAAACACTCAGCAAAGGCAATTTATCGCATAGATCTCTCTGATTATATTACAGAAATGTCTCGACTTCTTAATGAAGCTTGGGAAATAGCTCGAATTAACATACAAAAATCTCAGCTAACTCAGAAACATTATTATGATAAAAATGTTCATGAAAATATTTTTATAGTAGGCAACAAAGTGTTTAAATACTCTCCAGCTATGAAACAAGGTCAATCTCCCAAATTTCTTCATCCATGGTTGGGACCTTATGAGATCATTCAGATAAGATATCCTAATGCTCTTATACGCTCTTGTAAACCTCAAGAATTTAAGGATGAATGGGTACATGTAAATCGGCTTAAAAAGATGAAAACAAATCAGGACTTGGAAACGATTTCTGTTAAAGAAGCGGTGGACATTTCTAAATCAAAATCGTCACAAAAAGCTGACACCTCTTTAAAACAGCATAACTATAATCTTCGATCAAGGCATCTTCATTAATTCAAACTCTTCCGCACTTTAGATGTCAAGTAGTAGTGGCTCACAACATAGTGCGGCAGAAGAATTGTCTGATGAGGGATCCACAAACTGGAAGCGTAACAATCACTCTCTCTCACCTGATGTCTCCAAAAAGACCTGTGAAGAAACTCATACACTATTAGATAAGACGCTGATTCCTGAAGCTCATGAAGTAGTTAACTCAAAGGCTCAAACTCAGGTGGATCCAAAAGCTTTGAATTGGATCAAAAGGTTTCATCGCCGTCCAGCTGAAGCACGAATGCAAGTCTGTCCCGATGACATAACTCTTGACGAAGCTTATTTTTTAATCTCGTCTGATCCTCATCATCCCACGGTCAATTCGTTCTACTGCTCGACATATATCAAAGCTAACCCAGCCGCTAAGCCCTCACCAAATCGAGCCATAGGTATCAATGGTCCATTTTGCGACTTTTTGTACGTGTTTTGCTCTGATGGCATCATTTGTATTTTCTCTTTGTGGGAGCTCAATGGTATCCCTGACCAGTTGAGGAAATTTTTGATGTCTCCAAATCGTATGCGCTTGTTTTTTGATGCCGACTCTCAGATCAATGCACTCGTCAATACCGATCAGCAACTTCTTGGTCTGGCTGCTAGCATTGATTTGAAAGAAGTATGTGAAAAGCTGGCAGTTTCCAAGGTAGCTGAATTTCCACCAAATCCACACTCTATAGCTCAGCTCTCATTGTTCTTTTTCAACATAAAGTTGGTGCAAACGGACGCCGCCGATCCTCAGTTGCACTATCCTACATCAGCTTATGCAGTGTTGACCTTCGACTTGTATGTGAAATTACAGTCAATGTACCCTCAAATCCTTCCGATAGAGTTGCCAACTGCGTCAACAAAACAGTATCTCAGTGCAGCGATCCAAACTTCTAATTTGAGTGTTTCGCCATTTCACTCAAATTTGGACGTCATCCCTAGTTTGATGAGCATCGATATCGTACCACCAGCAGTCACCATGTGGAGAACTGAAGACAAGCCAGCGCCTTTGCAGTACGTGACCGAAAATTTGCGCCCACCCTCTGTTCGTTTTCCAGCTATCGATATCCGAACAAAGGATATTGAACCTCGATTTGCCCAATTATTGCAACAGGTCAAAGCTAATCTGCTGCAAGAATTTCGTTACGGCCAACCTGTTGACGACCAGAAGTATTCGCAATTTGTGAGAAAGTGGTCAAATGAAATCAATAAGCAATTCATCACAGCTCCTGAAGAAATCGTGCGGTTACATGAGCGTTTGAGTGACTACATTTTGTGCCGCATTGTCAATCGGCAAGCTCAAGCTCGAATCCCAGCTCAGTCGCCCGGCCAAGCTTCACCCTCTCAACCAAGCGCAAACGTGCAAGGCAGACATAACCAGCAGTTCCCACCGTTGTCAATGCCAAGGAATCCATGGAACAGACATTGAGTAACGTAAAATCCATGAAAAGGTTCAAATAATAAAAGACTGATTATACCCATGATACTTTTTTCGTTTATACATGTGTTAATATGGGATACCCCCGGTTAGGTACAGGATGGGTCCCCCTTTTGAATCATACCCTATACTCTTCCACTCTCAAAAAAAGGGAAGAACAGGAGGAGAAATGTAAAGAATATTGGGATTATCAATCAAGGTTTTAATTATAATTATCCCATTTATTTCAATACTCAGCTATTAGAGTTATCTTATTGCTAATACATAGATATATTATGTGGACGGTATTCAATTTGCGTTTCATCTCTATTGCACTCATCACATTTAACATTCTTTATTCACTTTATGCATTAAGCGTGTGCACACAACAGTCAACTTTTACTTTAGTTTTTATGCCGAGCACAAAAGTTATTCCATACGATTACATTCTCAGATTATGCGCTTTGGTCAACTCGTACGCAAAATAATTCTTATCTCACTCAACGGAAAAAAATGTAGCCCACTCACACTCGCATAGAAAGTATGTTTTTCTCAACGTAACTTCTCGGAAATATTCTTATCTACTTTCGTGTCTTGTTTTTATGACGCTAATTCTGTGCTCGCAAAATGACTCGTTGCTGCTAGAAAAACTGCTCATGGGATTTCAAAGCTATTTTTTATTCTCTTCGTCTTACTGTGTGTCCTACTGTAGCTCTCTTACTTTTATAAGTTGCGTGCAAAATAAGCTCATTAAGCGCCGCCTTTATTTAATGTAATTAATGCACAACTTCTCTTCGCTGATCTCTCTCTGTTCCGCCTACCGCTCGGGTAATAAAACTTTCGCGCAGCTTCGAAAATCAGTCTCTCTCTGCTCCGGGTTCGTGGTTCATTTGACTCTCTCTTCGTTTTGGGAATCTGGCCCTGCTCTCCTATTCTTCGTATTATGTTTGTTAAGTACGTTATTTACTTAGGTATCCCATTAATAAAACTTACTACTCTCTAGTGTTGTGCCTGAATTTAATTACGAGAGACATTCATGCAGTTTAGATTTAGAATGAATTAATGCTATTGAATATTGCGGGTGCCTTTCCTCAACTTATAAGTTTTGGGTGCGCAGTAACCCCCAGTTTTACACTATTTTGACGCAAAAACATTTACCATCCAAAAATCGTTTTATTCTTAGCTATGCTAGTCGCGTGCTAAATTCTGCCAAATGTAACTATGCTACTTCGGAAAAAGAAGCGTTAGCGGTAGTGTGAGCCATCAAGCATTATTGACATTATCTTTACGGTAAAAAATTTATTGTCGAAACTGATCATCAAGCATTAACTTGGCTAGTAAACGTTAAAGACCCATCGAGTCGTTTACGTCATTGGGGTCTCAAATTACAAGAATATGAATATGACATCGTTTATGTTCCTGGTGCATATAACTGCGCAGCTGATCTTCTTTCACAACATCCTAAATATGATCATGCAGAACGCAAATATAAATTAGAGTGCAAAAATGTTGTTAACATCGCAAATTTAGAATCGGAAGATTCTGAGTCAGATGATGAATCGGTCCCAGCTGACCAATCGCGCGATAATGCGCCTACTGCACCAATTAATCATCCAAATGCGCAAAATAATAATCCTACTGCGCAAATCGATCCTACCAATACGAAACCACCTACATTTCGTGAACGCCTGTTACTTACCGATGCTGAAAAAGCCAAAATGCTAACACCTGCGCGTTTACTCGCAGAGCAACGTGCAGATGACGAATTGCATAAAATTCGCATCGCATTAAATGACTTAACAACGAAAAAATATTGTGACAAATTTTTTCTCGTAAACGATGTACTTTTTCGTAGATTCCAACCTAAACGTTCACCAACAGTCGTTCATCAAATTGTCATACTCAAATCTTTACGTCGCTTCATATTAACAGAATTTCATGACTCTATTTTCGGAGCTCATTTTTCATCGCGCAAAATCTTGCCCGCCATACAAATGCGTTATTGGTGGCCGCGCATGGAAAATGATGTGATCGCGTGGTGTAGGAATTGTGATGTGTGCTTACAACGTAAGGTCGCATTAAATTCCACATCCGTTCCATTGCAACCAATCGAAGTATCCGCGCCCTTTGAACTTATTGCGTGTGATTGTTTGCATATGCCGCGATCTCCCTCCGGAAATGACCAAATTGTAGTTTTTATGGATTATTTTACCAAATACGTGGAAGCTTTTGCTGTTTCTGACATAAAAGCAACAACAATTGCAAATTTATTATTACGAGAAATTATCCCACGTTATGGAGTTCCCAAGAAATTTTTGACAGATCAGGGGTCAAACTTTACATCTACCCTAATTTCGGAAGTTTGTAAACTATTAAACGTTCAAAAAATATTTACAACCCCATATCACCCCCAGTGTGATGGGTTGGTGGAACGTTATAATCGCACATTGATTGATGGTTTGTCCAAGCTGAGTGCACGATCCCAGTATGATTGGGAGCAATTTCTACCTTTCGCGTTATTTGCATATCGCGCGACTCCGCAATCATCAACTAATATATCTCCTTTTGAAATGCTTTATGGTCGCGAACCAGCATTTCCACTTGACACTTTACTCATAAATGACTTTGTAATAAATCCGAATTTACCATCTGTTGCGGAAAAATACGTCATTGATTTAAAGTTGACTTTACAAGATCTACACGAAATCGCGTCTCAAAACTCTAGCTCAAGCGCGTAAGCAGCAAAAAGCTCAATATGACAAGTCCGTAACTCAAACAAATTTTTCTCTCTCGGATATAGTTTACCTTAATAATACCTCAGTAATTCAACCTGAAATCGGTAAACTATCACCCAAACGTGTTGGACCATATAGAATTATCGACTTACCTACGCCTGAAACTGCGAAAATCGCGTATGTCTATAATCCTCTAATCACTCATCTCGTTCACCGGAATAGACTTCTGCCTGAGCCCAAACTACCCTACTCAGATTTAATTGTGGAAAAGCACGCGTATGTCCCTGGCGATTTTGTTTTGGTAAAATTACCACATCGCCCTCTCGCCCCGGCAGTAGTCATAAGTTTTGAGGATTTACCGGGCAGGGAGCAAAAAGCTAAGGACTGCGCGCCTATACGTTTATTAAATGGCTCTAAAACAGCACATGCCGTACCATTAGCTAATGTTTTCCCTTTTGCAGACCCATGGCTGCTGAAGGTACCCCAAGCAAGGAGGCATTGCTGGAGGCAGCTGGTCGCCAATTCAAATTTGAGGGGCGTGATCCCGCGTCCCTAGATGAGTTTTGTTCGGCTTTGACTAATATGGCTTTGGAGCGGTGGTTGGTTCTACCAGACCCGCTGCCACAAAATGATGACAGTCGTGTTGGCGGTTTAGACGCACTTACCGCAAAAATGATAGAGCATAAAACATCACATATAGCAACAAATCATAGTAAACGTATAAATGACCAAGAGCTCTGGTGGGAGAACAGGTTTGATAGATTCCCTTTGGCTACCCTTCGTGTGCCAAAGAAGAGACTTCTATCCACTGTTTTAATCACCAATGACCAAGAGTCTTTTGGGGCTATTTTGGCTTTGATTCAGCCATCAAACATGACTAATGGCACGTTATTCTTAGGCTATGATTCAGAATTTGTGAATGACAGAAAAGGCAGAACCTATAAGACCTGGGATTTGCGTTTTAAGCAGCTATGTCCCACCTACCAGGACCTCCATGGCCCATTCGTTTCGCTATGTCCAAGTTGCTAGCGCGAACGGTCATGTGTTCTGCTGGGACATCGCAAAGTTCCCAAAACCTCCGTTTGGGCTTCATCAGCTGCTCGAAACGCGTCTACTGAACATATATATGGTCTGCTACGACCCTACGCAAGACAGACTTGCGTATTTTCATGTTTACGGCCCAACTTTCGAAGAAATTTTGGCAATTCCTGATGCCGAGATTCGAAATCAACGGCATTGGAAAGATCCGTTTAGTGCAAATTTTATCAATATTCAGCCTTTGGCGAGATTGTTTACTCGTCGTCTCCGTATCACAGCGCATTCACACACTTTAAAGCGCTTGGCTGAATTTTTCTTTGACATGGCTATTGATCCCAACGCGCCTGATAATTTTGGACAGGCGTGGAGTCTACCACTAACTCAGGATATGCAACATTATTTAGCGATGGATGCCCTGATAACTATCAATGTTTTCATATTGATAGAAGGCTGCTCGCAAAATAATCGCATTACCGACGATAGAAAGCCTATGCCAATTTCGTTTAAAGGCGACGAATCGCACGTTAAAGCTAACGAATCAAAAACTAGACGGCGTATACCGTTGTCATCTCACAAGCCATCACGGGGCCAGTCGACCAGCACGGCGACTGATGTTTCCGTTGATTCCGATGGCGGAGAGTTAGTCACAGTAGAGGACTTTTATGGTCCAGCTCCGCAACCACCAGCGGCCATAGCCGCAGCCACCACCGTTGCCTCTGTAACGGAAGCGTTGGCTCATACTAATGTTTTCGATAATCCTGATCTAAAAGTTCAAGGATCGCAGGCCGTTGCCGACTCAGTTTCGGGCCCGGCTAATGCACCTGACACCGAACCTAAGTCCAAACCAACCAGCTCAAGTACCCCAGCTTCTGCGATTTCTTCGCAAACTGATATTCCTTACGATTCTCCTATGGTTGGAATAGAACCATCTATCTCCACTGAGGACGACGATTTGTCTCCTAAACGATTAGTGATGGCGTTATCTGACGCTGAGGCGGAAAGACAAGCAAACTTGTCGCCACCGCGTACCACACGCGCGGCATTGGCTCGAAAAGGGGCTACTACCGTTTCGCAACCGATTGTTTCACAATCGCTTGCGGCGGACCAGCAGGCACCCTGGGGCATCGGTTTGCTCCTACCTTTACCAACTTCTCAGCCGGATTGGGTAGAGCGTCAACCTGAACCCGACGTTATCATGACAGAGATTATGGGCTTCCCACCGCCACCACAACGCTCATTACCCGCACAGGAAAGCCAACAAGCAGCGTTATCCACGCAAATCGCGTCCCATTCCGCGCCACAAGGCGTGTCGAGCTCAGTGGCACTTACTACTCGTTTTACGGCTCCTATGGCCATGACGGGAGTGTCGAATACCGTGGCAAATATTCAACCACAGGTTATTCAAAATCCACCGTCGAATCTAGAAGTCGCAGTACCTGCGCATATTCAAGCCATACGCGAACGCGTATCCGCAGAAGAGAACGCGAGAGTTCAAAATCGCTCGCGTTATGTGCAACATTTTTTCAACATGATGGAGACCATGACGCGTGAAGCACCGTGCTATATTGCGCCTGACGTATTGCACGAGTTACGCTCTTATCTGGGTGAAGTCGCAGGAACGTGTCTGTACGACCAGTTGGTCGAGTGCGCCCAAGTGCACTTCGACCGGGTGTACGCAGCACATCTGCACTACGCGGCTACGACTGACACACCCTCGCGTCCTTTAGTTTGGTCTACAATTGCACAACCTTTGGCTGATGTCGATCGTGCGCCGGCACCTCGATTTATCAGCAAAATGAGCGTTTTTAACCGATTATTTTACCCTGACCAATTTTTTGTGCGAACCCGGTTTTTCATTACAACCGGAATGATGCTGTACGAAGTTCCTTAACAGTACCTGGTAGTCCATCCACACCTCGACGCACCGAGTGTGGTGACTGATGGCGTTACGCACCAGATCCTTCCAGAATTTTTACCGCACAGAATGTCACCAGCGCCAGATCATTTAGCGCCGATCTTAATATCAACGCGTCAAATGGTCGATATTTTCGATACCTTCCGAGAATTTCAATCGTTATACGATTCGGAGTATCGACTCTTGACGATCTTCTCAACAATAGACGTCATGCGCGCTAAAGTGCTTTTGGAATTTTTGGACAGAAAGTTCCACTTTTATGCGTATGCCTACGGCAATGCCGCGATAGGCTGGCGCATGGTGGAGCAGCTACGTCGTATGTTGCGCGTAGCTTTCCTTGGCGAATCTTACACACCTTCGCCAAGAGAAGCCTTCCCGGAATTCCCGGAGTTAACGAGGCGAATCGAAAGTCCAATGGTGTTACATAACATGATTTGTCAAATTCGGTTAGCAACCGATCCGCCACTCGAAGTTCCGGTTCAATTTGACCGTTTCCGAGGTCGCCAAAAATCGGTGTTTTACCTTAAACACCGAATTCAAGGTGATCTAGAGAAACTTCGAAAAGAGAGACGGCAGGCATCCTCGCAGGACCCAAGTGGATCCTCAGCAAGCCTTGATATGCCCGAAGTCGATCTATCTCTGGAGGCACAAATTGAAATGCGTAGAGCACGCATGACGATCAAACAACGCGATCGTGAAAATCTTGCTACAGAGATGCCAAGGCGTGCGACAAAATTACGCGCCGCCGGTTCTCTCGCTGAATCCTCAGAAGTTTGTCATATGTCGGAAGACAAACATAAGGCTAAATTAAATCGATTTTATGATACAAAATCCGAGCATACCTTGCGTTGGTTAAAGAATTTGGAAAAGCAACGAGTCAGAGAGACTTGTTCAAGCTGAAGTTGCAGCTAAATTAAGAGCTCGTTTAGGCTAAAAGGGATCTAAGCGGAAAGAACCGCAATCATCCCGGCAATGTTATGCTCAAATGCATCATCGCTCACAATCACAAGTACAACCACAGGCACAAGGAAAAGCACATATACAGCAACATACACGATCGCAGACCCAACTGCGACAACAGCAGCAATTCACGGAATCGCGTCAGCGTTCCGAGGCATATTCACAGGCCGATGCTGGTCATCTGTTGCGCCTGCGACAGCAGCAGCCTTATGAATATCGCCGTCAGCCTCAATCAAACCGCGGAACTCATCAGGGCCAGTCACAATCCCGTCAATGGAAACAATGGGACCAATTGTATCGTTCACCATTGGAACAAGATCAATCAGCCACTGGGGTCTATCAACCACAACCTCGACCAGGCCCACTTTTGCCTAAACCGTGGCCTGTTACGCAATCACAACAGCGTCCACGCGAATCTTCACGTGAACAAACGTTTGGTTTTACTCCGGAGCAATTATTCACTCCGGTGCAATCTATACCGCGTCGTTACGCAGACGACTACGAGGACGACGACGACTTTGAGGACGATGATCGACCAGTCGATCCACATCAATGCTTACGCCAACATATGTACGGGCGTAGGCAATCGCCATACCAGTATCGCGAACGTTCGAGTACGCGTCGCGAACCTGAATCGGATCGTGATTATTTTCAACGTCAACGACGTCGCGGAAAACCGCGTGGCTCGAATGGCCTATTATCAGGATCAATATTAATTCACAAGTTCGACGTACAGAACTTTTTGCAACTCTGCGAACGGCGTCGAATTTGACCAGCAGCTTTTTCGTCATATTTCGTTTTTCATCCTGATGTGGATTCCAGGACATCACGTATCATCTATTTTCTGTGTAATTTTTCTCTTGTCATTTTTTCTTGCTGTAAATTTTTCTCGGACGGTGCTCTTCTTTTTCCCCGTTATCTCGCATAATTTGCCATTTTTCGTTTTTATCGTTACCTCTTATTTTAATTCGTCAGTGTCTTTAATTTTGCTCAGCATAATCTTGCCTTATCATTCCATATTTTAATTTTTTGCTCAAATAGCGGTGTTACTATTATGGTATCTTAACTCTTTAACGGACAAGGGGTTAATTCATACCCAATCTTAAAACTTTTTCAATTCAAAATTTTTCTCATTACCCGGGGACTGAAGGAGGCTAATTGGGCAGCAAGATCGAATATTATGCAATGCTGTCCAAGACCGGAGTTCATCATTACTCGGGCAACAATATAGTTATACCTAGCGCCATTGAGAGTGTTGCTCGAGAGTTTCCTGAGTGCGAATGAGGTCATGCGTCGACCATTATTTGTTATCGCTCTTTGTTATTTTTTCTTTCTTTTATTTTCGTTTTCACGTTCGCTCAGGATGAGGCGTTGCGGACGCCAGATTAGAGGCGTTGCGAACGCCGGAGTGCCGAGTTATAGAAGCGTTGCAGACGCTAGTGTTGATGGTGTACCCCGAAAAATTCTCCACTTCGTTTCAAATTTTTTTCTATACGTGGGGGAGTGTAACTACGAGAGTTACACGTATAGGCGAACTTGCCTTAGCAGTTCGCGGTAGCCATGACATAGCCAATACTAGTAGCTATCTACGATAGTGCACTGTGGGCTATGCCTTCGGTCTTCCCACTTTTTCCCCAATTTTCAACAATAAAAAACATTTAGATACTTGTCCGGTAACATAGAGTTAAGTGTATGATAATAGTAATTGTTTAATGCATACCACTTGTGTAATCGATAACATTCGATCTGAGATAAAAGTGTATCAGTATTACGTTGATTTGATCTTTGTTTATCTTACTGTAATGGTCCTTGAGGCCAGTGTACTTAGAGTTCTTGTGAGTGGTGTTGTTGGCAGTCTTGTTGGCCACCGTACATGTGTATAGTCCGTACGTTTTCGTTTTCTTTTTGCTTTATTTGGTTGTCCGGCTACAGGCCGTGGATTCTTTGTTCGAAATAAATTAGAGAAAAGCCTACCCAGGGGTTTTTGGATATACCGAGGGTTAGGTCGGCAATTTCCTACGTCGAGGACTTCAACTCATCAGAATGGACGGATAGGTAAATCCCATATGTTTGCTTATTCTATTTGGAAATCTTAATTCTTTTCTCAAACCAAAAATTGATCAAAAATATTATCTAATCTTTAAGGATGATTGATCAGTATAGAGCTCGTTGTTGTTGTTTTCGAAGTTCATTGTGCTACACATATTAGGAACCAAAAACATTTCGGATCAGGCACTGATTAGAAAAGAAGTTAAATAATCAACTTGAGCTCTGAGATAGGTCAACTGACCTCCGCGGCAAATTCCGAGATTAGGTAGGTAGCCTTAGGTCTTAGGGCGTAGCTGCTGAGATCACCCGACGAAAAGCGGCCAGCAATATTAGGGCTGAGGGGATCGAAGCCATAAGGTCTGTAAGGGTCCAAAGATCGAAAGCTATCCAGGGCTGCGCGATCGGGGCCAGCGCTAAGCGTAGACTTAAGTACCTACGTACCTAAGTAACTCTCGAAGGCAAATACACGTGTTCTATGTCGTCTTTGTACACATAGGACACCCATGTATTTACATTTAGTACCTACCTACTTCATCTGATTTATCTTGACTGCTTTATTTTGTTCAAATACTTTTTCTAATTTACATCACGCAATTAATAAAAGAAGACACACATCTGTTACTTTGTCTATGCTCATTTTTACCCAGTTTCTCACTTATCGCTAACTGCATTTATGAGCGGCTGCAGTTAAGGATCGCCCATCGGCTCGATCGATAGTCACCGATTTCGCTGAAATTTTCAGGGAAGTGAGTAATCAGTTTGTAATGTAAACCTACAAAGCAATTTTTCATTATATCGCACGCTCCAAGAGATATAGCGCTGTTCATACCTACAGTATGCTCAAAATTCTAAAATTCCCTTTCCTGACATTTTTCTCTATATCTTCGTCAATACTTAATATTTTTTCATCATCTTTTTTCTTATTCAATGCCAAAATAAGTGCCTAACCTGCCGATCGAATGTAAAAAAAGCGCATCTATGTACGTTATAAAAATGAGCTACAGTATGCCGAAAATCACACATTTGTACATACATATATCTATCCTCGGGGCAAAATCTCACGAGGATCTAACTCGAAATCGGATATTTCATTTATACCACCGAAAAGATTGTTTCTTTTTCTATATGTCAGTACACGGGCCCCGGTTTTTGAATAGCGAGCTATAGCTCGTCGTTCAAAGGGATGTCCTTATGTATTTTAGGTATCCTGCTGCAAAGTCGGTGTTCGTCGCACGCCTTCCCTTGAACATTATGAACTTTTCAATGGAATACTGTGAGATTTCAACAAAAATATAGTGTTTTCGCTGGGTTTTGCGAGAACCTTGGCAAAATAGGACTCGAAATAGTCTTTTTTATGTTTCAGTGAGAAGTTCTACAATCAGAGCAGCGTTTGATTTAAACATGCGTAGTAAAAGAAAATAAAAAATTGCAGGCTTGAATACGAGATGCACACATGTAGGCAGGTACGTAACTTGTGTGTATGTATGTGAACATACGTATATGGAGCAAACACATTTCAACGCACTTAATCACTCAAATTAGCAGATAAACAGGTACAAAGCGAAGAAGCTTGTAAGAAGCAAACAAATTGTTTTTTGCGACTTTGGATTTTGGTGTTTTTAATTTATACATTGATCCTTTTCTGGGATGCGAACTTGTAAGAACCGTTCACCAGTGAAATTAAACAGAACAATTTGAAGTCAAAACATTGACTATCATTTAAGTTTGAGCATAAATTTTAAAATCTATGTCCGACAACAAGCTGCGATCATAGCATTGATTTGACACATAATTATCATGATCCGCAGGCTTACTTTCACAAAAATTCTTAAAATTTATGCCCAAACTCAGAGGCGGATTTAAAGGGGGAGGGGGCGGCTGCCCCCTCTCTCCCTTGAAAAAAATAAGCGCAAAACTAAGCATTTTTGAGCGATTTTTAGCGATTCTCGGGTTAAAACCAGTTGCGGATCTAAGATTTTCCTAAGGGGGACGGTACCCCTAAGGGAGGGGGCGGAACCCTGACTTGGGCGGAAAAATTAGCTGTTTTGACCCGAAAATCGCTAAAAATCGCTCGAAAATGCTTAATTTTTCGCACTATTTTCCGCCCCTCCCTAAATCCGCCTCTGATAAAACGGCTAATTTTTCCGCCCAAGTCAGGGTTCCGCCCCACTTAGGGGTATCGCCCCCCCCCTTAGGAAAATCCTAGATCCGCTACTGCCCAAACTTATGCAAAACAGACTCTGTGAAGTTGAAAACTGAACTTCACATTCAATTTGTGAAAAATAACTCGCAATTCAACCTAAAAACATGTTTTTGATATTTTTCACTGATTTAAAATTGCTAAGCTAATCTCAATTCATCAAATAGGATATGAAAATGGAAATTGCAGTATAAGCCGGTCGACTAATATGCGGGCAAATACATGTTGTGAATAAATCAACAACCAATAAGATGTAAAAAACAGCCCAAAGTACGCATGTGCGTGATCAAATCATTGAACCGACGGATTGGAGTCGACAATATTAAAAAATCTAGAATATTGTGAGAAATTAATTTTGCACAGTTATTTAACAGCTCTAGCTCCAATAATAGCAGGATAAATGCTGGATTCCAAAGCATGAACTGGACTTTTCTCGTATCCTTTAATTCATATTCTTTTTGCATTCATAACAGTGTTGACAGATTTTAGCTAATAATGGCAACCCGTTGTGAAATCGCGATGTTTTTAACCGCTGAAGCTTTCAAATGAGTAGTTCGAATTTTTCTAATATAATGAAAGATAATAAAAGAAAAAGGATCGTTAGTAACATAACAAAGGTGGTTCTTGACATAAATCGACTACACATGGGCGTGGGGTGGGTCTGTAACTGAAACGTAAATGGGCAGCAGCAAATTCTGGATGGGCTGGGTAGTGTAAAACCAGCCAAAATCCCAAAAAACATGCCAAAATTTAATTCTGTAGGTTTATCGATTTTAGGGGTCTACCAGATTTTCGGGAGTTCAAACTCCTTAACCTCCCACGCTCATAGGGAGGACTGAATCATAGGTGGGCGGCACCAAAGCTCTGGGGGTGCAAGATTTTTTCAAAGGTCAAAAAATGGCCTTAAAAATGGTGGTATGGCGAAAAAACACCATTTTGGCATCAAAAAATTGCGAAAAAACAACAAAAAATTTAAAAATTGAATTCTGGAGGGGGGTACTTTGATTGCTGGGGGTGTACACCCACCCAACCCCCACGCCCAGGTATGGACTGAATCCTCCGAGAATAATCTAATAACCTTATATCTATTAAATCATAGTCAGTTCCACACAAGTTTGGGCATAAGTTTCGAAAATAATCTTAGACAATAAGCTGACACATTGCGATTATATCATTGATCTGATATATACAGGGTGAGTCACCTAACTATCCGTAGTGTTATTTGGTCATAACTTCCGTAATAATTTTACAAACTTATTGAAAATTTGGCAAAGAGTAGACTGTCCAATAGCAAAGTAGTTCCAAAGTTTTATTCGAAACAAACAAATTGATTAAACATTACACTACTTCTACGTGACCACCATCTAACTCAATCAAATGCTGAAGCCGTCCTTTATATCCCAACATTGTTTTCATTCTCATTTCCACAGTAACAAAAGCCAGTATAATGCGATTTTTAAGGTCAGCGATATTCTTAAGACGAGTAGTGTACACTTTAGACTTGATAAAGCCCCACAAGAAAACCTGGCGATTACGCCCGAATTCAGCTCTGAATTTTGCTTGGACCATATTGGCACTTTTGGTCCATTCATATCATGACGCCATTTTTGCTCTTTCATCAATGGAGTACGACATTGAGCAAAATTGAATGAAGTGGTAAGTTAATGACTAATCATAGGTAGCGCGATAGCGCTACCTATAATATAGGTACTTGGCCACCTTTTTTCTTATGTTTATCACAGCGAGTGCGAATTTTGTGTCTGTTCCCCACAGCAGCAACGGCACACACCTGGGAGGTGCGGTTTTTTTAAACGATAGATAATTAAAAACTCGATGTACCATTTTTTCATTTGTTTACACTCAATGCCGAGTTAGCAATGAGTGTGTAAAGTGTAAACAAAAAAATCAAATAATTTGCGGAGAGCCAATTTTTTCAAAATGTTGTTCCCGAACTGTGGATTACGAATCTGACATTAAAATTTCTTTACACTCAATGGTTGGTGCGCAAAAGTGTAAAGTATACAGGTTTTTTACTCTTTGCGTGTTTTCAGCTTATCTAACTCAATTTTGGTTTCTGTGCAGTCCAATTGGTTTTATAATGTAGTGGGCTACAATATCTCAAAGGCCAATTTTTTTCTTTTTTAACGCAATATTTCTTGATCTGTGATCGTTTTAGTGTTAAAAGTTCGAGACGAAAAACGAAATTTCTTTTGCTACTCCGCTAAGTAGGCGGAACATGCTAATTATGCTTAAAATGTGCCCTGACCTTAGCGTTACAGATCCTAGTTTATTTTGTTTCTATACACCCAATATTGCGTTAGTAGCACTAGTGTAAAGTTGACACGGAGAAGCACTTTTCCGCCCAGAGCATTGGGTATCAAACAATTTGCGGAGGGCCAATTTTTTTAAATGTTGCTCTTTAGTTGTAGATTACGAATCTGACCTTAAAATTTCTTTACACTCAATGGTTTGCACAAAAGTGTAAAGTATACGGGTTTTTTACTGTTAGCGTGTGTTGAAGCTTATCTAACTCAATTTTGATTTATGCGCAGCCCAATTAGTTTTATATGGTAAAGGGTTACAATATCTCGAAACGTAAAATTTTTTCCTTTTTTAACGCAATATTTCGCGATCTGTGATCGTTTTAGTGTAAAGGTTTCGAGATGAAAAATAAAATTTCTTCAGCTACTCCGCTAAGTAGGCGGAGCATGCAAATTATGCTTAAAATGTGCCCTGACCTTAACGTTACAGGTCCTAGTTTATTTTATTTCTATACACCCAATATTGCGTCATTAGCACAAGTGTAAAGTTCACACTGAGAAACACTTTTCCGCCCAGAGCATTGAGTATCAAACAATTTGTGGAGGGTCATCTTTTTTAAAAAATATTGCCCCTGAGTTGTAGATTACGAATCTGAACTCAAAATTTCTTTGCACCTGATGATTCTTGCGCAAAAGTGTAAAATATACGGGTTTTTTACTGTTAGCGTGTCCTGAAGCTTATCTGACTCAATTTTGGTTTCTGTGCCATTCAATTGGTTTTATAATGTAGAGGGCTACAATATCTCAAAAGGTAAAATTTTTTTCTCTTCTAATGCAGTATTTCTTGATCTGTGATTATTTTAGTGTAGAGGGTTTAAGACGAAAAAATAAATTTCTTCAGCTACTTGCATCCCCCCAGAATTTCGGCGCTGCCCACCTATGGATATATGGTATGCTCCGATGGAACAAAAAAAGGTAAATATACTAAAAAATTTATTCATTGTTAAGGATGTAAATGGATGGGACTAGGGAAAATTTCCTCTATGTGCAGAAGCCATAGGAATGTGCTTAACAGTTAGACTTCCCATAAACAAAGTAAAAATCGAAGTATATTCTGCGGCCCATGCGCGTTTCTACAGATGTTCTGTAGTAATTTCGATTACGATGGCGAGTATTTTGATTACTTTATTCTGGAAGATTTAAAGAAATTTTTTGTGGTTTTTCATGCAGACTATTGAGTTGGCCATGCAGGTGGAAAGTTAACACTATTATCTTTTACGCCAGAGCATTGTGGAAGGTCAAGATTTTATTAAATAAATAATAAATTGATTAATTAATAGTCATGGAAGTGTCTTCAATGCTCTTTTGCGAAACACTTAAAAAGGTTTTGTGACTACACCCTCATTTTTCACAGGACGCAGAATATACTTCGATTTTTGCGTTGTTTAGGGAAGTCTGACTGTTTAGCACATTCCTATGGCTTCTGCGCATATAGGGAAATTTTCCCTAGTCCCCTCCTTTTACATCCTTAGCAATGGGGAAATTGAAGTATATTTACCTTTTTTGTTCCATCGGAGCATTTTTCTTTGGTAGTAGAGACAAGATAATTGTCTAGAGAAGTAAAAAGCATGAGATGAAAGAAACTTCGAAAAAATAATGGACGTAAAAGGTAAGAGAAACAAAACAACAGCTTAGAAAGCTGCAATCACTATAATGTTATTGCAACAGTTGTGAAGTTTGGTTGGTTGAGTGGTTGCCTAGAGGTTGATCGGTTAATTTTATTAGTTGTTCGGTTGATTGTTGATTATTGGTTGGTTAAAAATTAGTTGATTAACCAATTTTCAAAGGGTTTTCCCATATTTTTCTGGATTCATATTCCTTGATTTACTTTTGAGAGTCATTTTCGTGTATTTCCATCATTTTTCATTTTTCTTCAATTTGAATGGCGTGCCAAAATTTTCCATTAATAGTGGCATGTCTTCCCTTTCGTACAAAGCGGGCTCCTATTGGTACCAAGTTGAATAAACTTGTATGATTTGTCCATGTTTAGACAGACCATCACTTTAAAACATATATTTTTGAAAAAATCTCCGTTTTCCCCAATTTTTCAGTTGATAGAGTGTAGATGAGAAATGTCTGAGCTTAGATAAATTCTATACCATTCAACTATTAAAATAAAAAGGCCTAAATTTCACTTTGAAAAAGTTTCTAGATAAGTTTTCTCCGCTGATTTCAAAAAGTTTATTCATTTTTAATTTTGTTAACTACTAGCTGATTTATGATGGGTTAATTCCGCTCCATTTTGCTGGTCTTTTGATCAAAAATCGCGTCTATGTTTAAAGAACTAAACTATTCCAAAGAGTGATAGCCGGATGTTTCAATATAAATGTCATTTTCGGCATACTGTAGGTATCTCATTTGTATAACGTACATATGTACATACATATTCATTTTTGCATTGAATGAAAAAAAGAATGAAAAAATATCAAGTATTGAAGAAGTTACATATGGAGAAAAATGTTACAGTAGGGAATTTTAGGATTTTGGGCATACTGTAGAAATGAACAGTGCTATATTTCTCGAAGCGTGCGATATTATGAAGAATCCCTTTACAGATTTATATTACTAACTGATTGCTAACTTCCCTGATAATTTGAGCGAAATCGGTGACTATCGATCTAGCCGATCTGGGCGACCCTTAATTGCAGTCGATGTTCAACAATCATGACGCTCACAGCGAATGATAAAGTTTTGCTAGATCAAATTATTATGAGCTGATTTTAAATCACTTTTTGTAGCTGTAGATAGCTGAAAAATTGATTTCCGTGCACGATTTTCCATGAAATAAACTATAGATAGGTCAATCCTATCTAAGTGTCCAATTTCAGTACAATGTTTGCAATACTTTACCGCTGAGACAAAAGTGGCACGCATCGTGTACGTGTACCTACTAGAAGTTTTGAGCGTCTCGTTCCTTATGGCGACTCTTAGTCTGTTTCAAAATTCTTAAGACTTTACACAGCATGGCGATTCGAAAGTATGTATTTACAATTCAGCCAATCGACAAAGAGCAGTTTCTTAGTACCCGTCTCTCGCATCAACTGATCCGCTAATTGTACAACAAGCGATGTAACAACTTCGCTGCCGCTTCCCCAAATGGTCTATCGGCATTACCACTCACTTCACAGCGAGAAATATAGAGTTCGACCCCTCGCATGCATACGTATTTTTCAAGCGCGAAGCTGCCAATTGCGGTTTCACAGCTCCTAAGAGCACAGCTGACCCAGTGTGCCAAAGCACAAGGTTTAGATCTACATAAGGTGCAGTAGATGATAGCTGATCGGATAGAAGCCCTTACGCTGGTTGGCTGAATTTTTACTGCTTTCAAGTCACCTCCACTATAAAAAAGTCTGAAGAATTTCGAATTAGACTATAAGTACCTAAATTTATCACGGTGACTACATTAGCTATCTCACTTCCCAAAGGAAGGCTTCGATATCCGAGCAAAATGACTTTTTATACATCTGAGTGAATTCCAGAATTGTAGGATTTGCTGAAAATAAACACAGAGACCTGTTCAAGTTATTTAAGAAATTTCCATTTTAAGCTAGAAGTAGGTAATTTCCACAATATCGCACTACTTGTCAACAAGCGGGAATGATAAATTTTTCTCAACCTGCCTATGCACTGTACTTTGTTCCGCCCACAAAGATGTGTGTGCTAGCCAATCCAATCACCTGATCATGTTCAACACACAATTACGCGAGTTTCATAAGAAATTCCGGGCATGAATTAAATTTCCGTCCTTTATTGTGAATTTTTCACAAAATGCATATAAGTAAGTGGTACCTAACCTGAATCGCTAGTCAGGAGGAAAAGTCGACGCGGGTTACTACAGATTGCATGGACTTAATTTTAGAGAATAAGTACCGCAAGCACAATCGATATAAGCTAAATAAAAGCAGTGTAGTTTGTTTAAAATGCACATAAACGGATTAAACGTTGTGAAACGGCACAGCAATGATAAAATTAAAAGCGAGCGAGCGGTTAATTTCACCACATAGCGTTACATCGCCTATTAAATCCCAACTATGTAAAATATTATGTTAAATTTGTTCCGAGCTTGATGGCAGTCCTTGTTCTCCACGATTTAAATCGCTTATAGTTCTACTCGTCGTCAAATTCCTTTCTTTTTCCAAATCCTGAATTGAGTTGTTGAAATGAATTGGCCCAATTGAATATGTACATACATAATACATGTAATCAGACAAAGACAAGGGAAGTTGAGTACGCCCCTAAACGCAAAATAGATAATTTTTTCGGGAAAACAATGTGCAATGAAGGCTAGGAATTTAAAAAAATCAGAAATTTTCTGCAAAAGTACTTGGAAATGACAAAAAACAACTGTGATTTAACGCAGATTTACCCTATTTTAGCATTTTGAGATCATTTTGGCTCAAAAACTCTCTAGCTGAACCATGCCTCACACCGGTCATGCTAATCATAGTAACTGTTGTTTCCATAATTTAACAAACGCGGATTTAATGAATAAAACGCATGAAAAATACTGCATCCTTCCTTTTAAGTCAAGTTTAACTTTTAAATAAGTGGTTTTGATTCATATGACGCTAATTTAAAAGACTATTTCGGTGAATCGCAAACCGAGAAGTGTATCGCGAGAATGGGAAAATGTCTTCAGTAGGTTAAGCAGTAATTAAGATAAAAGCAGCATACGAATATATTACAGCCCACTTTATTGCAGCAAAGTATTTTTCCACAAAAATATAGATGTATGCAAACTTAAGTGAAACCCCGTGATTTTGCAATGCGTTCAGCATAAATTAGAAAGCTGATCTCGCAGAAACACTGGGTATTTCATGCAATGTAAGAAATAAAATTTTCTCAGTCTTTCTCTACATAGAATATATAACATGATTCACGATTATCTATAGTCTACTTCACGAAACCTTGCGCATAGAGTACAATTTTGGAGTCAATATAAATTGATTTTAAAAGCTGTTCAAAATGAAGCAACAATCACGATAGGGTGCATGGACACTGAAAATAGTTTCTGAAACAAAGGCGAAATCAGTGTAAAAACGAACAAAAATCAAAACGTTTTGCAAAATGTGTTTGAAATCGCATGGAAAATGTGAATTGAGGTGTATTTGTGCGATTTTTAAGTTGATTATAACAAAAATGTAGATACCACTGTTTTTTGTATCCTTAAGAGGTAGAAAATGAGTAAATGCATATTTAATGCAAAAATTTTGTATCTAGCGATTTTTATTAAATGTTATGTTATTCAAAGTCCAAAATAGCTAACAATCACATGGACGTGGGGATCTGAAGTCTGGACCCACTGAGAGTCCAGCGGACCCCTCAAAGCGATAGACCTCCCAGAATTGATTTTTCGGTGCTAATTTAGCAATTTGGCCTCATCGGGCCCCCAGAATTTGATTGCTGCCTACCTAAGCTAAAAGCTAATAACTGTTTTGAGTTTTCTAATGTTTTTTCTCAAATTCGAAGAGGAGTTGTATTTAAACGACTTATATATACAGAAATGTCGTTAAAGCAATGAGCTTGTATTAATTGATAGTTTAGATATTTTTGTCATTCGTTACTTCCTTAGCTACGGATAACCAGGAAAAGCATTTCAAGTCGATGTCAAGTCTTCATGAATATTCGGTCGTTAAATTGCATTGAAACAAACGCAATAAGCATACATTAAACGGCTAAAAATTTTGGATGGAGTCCCCGGTCATTTTAAGGGGGGGAATAAATTACCTCTAATTTTGGCCAAAAACAGCCAAAAAATTCAATTTCTTCCAAAAATCGAGAGGGGGATCCTAAATTTTCTGGCTTTGTGGGATGGGATCACGATGGACGACCAACTTCAGGTGTGGAGGATCCCCATCCTCCCCCTGTTACATATATGACAATAAGGGCGATAGAAAAGTTTAGTTTAATAATACTTAATAAGCATGCATAATTGATCTTGAAGGCTTGGGTATTCATAAAATTTTCCACCTCACCACCAGAATTCTTAATTTTTCAAAAAATCGTATAAAACATCCCGATTAAAGCATTTCTAGCTATCATTCAGTTTTGAAATACCACTTTATTGGCGTTCCGTGCCAAATAGCCATCTTCGGCTATATTTTGCTCCATTTCATCGAACTTTTTTATGTTTTTGTCATCTAGAAAGGAATAAACGCCAAAAATAGTTTTTAGTAACACGTGTCAATCCAGTTCTGAGCCCAAAAAAGGCATTTTGAACGGTTTTACTACCCTCAACAATTCCTATGCGGCATATGTAAGATATTAAGCACACCTCATCATCAATAAAGGCCATTGCCTTGTCGATTTTGGTTAATTCTTCGTGATAGGTCAAGTGCTCGCTGAACTCACAAGGCGACCGGGCCACTATCTCGCAATTTACATCGCTGGTTTAACAACATAATAATAATAATAATAATAATAATAATAATAATAATGATTCAATAAATTATTATTAATATAATAATTTAATAATTAATAGAACGACTATTAATTATAATTATAATTACTGCCTAATAAAATGTATTACTATCAAAATATACTATATACTACCATTGCTATTACTTTACTATAGTCTATTTCACAAAACCTCGTGCATGAAAATCAATTTTCAGCCATCTAGTCAGTAGCAATAAAAGTGGTTCTTAAGCAGCTTAATGTAATGAAATATCGCATAGTAAAATTTCCTATTCTCATCAATTGCTGTGCACAGTAACATGATTGCTGCTTCAATTTAAATCGCTTTTGCAATCGATTTACATCGACTCAAGAATAGTTGCCCGCGCACAAGGTTTCGTGAAACAGACTATAGTTACTATCATTTTCACTATTACCAGACTTCGAAATATGACTTGTTTGGTTCCGGCCGTTCTCCTGTCCCAAAATTTGCATCAAAAGATAGCTTCTTGCACTTTTTGAACAAAATTTACTGAAAAGGCGTCTCATTTCTTCATATTAAAAACACTTGTTTTGAAATTCCACAAAGAAAAAGCTGATAAAAAGAGGCATTGCATTCAAAAATATTACTTCCGGCGTGCAAAAACATTTCGGGCCCATTTTTTATACACGTACAATACTTTTTGTGAAACAAAAACAGTAAAAATATCGAAAAAATTTAAAATTTCTTACATTTCGCGACGGAGTTAAAGTAATTGTTTGTTCTGTATGAGTTTAACAATTCAACGATTAAGTTAAAGGGACAAAACCGTTAAGATTTTCCGGCTCCTCGCGTCGCTTACTGTGTTATTCAGACATGTAACAGAGGATTGGGATTCTCCATTTGAAGTTGATCAACCCCATCCTCCGAAGCCAGAAAATTCTTGATACTCTCTCGATTTTAGGAATTCTCAGAAAAAAACTAGCGTTTTTGACCATTTTAGGTGTTTTTTTCGCTATTTTTGGCCAAACATTTACCCCTACCCCCTCTAGAAATGGTCGGGGACCTCCAACCCGAAATTTCAAGCCGTTGCATATATGGTGTTATTTATCTACGCATGTAGAGCTCAAAAATTGAGTTAAAAAGCTTGAATCAGCCAAACAATTTTAGTGCTTCAATCAAAGTAATTAGGTAATTTGTACTGTTCATCTATCCCGAACATAAGCTTAACGTAAAAATATCAAAATTGCTTTGTAAAAAGTCGAAAATTTTCTGTGCGGTAAAAATATCAAAATTTATCGATGCATTAATAAATTTTTTATTTTTAATCGTCAGATACCAAAAAATGGCTTAAATACATACACTACGACAGTTCGGAAAACCCAATTTTACAATACAGGACGCCTTAATATACCAAATTATAGTATTCCAAAATTTACATTGTACAAAATGTTCATTGTACAAAACAGAGCAGACCAGACGTGTTAATCGCTTCGACCCCTCTTAAAATTGTCGATTCTTTGTAAAAGTTGATACGAGTTGTAAGAAGTGTGCCTTTTTAGGCGTTTTTAGCTCATTTTTGGCACAAAAATCTCAAATTTTCAGCGCTTCGCGCCATATGCACATTTTTTGACAATATTTTGTTCAATTTATTCAATTTTTTCAAATTGTTTTAGGATTTCTTTTAAGTTTTTATGTTTTATGTTCTAGAAAGAGAGAGCATTGTCTGAAACGTCAAAAAACAGTGTTTTTGACGTGTACTCATCCTTTTTAGCCCAAAAAGGCACTTTTTTAAAAAAATTTTGGGCCTGACCCCCAGAATTCCCATGTTGTACATACATGTATGGAGCAGACCATAGATGATCAATGGGGAGGAGGGTTTCTTCCCCTCCGAAAAATTTTTTCATCCTCCAAAAATCACGATTTTTAAAAATTTTGAATAATGTCGTATAAAAAGTGGTGTTATAAGCGTTTTTCGCAATCTGTTAGCTCAAAAATGTCATATTTTTGGCGCTTGGCGCCGTATACTTATTCATTTTTGGACTATATTTTGTTCAATTCTGACGTGTATGCACCGTTTTTAAGGCCAAAAAGGCACATTCAAATATCATTCCCCCAGAATTCCCAGGCTGTATATGTCTAGAACAGACCGTCAAAAAAATGTTCAGCAAGATATACTAAAAATTAAAGCAAAATTATAACTCACCTGTTCCTCACGCGATTATTAGCAGGATTTTCCGTCTAAAACAAGTAAAATATAATAAAAGGGACTATTTTTTAACCAAAAACATTGCACGATTACATTGTTAGCCAGCTTTCCGTCTATCGTCTGATCAACATTCTGCACCAGGTTATAAAATGATACGTGATCCTTGACAACTTCTTGCAGATTAGCCAATAAACTAACTCGACATCTTTCCAAGCTGAATATGAAGCATAAAAATAATCTGATTTAAGCAATGCAACATGAAAATATAAAAAGTGAATAGAAACCCGGCAACAACACGAAGAGTGATAAAATCACAGAAACTAAAAAATAAAGCAATTCAGAATAAAATTTATATATATTATTGTAAGCAGACATCGTATTATGTATATGTAAATTAAATCCCAATTTCAATAATAAGTTAGTAAATGACTATTACTTATATAAGTTAACTCAAGCTTAATGAATTAATGCACCGATTTACGATAAATGTTGTTGGCTAAACGAGCAGTAAAATCGTAATTAAGAAAATCGGTAAATAATTTATAAGAATCCAACCTGGATATGAAACAATATAAATAATTTGATTTTGAGAAATGCAAAAATTAAAATAAAACTATTGAAAAATCAACTTAATTTAATATTTCCTTGAGCAATAGGGAAATGTAAAATAAAAGTAGCAACCCGACAACATTCCGAATATCAAAAACCAAAATAAGGTAAATTAAAAACAAAATTTATGCATATTACTTTAAACAGACATCGTATTATATGAATATCAGACCCTAATTTGAATAATAAATCTGCAAAAAAGTATTATTTGCTTAAGTTAATGCGCGTTTCATGAACTTACGTATCGATTTACGATAAATTTTACGTCTGAATGAGTAGTAAAATCGTAATTTAGAAAATTAATAATAAAATTAAGATAATTCATAAAAAATATAGCAAAATAATTACGGTAAGCCTTGAAAGCCGACCAAACACTGCTCCAAGTCGACGGCCAATTTTTTGTGGAAAAAGGCAGCCTCGTTAGTGCAGGGTATAGCGTTCGATGAAATAACGAGAGCCAGCGTAAATTTTTTGATGAAATTCAAAAAACCCGGCTCGCATACTGTAGTTTGATCGCTTTCATTTACGAAATTGGCCAAGTCGCCATTGATCTTTCGCAACATGTCATTGTTTTGTTTTGACTGATGATAAAAATTAGAACAAAGATTTTTAGCTGCTTACTGACTCGCTTAAGATGTAACGCAAAGTACATAAAATCATAAGTGGGCAATGCCGCGCAACTCGCGCCACCGGGTGGCGCCAGAAGGCACTTCGGTACCTTCAGAATCCCAGCTGAGTGGCGCCAGAAAAAACAGTTTTTGATTGGGGGAGTAGAATTTTTTGACCCAAAAATAAAAAGTGAGAAAATGATACAACCAACCAACTAGCCAACCAACCAACCAACTAATCGGTCAACCAACCAGCAACTAGCCAACCAAACAACCAACCTACCGGCCAAACAACCAACCAACTAACCGGCCAAATAACCAGCCAACTAGCCAACCAAACAACCAACCGACCACCTACCCAACCAAACAACCAACCAACTAGCCAGCCAGCCAACCAACCAACCGGCCAATCAAGCAACTAGCCAACCAAAAAACCAACCAACCGGCCGAACAATCAACCAACCAAACCTAAAAAAGGGACCCGGCACCTTCAGAACCAAAATCCATTGCCCAGGTATGCAAAAATACATAGAATTCTAAAAAATTTTAAGAATTGAATATGAGCAGCTATTATATCTTTAAACCGTCATCATCATTAACACTAAATATACAATCAAATACAATTTTCTATTTTACTTGGAAGCACAGGAGAATAAGAGAATCTTTCTAATTGAAAAATTAATGAAAACATTAGGAAAGCAAGGCGAATGGTGTAAATACCAATCGCGCAAGATCTTGGGGAGTTTGCGGGCTTCGACCTACGCAAAAAAATTTTCACCCTCCAGAATTTTAGGTTTTTAAAAAAAATATGTTCAGAATGTCCTGCTTCAAGCGTTTTTGCATTAGTACCAACTTACAAAGAGTCATTTTTAACAATATTCTGTTGAATTTTATCAAGTACTTCTTTAATTTTTTATTTTCATTGCCTAAAAACAAAGAACATCGTTAGAAACACCGAACAATATTTTTTATGAGTGCGTATTCGATGTTTTTTAACCCAAAAAACACTTGAGAAGAAAAATATGGTTAAACTCCGGAATTCCCATGCTTTGCATGTATGTATGCTAGCAAACTCGAAGTAACTCAAAATACTGATAAAAACTGGTTACGTTATGACTACAATTTATTTATTGTTTAATAGCGCAGTAGCATTGTTTCTAGCACCCTAATGACTGCTCAAAACTTTACGTAATTTGAGCATTAATTTGGTGATTTTCTTGAAAGTATCAGAAATTTAAAAACTTCGCCCTGCTGTTATCAGCTGAAATTAATGGGTTAAAAAAATAGAAAAATGCAGCTTAGTTTTTCCGAAAAAGTTGAATTTCATGGTATTCTTGTATGAAGCAACTCGGGCAACATCAAAAAATGCAGTTTCTTTAAGCCACGAAAAAATAGTTCCTTATCAGAGTAAGATATATAAGGCATAAAAGGCCCGCCATACCTGGGCGTGGGGGGAGGGGGTTCGGGGGGCATGCATCCCACAGAAACCAAAATACTCCTCCCAGATTTCAATCTTTTGAATTTTGTTTTTTTTTGCAATTTTTGATGCCAATGGATAGTGCTCGATGAGAAACGTTGAAAAATGGTGTTTTTTCGCCATACCGCAATTTTTAAGGCCATTTTTGACCTTTGAAAAAATCTTGCACCCCCCCCCCCACAGAACTTTGGTGCCGCCCACCTATGGGCCCGCTCTCTTGGTCTAACTCTGCATATGGATGGGCCTCTGTATAGGAAGTTTGGTTATCCGCAATCGTACAAGCTGGCCACTTGCCCAAAACTAGAAATTTCTGAACACCAGATTTTCGGTGAAAAATTTTTTCTGCTTTAAGTGGTCAACTACCCACCTCCGAAATTTTGGATAATCTTATCTAAAATTATAATTGGGTACAATAAATATATGTGAGCATACCGGCAAGTCAATAACAGAGGCTTTTGTCGATTGCGCTTTAAGGAATGGCATATAATCGCCATATCGCATCGATAGCTGAAAAACTCAAAAATCAACTGAAAAATTCAAACCAATGGATCAATAATTGAAATTTCAATAATTTAAGTAAAATCAATAATTTGAATAAAACAATTGTATCTGTGATTTCTGCAAGTTTAAAGCAAAATTTATGTTCCCAGGATCCGCCAACGGAAGCAAACTCAAGATAAATTAGTTTATTTTACGGAAACTTCGTTGAGATATTACGATTAATTTTCAAAAAAATTTTATGTATCGATAAGCGTAGAAGAGTGGTGCTTTTTGGTAGCGCCTGAAGCAAAATTACAGAAAATGGGTATTTAATATGTAACGGCGCGAAGCAACGAAAATCTGTTAAAGATTTTCTCACAAAAAGATGCAATTTCTCTGTATGAGCTTGGGTGGGTGTCCGGAAAAACATTTTAACTCACTTTCCACAAAATCGTTAATTTCGAGAAATGACTATAAATTCGACTAATTTTTCATAATTTGTTTATAACATGTAGTTTATCTTTTACTTTCTTAGGTTAATAACCTTGAAAATGTACTAGGAATAAGGATAAACAAATAAATAAAAAAGAATTTGAACGAAAAATTACACTAGCCGATCGTCCACTGCGTTTCTTTGTATTGCGAGCCAATATGCGCCCGGCTCGATCCAAAGTACTGATGGATCCATTTTCTGTTTGATTCTTTTGCATTCTTTTCAAACTTTTATCAATCACAGATTTTTGCTGAAAATTTTTAAAATTTTATGAGAAAAAACACATGCAAATTTAATTTTGATGGCAATATTCAATATGTAAGAACATTTGCGATTGATTTAATTTTAATACATACTTTTTTAATCTATGGCGAATTCCATCACTGAAAGGGCCGAAATGATAATTACAAAGCCAAATAAAGGTAAAACATTTCGTCTAATTTTATTATTCTTCTGTGAGATTTTCATATTTTACCGTATTCGTAAACATGTTTTGTTCTTGGATTTCCAGGAAATTTTAAACCAGGAATGATTTTATAATGAAGCTTAGCGACCTCTAAAATTGTCGATTCGATTCAAATTTTGCTCCAAGAAATTTTGACCCCGTTTGACTCTGAGCACTAAAAAACTCATTTCGATAAGAGAGATAAATAAACAGAATAAATGAAACAAATTTTCATTATAAATAAATACAAATTTTCATTATAATTAAATAAATTTTCGCTAATTCGCATATTTCCAAAAAAATCATTCAATAAACGATTACTGCTGCAAACTAAGCTCGATGTCACCTGACGAGAGTCAGGAAACATAGATTAATTGGATTACCACTTTTATGTATTATTTAATGACAACACTTATCACAGCAGTAGTCGCCAGCGAAATTTAATAAAAACATAATGTAAATAAATACATAAAGCACAGTGGTTTAGTATAGACACAAATTACATCAGCAATGGTTAAAATCGGATAACAAAGGTCTATAAAAATCTCAAAGCACGCTATTCTTTTTACGCATCACGTTAGATCAATCAAATTTCGACCATTTCTGAATTTTTCAGTCATTTTAAAATTAAAAAAGAACGCAAAATAATCAAATTGCAATGAACTGCACTGATTGGCACGAATTTTTATTTCTCGCCGTAAAAAAATAATGGCAATTGTGAACCTGTTACAAAGAACAAAATTCACCAAAACCGGTCACATCGAATTTAAAGCCATAGATGTACGGCTTTAAAATCAGTTTGTAATTGAAATTAAAAAAATTTAAAATAAATTTAAAAAATATAAAAATTTAAACATACATTCAATTCAAACTCAACTCAGAATCAAATTTTGTATGTAACCGGTCAAAATTTTGGGTGGGGGTCCCCGGTTATTTTTAGGAGGGGGAATGGATGACCTCCGCTTTTTGGTCAAAAACGACCAAAAAATTCGATCTATTCCAATATTGGGGGGGGGCAAGATTTTCTGACTTTGGGGGAGATTTAAAGCGTAGGAATCACGAAATCCCATTACATTACAATGGAATGAAAATAAATTACCGATTCATGTAGCAAATTAAACGAGCACCGAATAATCGATAATTGCATGCAAATTAACAAAGCGGCATAGTAAAGGAAGGAAATTCCGGCGAAAGACCAGCAACACGCTGCAAGCAAACGCATGCCAGAGCTTTTCCAACGCAAAGATTGTGGCAAAACATTCACTTACAGCGGATAAGGTCGAAAAAAACGAGTTTCACAATATATAGTGCGAACACAATATTTATTACAGTAAACCAGACGCTGGGCATACTGTAGGTATGCATATACAAAAATAAACGATACTACAACTTACGTATTACAAGCGAAATAAAATGTATTCTTAACAGCGTAAACTAAGGTCATAAAGCGCGATAGTAACAATTAACGCAAAAAATTCTATGCATTGTGTAAAGTGAAAATTTTCTATTTGCGGTATAAAGTGGAAAATTTTTATATTTACTTGTTCTCTGTTGACCAGCTCATCGTCCGAAGTCATCGAGTCGGTGTTATTTACTAAGTTGATACCAGTTGCGGGCGCCTTCATGGTTCGCTCGGAAAAACTGCTAGTGTTCTGAAGAAGGATAATGATTTTAATTAATTCTGCTTCCTTGCATTAAATTTAGCCCCTTTCTGAACTTAAATAAACATAAAAAATTAGGTTAAATACCGAACAAAGCATACGATATCAAAATAACAAAGCGAAGTGACCTAATTTGCTGTTTACAACGCATTTCCTTAATTCTTCAACGAAAAAATTAAAGTAAGAAGTTTTTCTAAATTTTCCTCACAAAGTTTAAACTTAATACTTTTTCGACTATTAAGCTCCGCCGAATTATTTTTCAATAAATGCTAACACCAAAATCAAAAAGAAGAAATATTTATAAGTAATGCATCCGATAAAAGAAGAACGAAGCCGAATATCAGCACTTACATACATACGCAAACGTAATATACGCAAATAATGCAACAAATCACTTGATTATGTATTTTTACAAACTTGTTTACACAACTATTTGTATATTAATAAGTTTAATTCATATTTACATATTTACCCAATTATGCATTTGTTTGTTTGCTTATTGTTTTGTTGGCTAAAAAACGAACTTACGTCATGATCCTCGATTAAGTAATTATTCAATATATCGCGAATGGCTCGAAAACCGCGAATGCGCAAATTATCCTTAAAATAAAAACCTCAAAGCATTCATTGCAACGTCCGGGAAAAAACACACAATTACAAAAAAAGGATGAAACTTTCGATAAAAAAGACGACAAGTTTTTTAATGACACACATGACAGCATGTATGCGACTAATTAACATTTTAATTAATTTAATTAATTAATTAATTTATTAATTACTTAAATAAGAACACAACTTACCGAACTAAGCATTTGCAATTCGCGGAATAATTCCAACAAATAATGAGGACGCTGTTCGTTTTGCGAAATCAAAGTCGCCACTTCGCTATAAATCGATTCTCGCAGGCTGTCGAATGGTTCGTCGTCGCAACCGCTAAAAAACAATATTGATATTTTTTAAATTTAAGTTTTAAATTTTCGAAATTTGATTAATGATTAAATTTTTTATTAATAATTTAATTTTTAATTCATAATAATTAAAATTGAAATTTTGTCAAATTTCACACGTCTTAATGTTGAATAAATCTTCATTTTCCAATATTTGCGCACACATGTGATAAAAAATAAGTCCATCATGATTGACAGCAACGATTGCATATCGTGGCGAAGGTTTACTGTAATTCTTTTTCAACCCAAAAATAGGCGAAAACTCCAAAAAGTTAACTGCTTCTTTTTATTTTTTAAATTTCTCAGATTACAAGATTAAAGTCATCAAAATCAATGCGAAGTGATAAAGAGATTAAGGTCAAAATAATGTCATCTTGAGCAGTACGAGATGAATTTCAGAATTTTGAACTTTTTTCTAAAAGTTTATTTGCAAAAACTCACCTCCCAGTGTTTTTTGTACATGTATGTACAAAGATTGTCCCCAAAAGTCTTTGTATATTTTCTGCAGGGGCGGATTTAAAGGCGGGGCGGGGGCGACCGCCCCCCATTTGCCCATAATAGTGCGCAAAATTAAGGATTTTTGAGCGATTTTTAGCGATTCTCGTGTTAAAATGGCTAATTTTTTCGCCCAAGTCAGGGTTCGGCCCCCCTGGGGTACCGCCCCCCCCTTAGGAAAATCCTGGATCCGCCACTGATTTCCTGCAAGCAATTTCTTGTGTACTATAATATGGTACCTATGTACATCAGCGATTTCAGTGTGGTAAAACAGGATTTTCCGACCTTTGGTAGTGTATTTTAGCTAATTTTTGGGTTTCTGCCGCCAAAAATTACGAAAAATTTGACATTTTTCCATTCAAAATGCAAATTCTGCCATTTTAAAGACATATAGGACAAACAATTACTCATTTAGGCGCGAAGCGCCGAAAATTTCGGGAATTTCACACCTTTTTTACAGTTTCTGTCTTCCGAAAATCTTTTGACATGTACAAAGACGGTCCTGAAAATTCGTTGTACATTGGAAAAACCTTTGCCGGAGACAAAAAAACCGTGCCTCAACCCTTAGACTATTTGTTTTGTTCACGTGTTTATTAATAAAAAACGCATTCTCTAAATTTTCGTCTTTGCCATCTGCTTGGCGTATACTCGGCGTTTTCGAATTCACTGCGCGTTAAAAAAGTTAGACGAACATTGTAATTGATTTTGTAATTCGGTAGATTAACATAGAAATAATAATAATAATAATAATAATAATAATAATAATAATAATATGATTAAACATTTTGGTGATTATTAATGTTGACCTTATATTCGATAAATTAATAAAAAACTGATTGAAAAAATAATTGTTTGTTCAAATTCAAAAAGTATGCATATTTAATCAAGAATAATTTTTTTTATATTTAAGAATAAAATAATTAATGCAAATTAAAAATTACTTAGTATCTGACTTTCCGTAAATTACGCTCGCCGGTGGCGATTTTTCTTCACGATATACGATCGAAGTCGACCTGTCACGTGCCAAGCCACCCGCTCGACGATACGGCGCCGATGATACTCTATTACCACGCTCGCTAGGGAGAAACAACCTTTCTTACTGTAGGCATTTGATTATTTATAATTATTATTTATAAAACACTCATTATTCAAAATTTTATTATAAACAATTATTTATAATTATTATAATGATTATTATTATTCGTAATTATTAAAATTGCGTACTGGTAGTATGGGGGTATTCCTCTAGCATGTCTCCAACTTTGACAAAAGTGTATCCTCCATATTCTAGCATGTCTCCACCTTATGAATGCCAATAACATGCTAGGATCTAGCTGAGCCATTTTGACTTCATTCAAGAAATGTGACTGATATTTTGAAGATTTCAGTTCTTTTTTATAGCTGATCGTCATTCATAAACATTGTCTGTTTTCATGTAAACATTATTGTTTCAAATTATTCATATCCTAGAGGTCTGATTTCAGTTGTCTTTTTATACATAGTTGTCATAAATACTACCTGTTTTCATGTAAACATAACTGTTCCGGAACTGTTTATATCCTAGAGGTCAATATGTTAGCCCAGACACATACATAATTGCCAAAACTTACGTTGCAGACCATTGTGTTATTGTTTATTATTAGGTGAAGACATGCTAGAGTAAGGAGGATACACTTTTGTCAAGGTGGAGACATGCTAGAGGAATACCGTATGGGGTATCCCCTTACCGGGACTTTTGAGAAGCATAACCCTCAGGCCATTTTAGACCAAAACCTATTGCTCGAACCATGAAAAAGCGTCAAATGACGTCTAGCAGTAGAATTTCAGGTTCATTTCGAGCAGTAGACTATCCAGTTCATTCATCCAGTCAAATTTCTTCCATTATTTCGTATACATCTGATGTTACAGGTCATTCAATCGTCCTTGTCGCTATTGTTTTCATGCAAATTTAATCACAAATATTCATGAAGAATAGAATACAGCGAACTAAGTATCAACATTTGTCAAAAGTTGACCTTTAGTAGGTGAAAAGATTACTGATTTAACCGCCCCTCTCCAAGGAAACTCGATTAACCCCTCCCAGGACTTTCGACTACGTAAATGTACATATGGTAATTATTATATTTGTTATCAAATATCAAAACGATACTATTAAAAAGTGCGCTTTCAGCGGGCAATAACCTGAGTCTAAAACACAAACTAACGGGTTTGACCGTTTTATAAAGCAAATTATGTATGTAGCTAACGCACAAAGATGGACTGGAATTTTCGAACTAATCTCTAAATTTGAAAATTTGCGGAAACGTTTCACTCAATATATTCCCATTTTTTACACTTTATTTTTCATTTCATATCATTCTGTGCATATTGTGTCCCTTTTACAGTAATTTATGTTCTGCTCGTAGTTTAAGTTTTTTCTCTAATAAAATATGTACAAACATAAATCTTAATCGTGAAGCGCTTGGAAATAAAAATCAAATCCGAATATTTAAAATCTCAGAAAAGCCAAAGCGCACCAAATTATTTGTCAAAACGACTATAAAAATAAAATACCTTTGACTGAAATTTGAAATTTTTCGTCCTCTACTTGCCGAATAATGGCGCTCCGGCTTATCGTTTGCAAGAACCCGTTGCGGAAACGTTTCACTCAAATTCTGATTCAAGCCACTGGGTGCTGAAATTTGGAGAAAAATTCTTACAAGAATAGACTTATTGAATATATTCAGTATCCACAGAACAAGACGAATCAGCGTATAAAAATAGGAATGATAAGCCTATGTTATGTACTACATTATTATCAGCAGTCACAGCCAGATACGCCTGCAGAGATTTGGGGGGCAGGTTAAGACTACCAGAAAAAGAAAATCGGAAATTTTCCAATTTTCTAAGGAAATAAGATAAAATGAAGACAAAAGAGGGATAAAATTCAAAACTTTTCTGCAAAAATACTCGAAATCTACCACGAACTATGGATTAAATTAGTTTTAAAGCTATTTTAGCAATTATAAGTAATTTTTGAGGCCATTTTTGGCCCAAAAATGCTCTCTGACTGACCCCGACCCAGACCTACGTATGTACGTAACGTAGGGTATCCCTGTCTTTATTATGCGTTGAAATTTTTCTCTGCTTTCAACTTTCACGTTTCATAACAACGAGTCTCCTATCAATAAACTTCGGATAGAAATTCAAATTTTACTATCACATATCTATGTACATACAACGTGCAACTATGCATATATGTGATATAACGGTTAGGAAAATCAAGAATTTTTTACAGGTAGTGAATTATGAATATTGAAAAACAATAATTTTAAAATGAATTATGAAAATCCAAATCCTTCCAAATTGACCACAGACTCAATTATGCAAGTTCAAACATATAATTACCTTTTAAATAAGTTACCTACCCAGGCACGTAGCTGGCCGTACTATTTCGGGGGGACCAACACCAATTTTGGGGGGTCTGAGCCCAAAAAGACCAAAAATAGCACAAAATAACGTTTAAAAAGTCATATTTTTTCGAATTTTTTCTAAATTGGGGGGAGTCCAAACCCCCCCCAATCTCCCAGAGATACGTGCCTGTATCTACCTCCTATAAAATCAGATTGGTTCTGCTGCAAATTGTATGAATCAGACAAATACGGATTCGGAGCCAACAAGTGATACAACGACGTGCGACTCAATGGTCGACCGTCGAGCGACTTTGCAACATTAGCTAGAAAAATTGAAGCATCACAGTAAAAATATCTTTAAAAACATGAAGTATATTCGAAAAAATATTAGACTCATTGAAAAATAACTTATATTGAAGCGGCAATAAAGACGAAATGATTTAGCGATTCGTACCGATGAAGTTTTTTTAAGCAATTTTTGTTTTCCTCTTTTTTTAAGTCAATAAATTTTTCGAATTTTGTTTCATCCAATTTTTTTACTTCTCTAGATGTTAATTATGTGGCTTTATTAGTCATTAAGTTACCCTGCCATTTCATTTAACTTGAAAAGTATAAAAATCGAATAAAACAGAATATTTGTTTAAAATTTTTCAAAATTTTTTTCAAAATTTTTTAAACAAAACAGAAGCAAAACAAAAAATAAAACAAAATTAAATTTTAAAACGGTACAAATATCCAATTTTCACCATTTTCAAGCAAAATGTTGCAAAGGTCGAAAAAAGCATTTATTGTATCATGTATTCTACTAACATTCATTATGTACAAAATAATTACTTTTGTGTACCGATACACTTACATTCACATAACACTACAAGGAGGTATTATGCTCAAAATGACTTCAAATTTTGAGCAGCTATAGTCGATTATTTTGGGGAGGAGAGTAAGTAAACTATTTTTGAATAAACTATTTTTTGGCCAAAATTTGTCTAAAAAGTCAAGTTTTCGCTAAAATGGGCGGGGGCGCAAATCTCAAACTCTAAGCGGATGGTGGGGGCGACCGATTTTGGACGGGGTGGGGATATACGTGTTCGTAGGGCGTTGGGGGGTTTAAACCATGCAGAATATTTTTACCACCCCTTCCCCGCAAATTGGCTGCTGACCACCAGAATTGTCAATTTTTAGACAGTTTTAAGCATTTTTAGTTATATTTTGGCTCAAAAGTGTCACATGGTTTTGACTCTATGTTGTAAATTATTCAATTTTTTGTTCGAAAATCTTTCCGTTTTAATGTTATAGAAAGAATGAGCTTTGTACTCAAACTAAAACGCCAAAAAACGGTGTTTCTGACGTGCACCCATGGTTTTTAAGCCTAAAAAAGGCACATTTTAAAAAATCTTTCGGGCTGACTCCCAGAATTTACATGACTTTTGCATACATGCAACGGCCCGAAATTTAGGGAAGGGGGTCCCCGGCCATTTTCAGGTGGGGAAGGGGGTTAGGCCAACTTCAATTTTTAACCAAAAACGGTTGAAAAACATCAAAAAACGACTAAAAAATTCAATTTTTTCCAAAAATGGGGGGTCCAAAATTTTCTGGCTTTGAAGGTGGGGAGATGGAGGGACAGCCAAGTTTGGGTGGGGGTTTGTCTGTGTATTATCTGTATAGTATTATTATATTATTATATTATTATTATATTAATATATTATTATTATTATTATTATTATTATTATTATTATCATTATTATTATTATTATTATTATTATTATTATTATTATATTATCATCTTTCTATTAAACAAATTATTATCTATATATTATCTATTATCTGTATTACTATCTGTTATCTGTCATGTCTGTGTACATGTATGGTGGGGGATTCCACATCCCCTGTGTTATTACATTTATAGGAGTTAATAATGGTTTAGTGGCAGTTTTATACGACGCAGCAGCGCCTTGTTTTGACGCAAGGTCGTCGCATAGACGGCGCAAACGTTGCATCTCTTCTTGCTGAGTCAGCATCTGCTGCTGGCAAGCGATCAATTGCGTGGCCAATTGGCGCTCGCTGACCGAAAGGTCGCTTTTGTGCAAGAAAGTGGGCGGAGCCAAAGCGCCGCCGAGCGAACCGTCGGGGTAAAGCGCCACGAAGCCTCAAACGAGAAACCACTAACAATGTACAATGCGCATTTATCGCATCACTACTAAATTAATTAAAAATTAATTCTATCAATTATTAAATTATTAAGCGTGCGAGCCAAATATTTCCTTTGTTTTTAAATTTACTGATTTTTCAACTTATAAGTAAAGTTCTGTTCAATTGAATGTCCGGTTCCGAAATTAGAATGCACGCGCGTTACCCTTTATTTAATGTACGCAATTCATGCCATGCGTAAAAATATTGGAAATGATTGAAAGTAAAAAACGTATAACCATCAAAGTATAGTAAGCTTATTCATACAAAACAAGGAGGATAGAGGATCTTCTTGGAAAGTCAGTCGCCCCCTAACCCTCCAAAGACCAAGATTTTTTACAGCCCCGTCTGATTTTTGGCAAATACTTCCGTTTTTAGGCCATTTTCAGGTGCTTTTTTGGCCATTTTAGGCCAAAAATTGCGGGTCATTTACTGCTCCCCTAAAAACGGTGGGGTTCCTCAAAGAATTTCGAGCTTTTACAAACCTACGTATACGTATTTCTTCCGAAAAGGTATTGGATGTTTAATCCAAAAATTGCAAATATACGTACCGGCTGGCACGCCGAAGGCGGCGTTGTCCGAGCGGCACGACCGCGTCGATGACGTCATCAGATTCGGCAACGGCGCGACGTTGTCGTTGACACCGGCGTCGGACAAAACGCCGCCGCGTTGAAATTCGTCCCGATAGGCGGGCGGAGCGGACGCGGTCATTACGGAATCGAAGCGACGCGCCGATTGGCCGACGCGCGGCGCCGCGAGCCCCGCCTCTTGCGATCTCATTCGTCGTCGCTGCTGCTGCTGTTCTACAAGCAGCGAATCGAACATCGATCGCATGCTATCCATTTGACGCGCCAGTTCGTCGTAACGAGGATCGGACGAATCGTAATCGAAGGGCGTGGTTTCGATTTCGTCGCAACCAATCGCCGCCGAGTTAGGCGCGCGACGATTGGTCGATTGAATCGGAGGCGGCGCCGGCCGCTGATTGGTCGAAATTGGCGGCGGCGGCGGCCGCTCATTGGTCGAAAGCGGCGCGTTTCGCATTCGATCGCTGTTGGACGCGGCCGATTTGCGTTTGACGTTTTCGTCGTTGAACGAATGTCGCGGACGCGATTGCGACGTCACCGGCTTGTCGTAGGGCGACTGGTTGTTCGCGTTGCTATCGAGCGAAAAATTTTAATTAAATATCAAAACCATTTACGAAAGTAAAAAAACAATATAAGTGAAACAGATTCAAAAATAGGCGAATGAGGGATCGAACCAAGAGCAGATTGGAAGGGGGCGAGGTCATCGGAAAATATTGCTTTGAAGGAGATGTGCATTTTTGTATGATTCTGGCCATTTTTATCACGATTTGCCGAGTACTCATATGTAAATGACATTTACGACTTTATTGGCACTCTAAATACCTTACTTTTACGTCAGAAGTGTAGTTTTGGTGAAGAACAATGATTTTGCACTCCTTGCAATGATTCTTCCAGTGGTTTTTCGGCGCTTTGTGCTGATTTTTGCATTAATTTTACGATTTTTTCGAGGAAAAACTTCTACATTATTGAAATTTTCTTATTTTTTGCATTTGAAATGATTCTGCCTATCAAAAGACGGCAAAAACGGCTACTTTAAGCATAATGGATAAATTTTTTGGATTTGACTTTATTAGTGAAACTGTGAAACTTTGGGTTTCGTCTATTTAAAAAAATATTGGATCCGCCACTGGGTCACAACGGTGTGGAGGGGTCAGCCAGGAACAAAAACGAGAATTTTCAAGGAAAATTTAAGAATACCAGTACGTAGGAGGGCTTTTGAATATGTGTACAAAGAAAACGTCGGAAAATGCGGTTTAATAGTTCTTTACTCTTTACGTTTTTACCGAAGTTTACGGGATATCGTCTTATATCTGCCACCCCCCTTGAATTTTGGATACGGCCCGTACACATTGTAACCCCAACACTACATATAGATAGGTACGCACGCGATATCGCCTAGAAAAAAATCATGTCTGTCCATATGTATACTACAGCCTACAAAGAAAATAAGATTATTTATATGATAATATTTAATTGAATTTATACGCAAAGACGTCATGTAACTAATTCGACTGACATTATACATGATCTTGGGGAGGGGGTGGGGAAGGTTTCACCCCCTAGAATTCGCGATTTTTATACAGTTTCCGAAAATTTCCTAGAAATTCGCAGAAAAGGCGCTTTCAAAGCTTTTCTAGCTAACTATTTGCTCAAAAATGTCAAAGTTTCGGCACTTCGCGCCAAATACTCATGTTTTGACTATATTTTGTCCGATCTGTTCTACTTTTTTGATTTTGTATGAAGTTTTTAAAATGTTTCCATGCTCTAGAAAGATAGAGCATCGTCAGAAACGCCGAAAAACGATGTTTTTGACCCCGCCTCTTTTTTAGCCCAAAAAGGCACTTTAAATTCCCCCTAGAATTCCCATGCTTTGCATGTCTGCTGGCACCTGTATGCGTTTAAGGCTATATCGTTGTTGCGCCGGAAGCTTTGCAAACGCGGATTCTTCTGAATATTTTTGCCCGAGACTGCGTTTGGACGGAAGAAAGCGGAGTCGCCGAACAATTCTTCGTCCATATCGTCAACGGTGGGCGGGGCTACATTTTCATTGTTATTCTCTAAACCGGCTTCGATTGGTTGGAAATCGAAATCGAAATCCGCGTTGCCTTCTTCTACATCACTTTCATTGTCAGGCTTCGATTTCGTCCTTTTGTGTCTAATAGGCAATAAGAAAATGAGCAATTGATGAGTGAATCGCAAAAAAAGCAAAAGATAATTAATAAAAGCGGAAAATACTGAAATGAAGACAGGAAGACTTATTGGTGATAAGCAGACATGCACAGCATGGGAATTCTTGGGGGGCCTTAAGATGATAAAGTACCTCCTTTGGGGCCCGTAAACGGTGGGTACGCATCATCAAAAACATCCTTTTTTGGCGTTTCTGACGATGTTCTATCTTTCTCACAGCATAAAATGTATTATCAGGATCGACTTCAGAAATGAATCTAGAATATCTAGAAAATAGAAGGTTTTTGTACGATTTAAATATTGTTTTACAAAATGTTTCATTCAGCAGTTGATGTTAATGTAAATGACTTCTTCACATTAAGAGACAACAACACCAGATCCACCAACACATCAAAATTAAAAGTCACTGCTTTAAAATCTAACTTGAAGAAATATTTTTTCAATCACAGAATAATAAATGTTTGGAATATGCTCCCTGAATCTGTGGTAAACGCTTCCAGTAGTAATGTGTTAAGGCTAAAATTAGAAAATCTAAAAATGAACTATGGAGAATAAACCTTAGTCATAAGTAAGAGCACTGCCTTTATGACCTTGCCAAGCAATGTTTCTTCTTGGTACGAGCTGTATTCGCATTATTGCTTTAACGTCTTTTATTCTGTATTCTACATTTTCCGCGACTGTACATTTTTTCTTCGTTAAAGTTTCTGATGACATATTTTCGCTGTTGCAATAAACTCTACTTTACTTTACTTTATAAAAACATAAAAAATTTCGAAAAAAAGCAACGAAAGTCGAACGAATTGAACAATATGTATATAGGTCAAAACATGAGTGTATGGCGCGAAGCATTGAAAATCTGACACTTTTGAGCAAATAGATTAGCTAAAAACATTTGAGAAAGCTTTTTTTCTACCAATTTTCAGGAAAATTTCGGTAACTTGAAAAATCGTCAATTCTGGGGGGGGGGTGAAAAAATTTCTGCGGAGGGTGTGAATTTTTAATTTTTCTGGGAGGGTTCGCTCAAGATCATGTATGGTGATAGCAAAACTAGTTTATGAGTAAATAATGAATAAAACGATATAGGTAGGTAGTAGCAGACATGCACGGCATGAGAATTCTGGGCGGGTGTGGAATTTAAGGCGCCTTTTTGGACTTAAGAGCGGAGGACACACGTCAAAAATGCCATTTTTCAGAGTTTCTGACGATGCTCTTGTTAAAACAAAAAATATTGAAAAATATCGGAAAACGTGAACAAAAAATAGTCAAAAATAAATCTATGGCGCGAGGCGCTGAAAATTCGAATTTTTTAGGCTAAAGATCGCTAAACACGCTTGAAACAACACATTTTCCATGATTTTTTTTGAGAGCCACAGCGTGGCTTCAAAAAGTTGTTTAAAGATCAAAATAGCAAAAACTACCATCATTCGCCATTGAAGTGCGATTTATAGCAAGTCGGCTGGTACACGGTTTATTTTTTTATATTCAACAAAGATTTTTCCCGATGTACGAATACTTTTAAGGACCGTCTTAGTACACGTACAAAGATTCTTGGAAAGATAAAAACTGCAAAAAAGGTTTGAAATTCGCAGAAATTTTCGGCGCTTCGCACCGAAATGAGTAATTGTATGTTTTATATATCTTTATGATGTCAGAAATTGCATTTTGAAAGGTAAAATGTCGAATTTTTCCGCCGTTTTGAGACGATTATTAGTGATTTTTGCCTCAGAAACCCAGAAATCAGCTAAAATACACTACTAAAGGTTTTTCGCCACACTAAAATCGCTACTGTACCATATTATAGTACCCGAAACATTTGTGTGTACAAAATGTACAAAGACCTTTAGGGACTATCTTTATACATATACCAACGGACCATGTACAAAAAAACACTGGGCTGATAAATTGTTCACTTCCGTCTTTTTTATGCATTTTCCAATCATCGAACTTTTGGAAAAATTTCGGTTCTGCATTTTTTCTATCTAAATTAATTTTTCCTCAACCATTAGCCTGTATATTTTAAACCACGGAAAGTCAACGAAATAAATGCAGCAAACAAACGATTAAAAGAGGAACTAAAAACCAGTCTAGTTGAATTGCAGAATTATTCGAAAAATTATATAAAAAGTGTATTAAAATCGCAGAATTAAATTTATGAGAACTAATAAATTGAATTACAGTAAGCATGGCGCAAAGTCGGACAAATCTCGGACGTTGTTCAATTGCTGATCACATACATTTTTCTTTTTCGTGGGAAGCAAAGGTTGTCTTTGGACCAATGATTGGTTTTCTTGGTCCACTGAAACGAAGAATACTGCATAAAAAATGGGTATACATAAACACAAAATAAAAAAAGTAGAAAGACAAAAAGAATAAAAATTTAGAAAAATAAAAAAATTTATTAATAATAAATAATTTTTCAATATAAAAAGATCATAAATCTGTGGCCGCCACACACTCAGGGTCAGTCAATATCTACACTGAGTAAAATTTAAATTTGCAAGCCATTCAGAATTTTCGACTTTTACCTTTCAAAACACTAATATTTACATACAATTTTTCATGCAAAATATAGACTAATCCTAGAATTTTCAAGTAATTTTATGTTTTTCTTCAATAAAATAGTGAGCCTTTTTCAACATTGAACACACACCGCGTAGCCCGACTGATGCGTCAGCCTAGAATAAGACAATGCAATTTTAAGTTTTACCGAGCTGGCCCTAAATTGGTGTAAAAGTTGAAATGATATAAGAACGTAATTCAAGCTTTAAAGGATTTTCCTACAAAAATGGTATTTTTTCTGATTTACGACTTTAGTTTTGCAGCATGTTCCCTAAAAAACTTTCCTATCTTTTCACGTGGTCTGAACTAAACACACACTGAGAGGGTTTAAGAGATATGCGTACATCCAGGCCCGTAGCCAAGGGGGGGGCAATTGCCCTCCCCCGAAACCAAAAAGTTTTGTAGTTCCTAACAAGGGTCCCCCACAAAGAAAGGACATGAAAAATTCTCGAAGTGCATTTAAAAGGTCGCAAAAACTGGTTTTTTTGCGTACTTTTAAGCTAGTAAACACAAAATTTTGCGGGGCTTTGTGCCGGATCAATAATTTCTGTATAGTTTTTGTCATTTAAACTGTTCAAATTAGAGTTGAACACGGAGAAAATGTCAAATTTTCCGCGCTTCGCGCCGAATCACTGATTTTCTGATTGTTTTTTGCAGAGTACTAAGATTGACTACAAATACGAAAAGTTAAGAAATTGTTTATGAACTGGACGATGAGATATTAGTTGTGCAGATAGTTTGAGCGATAGATTTTTTGGGTAAGAGTACGAAATAAATTGGGAAATTTTTTAATTTTTCTTGAAAATTTCCTTCATTATTGTGTAGAGCTCGTTGAAATACGTTAAAAAATGCCCTTATTTTTGACTACTCCCTACTGGTTACCTGTAATTTATCATAATATAATTTTGTGTACTTTTTTATGCACATGTGTATATACTATTTCTCGCGTCTTTTTGTTTCTTTTATACTAACAGCATGCCTTATTTATTTACCTTTTATTTTATTAATTTATTCATTATATTTTATTTATTATTATTTTTTATCATATTGATGACTTCCTTTCAAAATTTTTTGTCTCCCGCTACGAAATAAAATCATAGCTTCGGGCCTGCTTACATCTAGGAGGAGATCAGGGAGAAATTTCTGTACAGAAGTACAATTAAGGCCGGAAATAAACACAAACAATTTTTATGTAAAAGTATATACATGAAAGCATGTAGGACCAGTGAATTTAGACATGTACAAAATTTATGCCCGATTTTCATACCAAATCTTAAAGACCATTTTGGATACGGAACATTATCTTACTGATCTGGCAGACCTGACCTAATTTGACTCTCTGGTACGGACCCGAATTTCAATGATTGGCAATGTCCGTTTAGCAGCCCAAAATACATAAAAAAGACGTATATAAAACTCATAAAATTATTCTTCCGAACCTGTCAAATTTTGGGAACTAGCGTGTAGACAAAATGAGCTTAACGATCTAAAAATAAATAAAAGATTATTATTAAATTGACTGAAAATTTAATACCACCAGCCAAAATAACCGATTAGCGTATTCAATGCGTTCAAATAACTTTAACATATTTTTTTATGTTTAACAATTTTTATTTTATTTTTTGTGTTATTTCCTATATTTTTCTTAAATACTTACTAATGTCTCCACCAGGGGACGAATTATTAGCCGCATCCTGGCGCACAGCCGCGGGGATCTTGCTGGCCACGCGAGCCAATTGATCATTGTCCAACGACATCATGCGTCGCTTTATATCTAATAATCGTTGACGTTCACGTTCGAAGTCTGGCATATTCAAATCCAGTCTGAAAGTACGCTCTACTTATTTAATAGGTATCTAAAAATAAATATATCAAATACGTATGACGAGTAAGCACAATACATGATCTGGGGGGGGTAACCCCCACCGGAAAAAATTTTCAGCCCCTGAAAAATTTTCAACCCCCACAGAATTCGCGATTTTTCAAAAGTTTCCAAAATTACCTTAAAAATTCGCAGAAAGGGTGCTTTTTAAGCGTTTTTAGCTATTTGTGTGCTCAAAAGTGTCAAATTTTCGGCGCTTCGCCGCCATATACGCGAGTTTTGACGATAGTTTGTTCAATTTGTTTGATTTATTCTTGATTTTTCTTAAATTTTTTTGATTCTTGATTTTTTTAAAAATTTATTGATGTTTTTGACGCGTATCCACCAATTTTGGGCTCAAAAGGCACTTTAAAATTTCACCCCCCCACAGGTCCCATGCTGTGCATGTCTGGTAAGTACAGGAACAAGAATATAAGTGGAGACAATTTATGTCTATTGGGCTCAAAAATCAGTTTTTAGTCATTCGAATTTTTCCGCTCAAAACGGGTATTTTCGGCTAAAAATAAAAAATTAGGCGCTGTATTTATTAAGAAATTTTGTCACTTTTTGATTGTATAACCTAACAATGCAAAATCATTGCTATAGCCTTTTTTCTAATGACCGAAAAACTCCGACAAACAAAGCAAATAAACGAAACAAGATTAGAAAATTTAAACACTTTTAAACACTTAATAAAATTATAAATAGGATATTTTCTGCTTGAAGAGCAGATTTCCTCAACAGCAGACATGCTCAGCATAGGAATTCTGGGGGGGTTAAAAGTGTCATTTTTGGGGCTAAAAAGCCGAAACTTGGTAACTTTCGAGCAAAGAGATTGCTAAAAACGCTTAATATAGCACCTTTTCTGCGAATTTTTAGGAAACTCTTAGAAAATCGCTAATTCTGGAGGGGTTTAAAAATTTCTGTGGTAAAAACTTTCCTGAGGGGGGGGTGAAAATACCCAAACCCCTAAACATCATGTATGCTCAACAGTGATTTGATTTACGCTTCAATGGGTGGCTGTTGCGGCGGATCGCAAATGTCGTTATTCAGGCATACACCCGAATTATGCTTATTTTCTTCTTGTTCGGCTAGGGCTGTCTTTCTTTCCAATACGCTCATCATAGATTGTATCTCTGCTATACGTTTCTTCGTAACGATCAGTTCGCTGAAAATAATAGAATCCCCATTTTCATAGGTGCACAAGGTCAGTGTCGGCAGGGGGGTGAAATCCAAAAACAAATCAAAACATTAAATTTAACATTCATGATTTTTTCTGTCTTAACGATCAAAATGATCAGAATAGCCTATAAAACGGTTTTTCAAAGGTACATAATATCGCATTTTAAAAGCATTTTCAGTCCATTTTGACTGAATAATATCACTTTTAACACTGAAAAATGCAAAAATTTATTAATTTTGAGTGCTTTTTGAGTAAAAAGCACCTAAAAGCACTAATCTAGCGCAAAGTGCCAGAAAAATTTCGACGTCTTTACTGCTTTTGATCTCAAAAATGATGCAAAAAACGTTCCATCAGCTCAAAATCGCCGAGCAGTACTTGTCCTCATTTCAGGGGCAATACCCGCCTCACCCTCTATGTGCATGTATGCTCATTTCGTTGATAAAAACTAATGTACTGCTAAAATATAATTTAAGTAATGTCATAAAGTCAGCCCGTATCACAAAAGCAGATCTGATCAGAAATGCACGTGGGTGGGAGTGGGGGTTCGGAGGGTCTCCAGACACCTACAATAAAAAATGATAAATTTTTCGTGGAAAATAGGGCAAAATAAAGACTGAGAATGGATGGAAATCGAACAAATTTTGCATAAAACTTTAAAAGGATTGACAAATTTCGATTAAAATAAATCAGAAAAAGCTTAAAACCGCCGTCAGCAGATTGAAAAGGTCGGAAATTATTAGCGAAAAAAGGGTCGATGAGAAAGAGAACGGATTATCGATTTCAAATTCCTGAAAATTATCTTTCAACCCAATTGTAAAAATACCGGACTTGCTATTTATGAACTCTTTAAGAGCCTTAAAAAACGTTTTCCCATGCCTAAGGGTGTAAAACATTCTAATCAAAGTCGGACGTCACCATACACGATCTTGGGGGCGGGGTTTCAACCCCGAGAAAATTTTTAACCCCAGAATTCGCGATTTTTCAAAAGTTTCCAAAATTTTCTGCAGAATTAGATGCTTTGTAAGCGTTTTAGCTATCTATTTGCTCATAAAGTGTCAAATTTTTCGGCGCTTCGCGCCATATTCTCATGTTTTAACCATATTTTGTTCAATTTATTCGACTTTTTTGATTTCTTTCAGAATTGTTTTGCGTTTTTATGCTTTAGAAAGATAGAGCATCGTTAGAAACGCCTTCACGCGTACCCACGATTTTAAGGCCCCAGAAGAGGCACTTTATAATTTCACCCCCACCCCCAGAATTCCCAAGCTGAGCATGTCTGGCCGTCATTCATTACAGAAAATTAGTGGTGGTGTCTCAGATTTGAAAAATTTTGATCTTCCGTTTTCCGCTGCTTTTTTCCGTTTCTTAACCAGAGATGTGACATGTATCTGAGCAAGTGATCGAAAATCCATTATACATTACATGCAAAGTGATTTATGCGGACAGAACTGTGTAGCTAATATTGAGCAAGCTTGTGTTCGAAAAGGGTTAAAGAAGCAAACTGTGACTTAGATGCTGTGCGCATTATAAATTTTTCATTCCATTTTAAATGTTTCAATTTTATCACATCATCGCTTGCTTTAAATTTTCGATTTTATCCCTTATTTTCCTTACTTTATGATCACCTTAAATTTAAAATTTATGTAATTATTAAGAGCGCCGTAATTTTCCGCAAAAAACTAAAATCGTTGTAATAAAGCACGGAGAGATATATGTAATTGTCAATTTCGAAGTATATTTCATCAGTAGTTTCAGTGCCACCTGCTTCTTTGAGCTGATTGTTAGCTGGTTTAATATTAACCAAACAGAAATTTTGTAATCATTTTGTAATTTAAGATTCTGAATTGAGAAATTTTCTGTTTTCAAAAGTTGTGATTTTTCATAACCAAAGAAATCCCAAATTTAAAAAGATTACACAATTCCCATATTTCAACGCACTACTTAAAATTTATGAATGCTAAGAGACGGTCATTCGATCTAAATAACAACATAGTGTGTGAAGCTTCTAAAATCAGAATCGATTCTTTAATAATTTTAAACTTTGCTCTACATGCGCGATTCAAACACTCGCTTGTTTTGAAACAGTATCCTGTTTGTACTTGAATTCAAAATATTAGGTTTTCAACATAACCAAAATCTCTCAAAATCTTAATTTCTAGTTCCACTAACAGTGATCCTTATGAAACGTTAATCTAGCTTCGCGTACTTTATAATCAATCAACTGAAATATGACACATTTTGACTACTGAAAACGTCTGCACCCCAATAAATAAGGTCCTGGCTGAAATCTTGCCTCTTAACTAAAAAATCTGCATTATTAGTCTTAGATTAGCGATTTAATCAACGAAATCCGACCGATTCCCATAAAAAAATATTAGTCAGAATCATAGATGCACAGCACGGCCGATCTGGGTGGAGGTGTCAGCCGGTCTGGTTGCGTCCGAAATTGAGCTTTTTTTGGGGCCAAAATGACCTCAAAAACTGGTATGTATAAGCGCTAAAATAGCGTTAAAACTACGTTATTACACAGTTTCTGGTCAATTTGAAGCATTTTTGAAGAAAATGTTCAATTTTCATCCGCTTTGGCCTCAATTTTGCCTCATTGTCCCCACAACATTTTTTTATTTTTTTATTCCGAGGGTCTACTAGACCTCCGAACCCCACACGTGCATGTCTGGTCAAAATGTACATATAATATTACTTCATCAGTAGAATAGAATTCTTTCTTTTTACACTCAATTTCAAGTTTTTCACATTTAGGCGACTAGAGCTTTTTGAGCCAAAATGGTCCCAAAAACTTGTATGAACAGTAAAATAGCGTGAAATCTACTTTAATTCACAGTTTCTAGTTAATCTCAAACACTTCTGGAGTAAACGTTAATTTTAATCAATTTTTGGCCTTCTTTTCCCCTTATTTTTTCCTACAAATTGCCAATTTTTCATTTTGGGGGACTTGCATGGTCCTCATTCGACTTTCATAGCCAGCTTACGTACATATCTCGGGAAGCAGCAAGTGAAAAAATAATTTGAAAACGAGTCAACGGTACGAGTCGTTTTCCAATATTAAAATACATGAATAGATGCACTACTGAGGGAAAAAGAAGTAATTTGTCGTTATGACGTAAAAATACGATAGTCTTAGACTGAACGGAACTTTTACTGGACTTAAAACAAAATTTTTTTACTGAAGCATGATCTAGAGCTATGCATAATTGATTGCCGCTATAAACAAAAAGTAAAAAAAACTCAATTAGAGAAGAGCGTTGAGTGCTTCAAACTGCTTCCCTTTCCTTCCTTCATTCTTATAAATAGCTTTTCATGAAGTAAAGTTTCAACATAATTCGCAATCACTCAGAATCGGACACGGTCACGCGTCTGAGTTGATTAATTGACCATATGTCGAGGCTTTTAGTACTATACTTGCAATACTTACTTATATTTGCGCTCTAAAGCCAGCCTGATATCCGCTTGGTCGCGATTGTCTGCCTCGTTTGCGCTAAAAATGTACGCAAGGTCATAAACAAAATATAATCAGATGGATATTTTAATGAATAACTGGGATATTTTAACGCGAATCGAATTCCAAAAATAAAGCATACGCAAAACTTTTTCTTTCCGTTCAGAAATTAACAATAAAATCGAATTCTGCGAGGGCCAGCTGCGGTAACAATTAAATAAACATATTTATCAGATAATAAAACGAAAAACTATGAGTGATAACATCAAATATACGTATGTTTTGAAAAATATTGGCCAAAATTTTCATTAGCAAGCTGCAATGATGACCAAAACTTCCACTAGCAACGGCCAACTTTAATTATCATTGTCCTTCAAAAAACCTATTTCGTACTAAAGTCTTGCGATTGTTGCAAAGTACGTCTTGAGAACCGTAATAAGCTAAGCTAGCATGTAATAACTTAAAAGCTTTTGGAGAAGTTCGTTGCGAAAATTTTTATGAGACGTTCTAATTGAAAATTTTGGAGGAATGAGACGGCCAACATTGTTGTAAGAATCAGAGAAGCATGCATGATGCCAGAAAGCCTTTTAAACTATACCGTTTATAGGGCAAAATAAGCTGAAAAATATCTTCACAAAAATGAGTCAAAAATTATGTTTACAAAAATAAGCTGAAAATATGTTTACATTTCACACAAATACTGTGAAGGTTCCATGTTATTGGCACTTTTGTGATTTGAAAATAAATTGATTACAGTTTTTTCGCGCAAAACCTCACTTCATATGAGCATAAATTTTAGCACTGATATCAATAAATCAGACATGATTTTTAAAATTTCAGCTTATGAGTTAATTTAGTCGTAAATTCGAAATTAGATGATATTGTTACAACAAAAAATTTAAGAGGAAGGCAACAAAGTGGCGAATTCTTTAATGACTCCGATAATCTAACTTACTTATCAGCAGGACGTTCAACAGCTTCAAAGCTTTCCAACGAATCTGTAACAGAAAGTAAATAAAACAAAACAAATCGCAATAAGGGCAGAACGAGCAAAAAATTAAGAAGCACATTACATTAGGGAGACAACCATACATTATCTTAGGGATGTTTGGGGAGTTGACCCCAAAAAAATTTTCACTCCCCCGGCAAAAATCTTTTCACCCCCCAGAATTGGCGATTTTTTGGAAGTTCTCAAAAATTTGCAGAAAAGAGGCTTTTTATGCGTTTTTTGGTCAAAAGTGCAAAATTTTCGGCGCTTCGCTACATTATACTCATGTTTTAACTATATTTTGTTCAATTTGTTCCGATTTTCGTTTTTCGAAATTCATCGTCAGAGACGCTAAAAAACGATGTTTTGACGTGTTCTTACCATTTTTAGACCCAAAAAGGCACTTTATAATTTCATCCCCCAGAATTCCCATGCTGTGCATGTATGGAGACAACCATGCACGATTTTTAGGAAGTTTGTGGGATAGCAATCAGACAAAATGGTCTTTATCCCTCAAAAATGTCAAATCCCGCAGTCATATAATTTTTAAAAATTAACCATAAATTTGACTAATTTTCCATAATTTTGACAAATTTATCGAATTTTCTTTACATTGGGTCGGTCATGCCTGTGCATGTCTATGCACAAAAACACATTAACGCTATAAAAAAGCTAGTGAAACTCAAAACTATTACAATTGCTACGTCACAAACGTACCTATAATCTTGTATTTCTTATTTCTATCGCTTTATTATTGTGATTTCGATGAATTTGAGATAATCTTAACTGCGATCGAAGGAATATGACCAGTAAACTATTGCTTTAAACCAAAAATCAAATAAATTTGCCTCTAAATAAAATAAGGGAGACTGTATGGGCCAGATAGATAGGATCAGACTCTGCAAAGGATATTCGAAAACGGAAAAATAGAAAGAAATTTATGAAATGAAGAAGAATTTCATTAAACAGAGAGCTTATTTTTGCTCTAGTACGTTTAAGTCATACTCGACTTCCAACTCGCGGAATTTTACTCACGCTATGCATCCTTTACAATAATAAAACTTAAAGGGCAAAACGAAACGCACGGTATGAAGCGGGTCCACTGATTTTTACCCTATGTATGACAATACAGTAAGGTACAATCCTTGGCAAAAGTGAATCAGTAAAAAATATCTTTGCCTCACCGCGATTTCCCGTATCCAAAGCATATTGTTGCGGTTGTTCCCTTTCCAGTAAGCTAATAGAAGACTGCACTTCTTGCAACTCTCTCTCCTTAATTTCGCGTAATTTTGCTTTCTTTTCAGCAGTTTCAAGTTCATTTTCTAGCAACTCAAACTTAAAATATACAGAATACGGTGCGAAAAACACGTTAATTTAAAATTAAATACTAAATGCTGACAGGTACTCACACAAAGTCGCATTAATATAACGAATATTTATTATTAGAATGTGCTAAACAAGGGCAGAATTTGATAAATATGTCTGAAGTATGTACAGCGACAGATTGGGAACCTTGACCATTAATAAAGTCAAAGCAATAAAAAATCCAAATTTGTATCAAAGATACAAAAAGAAGAAATATCCTTTTTTGGACGAACAGTTCCTAAATTTACCAAGAGAATCAGTGTCACAGGCTTCTTATATTCCAATCGTTATTTTGAGGTCGTTAAGAGTGATTAGATTTATTCGTAAAATAGGGATTTTGTGCACCGTCTTAAATTCGGTAATAATCCGCGACGCATGCGATCAATACGAATTTACGCGACAATGTACAACGAAAATTGCTAAGCTTTTAAGTCGACCAATAAGCAAAGAACCTTCAACCTTCATTGGCTTCGCTGGCGTACAGGCGCGGAAGCTTACTCGATTTTCGGATATTCTCAAGCAGTCCTTGTTATACACGCAGTGGATATACAGCGTTTAGATTTTTTGAGTAAAGCGTATTGAACCAAATTTCACAACTCTTACTGTCAACTAAATCTATCAAGAATCAGGAAAAAATGATAAGTAGCAAGAATGCAAATCATGATCCATTTGGATAACTAGTTTGGGGTAAATAACTTTTTAGATGTTGAGTTGCAGTTGAGAGAAAATAACATTTTTCTTGTTTTGTCTGCAATATTTCCTTACACTTCTTGCATATTTTTCTTCTTTTACTTACGAATATCTAGACGTAAGAAAATTACATTTGTCTTGTTTTGTCCGCAATATTTCCTTATTCTTCCCGCATATTTTTCTTCTTTTACTTACGAATATCAAGACCAAACACTTAAATTATTATTGATAAAGATTTCATTATATAACGAAACAATCTTCCAATAACAGAAGAATTAATTCTCATGCACCAACTTTACACCACCCAGAAATGGATACTATACGAACAAGATCTTTACAGAAAAATCAATCAGCATAACTATACAAGCCATTCAAATATCAGCAATTTATCATTTTAGCACTTCAACGTGAAAAATGCCTCACTGTAAACTGGCATAAGTTCCAGAAGGCACAAAAATATAATAAATCAGGATAAGGCTATGCATTTAAATTACTGAATACTTAGATTTCGAAAATATAATCGCACTAGTCACTGATCACTTCAGATGAAATAGTTTACTATTTTGCAGAAAACAAAAGGAAAATGGAATATTACTCTGAAGTTCGTAGTAAAATCTTGGTGTTCTTCAACGCTTACTTAATTATCGCTTTCACATTTAATTAAAACATAAAGGAGAAACATTAAATAAATAAACGGATTTATGATCCATTGAAAGCTCCTCCACTTAAGTGGCAGATAATCTAATATTAAACAGATTGATCGACCACCGATTAGAGTAAGTCAGGCAAGAAGTTTGAGATATCTTAAGCAAATGGAGTGTAAAATTTCTAATCAAATCAAAAACTGAATTCGCAATGAATCAATTCAGGCAGTCAGAATGAAAACCTTATTAACATATCCAGTATTAATTCGATTAAACTCGCACTTTGTCAGTCAACCATAGACGAGTAACCGCAAGAGAAGAATAAAATGCAGATCATCGCCGTTGGCTCAATATACTCGCGTCGAACCCGGAAATTACGAGCAGGCGCGCGATTCGTTGCGCTTGTAGAACGATGCAGACGGATAGAAAACAACACACACGCAACCAAACAATCGGGAAAACAATAAGGTTCGTGTTTCGCAGCTAACGCAAATTTACGCATGTGAACGATTTCAACGGGTAGGATTCAGGGAAATTTGGTAAAACTCGAAATTGACAGCCATACTCCCCAAAATTCGTTGATAAACAACATCGCCGAAAACGGTTGTTGTCTCGAGATCAGCCGGCGAATGTCGAAACGAAAACGAGAAATAGTACGCGTTGAACAACTGACGCGACTCATCACGAGAGGCCCAAACGCGAAAAATGGCCGAAAAATGGGAAAATTCGACGGGCGACAATTGCGCTCGTACGAAAATGATTGATAAGCGTGTTATTCCGACGGGGAGGACTAAAGGAACAGAACACAAGGGCGACGGAATGGAATTCGAAACAAAAGTAAAATGGAAAAAGCCAGAATAAGCTGTGAAAAAAGTTCGCATCCGGTCAAACGGCGCATTCGACAGTCGGTTCGCCCTCGCCGACCAATAGAAACGTACGGATGAGGAAGAAAGTTTAAACTGAAGAAACACGCGCTTTTTATTAAACCCATTCATATGCCCTTCGTATGCTGAAATGCTTTAAATATACTCGTATAGAGCGTATTTCTTCCGAAAGAAGTGAAGAATTAGCGTCGTTTGTTGCCGTTATTATCGTTTCGTCGAAATTGTTGGCTAAAACGAGCAAAAAAGTAGCATACGCGCGAAAATGACCCAATTTCTCAATCAAGTAGCTGAGCTGTTACATGTAGCTAATACTATGTTTTATCACGCTCGCATAAAAACGACATAATGGGGAGGAAACGAGAGTAAAAACGTTATCGGCGCTGCGCTGGATAATGCAATGAAATGAATATGTTTCCAAAATTTAAGAAGTAGAAGCAGAATCGAGAAGAGAGCAGTCAATCAGTCAGCTGGTCGTACGGTAGAAATCGGAGGCTATGCGAGTCCATTGGCCGAACGACGCGTCGTAAACATGAGAATTGCATTAGGCTAATAAAAAGGGCATAAGAAAGGCGTAAGCGTGTAAAACAAAAAGTGAGAAGCAAAAAACGCCGGCGAAATTAGGCATTTATTCTATAGCGCATCGGGCTCAAAAAACGGAGTTGCATAACTGGGGATGATAAAGGCGGATAATTCGAATTCCATTGTGAGACGGTGATTAAGCGAAAACTATACGCATAGCGTGTTAAGACACAAATCAGATATATGGAAACAGATTGATCCTTGTAAGAATTTATCGTATACGAAATATCAATCGCCAAATTTTTTTGGGCGCGCTAGCAAATGGACGAAATGTTGCATTGCATCCTGAGAATCATTCTAATGCACGAGACGTAACGCTTTTGCCATAAGTCTTATTGTATGTTTGCATACTTTCCATTTAAAAATACTCTTCAATGGAAAACAAGGCATGCTGCAGATGACAATTAATTAGAAGTCGAGATTTTAATTAGGTTGTTTAGGTGAACATAAAAGTTACCATTCTTAACATTCCTTACCAAATGTCCAGAAAGAGAACATATTCCAAAAGTAAAGTAGATGCTGCCGTGAAAAATATTTAATTTTATCACAACTACAAATTCCTGACCACAGTAACCAAACCAGCACTAGATGCATCTATGAAATGAACTAGCAGCGAATTTAAGACGGTAGACTACTTCTACAGCCTCGAAATTTCGGGTGAGGCCAGCTAATCATCTTTATGAGATGGGCTTAAAAATTAGGTTAAAAGTAGGTTTTCGCCCGGGAAGTGAGGTAGGATTATACTTGTAAGAGAAGACTGGTAAATTCCTTTTTCAAAGTCGCACGTCAGTCAACCATTTCCCAAGCTTAAAATATTCAACTTCCCTATCAAGTCCGGACAAAAACTTGCTTTTAAAGATCATTTTAGTTGTTTAACAAATTTAATAATTACATCATTAAAACGCATAATTTTGCAGCAAAGATAAAAAATAACCATAAGCCGAAACAATTGGTAGAGCGAAGAGGATGGAATGTTTTGATTGATTTCTGATCATCCATAGCATAGTCAAATTTTTCAAACTTTTCGTTGATTGATAGACAAAGTATGGCTTGTGCACGAAATAAGAAACATTATGACATTGTTCGAATTAACTTTTCGCAGTAGAGATCCTAAACGGATAAAAACTATGATCGTAGGACGTTCAAAAATGTTGGAATAATGATCTTGTTGAGAAAAAGCTAACTAAAATTACAATATAATAAGAAAGGCGATAAGAATATAATACAGTACCGAGAAATGCGTTGTTAGAAAAATAAATGATATCTTCGAAACGCAACAGCTTCTCGAATTTTTTTCGCTCAGTTCTTTAACTAACACAGCAATCTTATGAACATCTAATGAGATACCAGTCTAGACGACTAGACTTCTTCCGTAATATGAGCAAGCAAAAATATTGTGATAGAAAAAATATTAATTAAAGAAAATAAACGAATCGAAAATATGCGAAATGAATAGGCAAGCCGAATCTAACAAGCGGAGAAAACAGGGAAACAATATGATATTCACAGTATGCGCCATCTTATCCAATTTTCCACTGCTTTAACCAACTTACATAGATAGAATCATTCTTTACTGACACATAATTAGTTGATAGGCGCATGATAAAGTGAATGGCATTCTTGAATTCAACGCTGAGCTTATTAATTTTTAATTTTAAAATGCATATGTATCTAATTTTCAATTAGAACTGCAATTCCTTCAATTCCTATAATAGCACATTCCTTAAAAGATGAACGACTACTCCCATACATGTATGTAACATATTCTTTTGTGAAGGGTAGCAGAGCAGCATTATTTTCCGCTCATGAGAATTAAAAAAATCCGAACAAGGTAAGTTTTGCCTGAAATTCAGAAGGAGATTAAAAGAACTGTTTTTGAAACAGTAACAAGGGTAGCCTACTTTGGTTGGGGTCTCTACATGATCTGAGAGGGTCTATACATGATCCAAAATTATTCTGGAAAGTCATAGAAAAAAATGTCTTTTAAACGTTTTTAGCTATCTATATTTGCTCAGAAAGTATCGAATTTTCGGTGCTTCGCGCCATATACTCATGTTTTGACCTATATATTGTTAACTCTAATTGACTTTTTTAAAATTTGTTTCGAAGTTTTTTCACGTTTTTATGTTCTAGAAAGATAAAGCATCGTCAGGAATGTTAGAAAAACGACGTTCTTTACGCTAACCCACCATTTCTGGGCTCCAAAAAGGCAGATTTAAATTTCACCCCCTTCCCCCAGAATTCCCATGCTGTGCATGTCTGCTAGAGTCTCTGCATTACCTTGTCCGTAGAAAACTACGCCTTAAAATTTTTAACTAATACACAAACACTCTCCGCCCGATTCAACGAAGCTTACCTTAAATGTACATAGGCATACATGTAACGGCTCGAAATTTCGAAGGGGGTCCCGGATATTTTTAGGGTGGGAGGTTAATTAATCTCCAATTTTTTTAGCCAAAAACGTCCAAAAAACCTAAAAACAGTCAAAAAATTCAATTTTTTTCTAAAAATCATAAGGTAAAAAAAATTTTGACTTTGGGGGATGGGCGGGACGTCCGACACCCCATCCCCTGTTACACATATGTACATAGGTCATACTGTTGCACTGATTTGAATAGGTACATAATTGTTTTTTGATAGTATATATATTGGGCGAACATTTATATCTCATCATCTGGCATGTTATTCCTTGCTTGTGATGTGCTTACTTCAGCGGTTTTTTCGGATAAAGCGGTGATTGAGCCCAATCGAGCCTTCAATGCTGCTAATTCTTCGTGTTTCGAACCGAGCGACTCGCCTTGTTCTTTGACTAAAAGCAAACATGATATGTAATAAAGATTATTCAAAAGAAAATTAGTAAACATTGATTTGTCAAATTACGCGGGGCATACCTAAGCAGTCATACCGTGATCTGTATGTCCTTTTAATCAGTTGTCGCGTCGTTTCGTCTTATATTTTACCCGTTTGTGTATACGTTATTCGGACAATAAAATATTTCAGTTCAGTTCAAATGACATTATTACATTTTAATTAAATATAATTGTTCAGTATCGATTTTCGAAGTTAAACGTGTGTAAAATACCGCATTCAGCATAGAGAGCGTGTTTTGAATACGCCCAATGTGCTCATTCGTGCAGATTTTCTTGCAAGAAATCGATGCTTCGTACAGCTCAAGCTTACAAATAGCCAGCTATACCGCATTTAGTATAAATACACTTAACGTGCTTTGAGGAAAACGGTCGTCGAGATGAAGAAAAAAGGGCCATTTTTAAATATAATTGCTAATTATTTTAAGTGTCAGGTCGAATGAAATGACCTAAAGTTGCTTTACAATTTTTACCGACTACACTGAATAAATAATACAGCTGAAATAATTTTAGAGAACATACATAATATAAGAAAAAACAGATTTTCTAAAAAGTTTCGAAAGTTTAGCAGTGCTATGCTTTTTGAGTGTGAAATGCCGATTTTGACTGAGGATTTTAAAAGATTATCGTTTCAAAATACTGTCCGTTGGATCACAGTTTTTGTATTCAGTCAATATTTCACCGGCTGTACAAAGTCATTCCGGAACCGTCATTGTGCATTTTCATAGAACAGTAGGGGGGGGGTTAAACGTGAGAATGAGAAAAAAGTAAAAAGTACACCGTAAAGTAATTATGTTCTGTTTGCCTTCAAAACACGGTTTTTTTGTATTCGGCGAAGATTTTCGCGATGTACAAAGACTTTTGGGGACCGTCTTTGTACATGTACAAAGATTTTCCGGAAGACAAAAACTACAAAGAAAGGTTCGAAATTCGCAAAAATTCTCGGCGCTCCGCGCCGAAATGAGCAATTGTGTGTTCTATATATCTTTATGATTTCAGAAATTGCATTTTGAAAGGAGAATGCCAAATTTTTTGGCGCTTCGCGCCGTTTTGAGACGATTATTACTGATTTTTGCCCTCAGAAACCTAGAAATTGCTAAAATACGTAACCAAAGGTCGAACAACTCTGTTTTTGCCACACAAAAATCGCTACTGTACCATATTATAGTACCCAAAAATTTGTGTGTACGAAATGTACAAAGACTTTTAGGGACCATCCTTGTGTACATGTACAAACGGACCTTGTACAGAAAAAAACACTGCTTCAAAATGACAAAAATTCAATTTAAAAAGATAGATTCGTCGTCAAAACACTTTTAGCGAATCAAGAAATTCAGTAATTTATTCTTGCTGCAGTACTTTTTATGATAATTCCAGCTCAATAATACTAACAATTTTAGCAAAAGGATGAAATTTTATGTAATACTAGGACGAAAGATAATTACGCAATCCCGATAAAACTCTAATTCTCGCATAAATAAGACTAACACGCACGAGGATATCGTACGATTAATACTGAACAGCTTTTATTCATATTTTAGAAAATACGCGCAATTCATTCAGATTAGATATACATTAAACCGCAAAAGGGGCAGCACTATTCATTCGGATTAGGTTTGCAACGGACCTACTACAAATATGATTGAACAGGAACAATAAGAATATAGTAGCTTAATTGGATCGGCGAATAGCGATAATGAAACTCGAACGAAGCCCTAAACGAACAAATTGAACTAATAAGGCTTTCGGGCCGGTTTATATAGGAGAAAATGACGCGAGAAAGGGAAAGTTGACGCGGTGCCAAGCGGCCAAAAAAGCCCCAAAAAAATCACACACAAAAAATAAGTGGCGGAAGTTTAAAAAGCAGCTTCTACGTTTCCCAGCCGCGTTTGTTGCGCGGGAGGCGAAATTTTCAGCCAATCATTGACGCACAAGCGACGCAAATGAGAAGGTCGCTTCGTGCGTCAACGGACCGTCGGAAAAACATTTGCATCAAACTCATTAAATTAATTGTTCATGACGCGTGCGATTGTTCAAAAGAAGAGGAAAAGAATGAATGGTACGCCGGCAAACGTTTTAATACGCGGACGTTTGCGTTTTAATTAATTTTTGCGTTTTAATTAATTTCCGTGATTAACGGAGCAAACTTTGCACAAAAGGCGTTGTAGCATTTTTTAATATCCCGCCGCCTGACGATAAAATTACGATAATCAACAAGTTTTTGCCTATTTTTCTCCAAAGCCAAACACGGAAAAAGGACGCGAATAATGCGTACGCGCTCGGTTAGCTATTCGAGACGAGTCGTCGGCTGCGGTGTAATGCCTAATATTGTTTACGATCGGATCGGACCGTCTCATTCATAGGTAAGATAAATTTTTAATTCATAAAATAAGCGTAAATATGTAGACAGCTTCGCGCTGTAAGCGTACTTTGCATAATTTTAACCGGGCACGTAGCTGGCCGTCCTATTTTGAGGGGGACCAACATCAATTTTTGGGGGAGACTAAGCCCAAAAAGGCCAAAAATAGCACAAAATAAGGTTTAAAAAGTACTACTCTTCCGATGTTTCTGAATTTCGGGGGTCCGAACCCCTCATTCCCCCCAGAGACACATGCCTGATTATCACTTAAATCAACCAGATAGATGCTTGTGAACATACATGATCTTTTGGGGCATAGATGCAAAAGGTCAGGTTGGTCAGTGAGTGGTAAAATCGAGATTTTGGGGGTCAAAGACGGGTAAAATACAGGATTTTTACTACAGTTAATTGCATTTTCGGCTATTTATAACGTCGAAATCGCTTGAAACTACGCGTTTTTTGGCTCAAATCACTCGACAGTACATAAACTTTCGATCCTTCAGCGAGGGTAATAGGCCCCTCTCACCCTCCTATGCGCACGTAGCCTGGAGGTTTCACTCCCTGCCCAGAAAAATTTTCACCTCCACAGAAAATTTTCCACCACTACCCATCATTCGCGATTTTTCAATACTTTCCAGAAATTTCTTCGAAATTCGTAGAAAAGATTGCATTTCAAAGCATTATAAGTCATCTGTTTGCTCAAAAGTGTCAAATTTTTGACGCCATATACTCATAAGTTGACTATATTTTGTTCAATTTGTTCGACTTCTTATTTTTCGAAAATTTTTTGTATTATGCTCTGGAAAGATGAAGAATCGTCAGAAACGTCGGAAAACGATCTTCTTAGCGCGTACCTACAATTTTTGGGCCCAAAAAAGGCACTTCAAATTTTCAACCCTCCCCTCCCAGAATTCCCATGCTATGCATGCCTGCTTGAGAATAAATAAAGAGGCAAAATACAGTAAATCAGAGGAATACAGTGAACATACATGCACGCAGGGGGTTAAGAGGGTATTCCCTACTGAAGGGTCAGCCAGACAGGTACGGTCCGGCGATGTTGAGCTGTCGGAACGTTTTTTTGCATTATTTCTCATTACGATAACTGTAATAATGTTGAAATTTTTCAATACTTCTATGTGCTTTTAAGTCAAAAAGCGCCCAAATTAGATCAATTTGTACATTTTTAGTGTTAAAAACGACAAAATGCAGTCAAAGGTGACCGAAAATGCCTTTTGAAACGCGGTATTACCATGGAAACGAGTTTTTATGGCTATTTCGACCATTTTCGTCGCTTGAGTCGCAAACAAATAGTGAATACTAAATTTGCTGTTTTAGATTTCTCGGATTTTACCTCCCTCCCCGCCAAGCCTGAACTTGTGCATTTGACTAAAACCGAAGCATCAGGCACACAGCTGTACGGAGATGGGAGGGGACTAGCATGTGTCCCTCAAAATTTTAGAAGTGTGAGTATTTTCGCAAGGTTCTCAAAAAAGAATAATTTGAAAATTCTTGAAACGTATTCGAAAGATCATCAGAAAAGATTTTAGTCCGTAGTTAGGCTGGTAGACCCAAAATTTTTGGGCGCTTCACGTCGGATTAATAGACTTTGTATAAGAATTGTTTATTTTGCTTATTGCTTTTCTTGAGAATGCACCAGAATCGAAATATAATGTTGAAAAATCGTCCGTGTGGTCTTTCTGTACATATGAACATATTTTTGAATATGATGGTAGTAATATGTAAAAATAACCTTTTGAATTTTTTTGAAATGTTTTCTTTCTCCTTCATGTAGAATTCGCTGAGAAACGTTCAAAAACACCATTAGTTTTGCCCATCTTAAATTAATTGTTAGGAATCTTACTTCAAAATTTTAGTCCCTCAAAATTCAGAAAGCCATCTGCGTGCCTGCCAATCGAAGAATGAAAGAAAAGTTTGCCAGATTAGAAAAGCAAATCTTATCATTAGTGAATGCGATTCAAAAAATAATAAAAAACTAATCAGGAGTGTATAGGCAAGTGTAGTACTCCAGCATTGTTGGCCTAACGATCGTATTGGACTATTGTACTCGAAGGCTTTAATTCGTAAAATAAACAAAAATACGATATGGGCATTTAGTAGGTAGGCTCAGTGTTTTTTTGTACAAGGTCCGTTTGTACGTATACAAAGATGGTCCCTCAAAGTCTTTGTACATTTTGTACACACAAATTTTTGGGTACTGTAATATGGTACAGTAGCGATTTTAGTGTGGCAAAAACAGAGTTGTTCGACCCTTGGTAGCGTATTTTAGCTAATTTCTGGGTTTCTGAGGGCAAAAATCACTAATAATCGTCTCAAAACGGCGCGATGCGCGAAAAATTTGACATTTTCCCTTTCAAAATGTAATTTCTGAAATTATGAAGAAATATAGAACACACAATTGCTCATTTAGGCGCGAAGCGCCGAAACTTTGCGAATTTCAAACCTTTTTTGCAGTTTTTGTCTTCCCAAAAATCTTTGTACATGTACAAAGACGGCCCCCTAAAGTCTTTGTACATCGGAAAAAATCTTTGCCGAATACAAAGAGAAACACTGGGTAGGCTTCCTCTTTCCAATCGACAAATTTATAATAAATTTAACTTTAATCTAACTCAACCAGATCCGGATAAAAAAAGATGAGAAATACAGCAAATCAGCGCAAAATATGTAGGGAACCGAAATAAAATCAAATTAGAGTCCAAACATAAATAGAGAACAAGGAAAGGCTGTTCAGTCATATGATAAAGAATTTTTAATTAGTGAACGCAAATGAATAAAAATTTAATACCAAATAAAATAACAAAATACTAATCAGAAATTTATAAGCGCGTGCAATACTCACGCATCCATATATGTACATACAGTTTAGAATACTACACCATTTTAAACGACATTGCAATTGTTATTTCGCATCGCTATTTTCGTTTTTGCACATTTTCGTACTTCAATCTTCTTAAAATGGAAACTTTTGAATCATCAGATAAAACTTGCTTGATAATTTTCAATAATTTACAAACATTTTAATCATAAAAGTAAGATAAAAAGATTTGTAAAGGCAATGTTCATGGCATGCTCTGCCTTCTTGCCTAAGATTTGTCAAAAAATTTACTCTGTGCAATTTGTTATTAGCGCCAAAAATTACTTGACTCTTTGGCTAGCTTCAATTCATGCGACGTCAGCATTTGCAAACCGAGTGCAGCGGAACTGGAAGAACCAATCAAGTCGAGATTTGGCTTGAAAAATTAAAATCGGATTTCAACAAGCCAAATTTTTAATAGCTAGTAGAATGGGCGCAAACAATATATTTACTACATATGTACATAAAAATATTTATAGAAAATATTTTATATATTCATAATAAAATATTAAATTTTTTATGATAAAATTTTTTACAAAATATTCACAAAATATTTACTATTATTAACAAAATATTTTACAAAAACTTTATCATTCACAGAATTTTCAATTTAACAAACTAAAAACATTGAAAATGCCCTGTTTTAAGCATTTTAGCGATATTTTAATTCAATAGCGCCAATTTTTGACGCCGTATATTTTAGTGAATTTCATTAAATTTTTTCTTTTTCATGTTTTCATTGCCTAGAAAAAAAGCATCGTCAGAAATGTAGATATATCGTGTATCTGACGCTTATTAATCGTTTCTAAATCCAAAAAAGATATTTAATTTAAGAAAAAATTTCCGGTTTCAACCCCCAGAATTGAAATGCTGTTCAGTACATGCATGAATATAAGCATATATGCACAGCATGGCTGATCTGGGGGAAAAAGAGCAAGCGGTCAGAGAGGGGGTAAAGAATTGTTGTTTTGGCCAAAATGACCTAAAAAACTAGCATAAGCGCTAAAAAAGCGTTAGAACTACATAATAACACAGTTACCGGTCAATTTTAAGCACTTTTTAAGAAAATGTTCAATTTTTTTCCATTTTTTGCCCTCATTTTGCCTTATTTTCCCGAGAAAATTTCCATTTCTTTATTGTGCTCCCAACACCCCACGTGCATGTCTGATTATAAGTAGGTAACCATACATGATCTTAGGGGGTTTAGGGGGTTTTCATCCCCCAGAAATTTTTTCACCCCCAGAATTCGCGATTTTTCAAGCGTTGCCAAAACTTTACCTGAAAATTCGCAGAAAATGAGCTTTTTTAAGCGTTTTTAGCTATATACTTGCTCAAAAGTGTCAAACTTTCGGCGCTTTTCATGTTTTAACAATATCTTGTTCAATTTATTCGAGTTTTTTTTTAATTTTCTGTGTTTTTATGCCCTATAAAAATGGAGCATCGTCAAAAACGCCAGAAAATGATGTTTTTGACATTTTTATGCATTCGGCTAAGATTTTTCCCGATATACAAAGACTTTTCGGGACCGTCTTTGTACAAGTACAAAGATTTTTGGAAAGACAAAAATTGCAAAAAAGGTCTGAAATTCAAAAAAATTTTGAGTAATTGTGTTCCATATGTGTTTATAATGGCAGAAATTGCATTTTAAAAGGAAAAATGTCAAATTTTTCGGCCTTTGTGCCGTTTCGAGACGATTTTTAGTGATTTTTGCCCTCAGAGACTCAGAAATTAGCTAAAATACATTACCAAAAGTCGAACAACTCGGTTTTTTTATTCAATTTATTCGAATTTTTTATTTTTTAGAAATTTTCTATATTTTCATGCTCTAGAAAGATCAAGCATGATCAGAAACGCAAAAAAACGATGTTTCTAACGCTTATTTATCGTTTTCGCGCCCGAAAAACGGCCCTTAAAATTTAACCACCCACCACCCCTCCCCGAAATTCCCATGCTGAGCATGTATGGAACCTACTGTACTGATTGTTTGGCACTGAAATTCTTTAAACTAAATTTTGCCGCAAATATAACTAGGTTTAACCTCTTTGAATATGCTGGTCACACATGCACACTGGGGGCATGAGGGTATCCCCTATAAGGACGTTTGAAAGGTATACCCTCCTCAGGTCGTTTTGGGACTAGGCCTATTGCTCGAGCCATGAAAAAACGTCAAACGACGTCTAGTAGTATAATTTTAAGTACAAATACTTCTTTTTGAGCAGCAGAAGGTTCAATTCGTTCATTCAAACACTTTTCTTCCATTATTTCATATATATTCTATGTTATAGGTCATTACATCGCACTAATTTTTAGTTTTTTTATGCACATTTGACCGGAAAAATTCATGAAAAATAAAATAAAACGAATTAAGCACCAAAACTTGACATTAAACAGAAAACTAAACATTCATTTACCCCCCCCCCCAGTGAAAATCGGTTTACAACCTCGATGCTGGCGTACAGTTCTTGGACATTCAAACTTTCCTAACTCCTAATTTAAGACAAAAAGTCGATTCCAAAATTTTTCCATCATTTTAAATTACTCTTTGAAAAGCGTTTCTTATCCGCAAAATTTCAGGAAAATGAAGTAGATAGTGTGACAAAGGATCATCAGATCATCCAACCGTCAAACAAAAATTATAATTTGCCCGTTTTTCTCACAAAATCGCTCTTTGAGGATAATACCATAGAAAGTTATGGAGCGAAGGTCATTTTAATATTAGAAAAAGGATGAAAAACTTGAAAAGTTTAGAAGCGGAAAAATTTTCAAACTAGGAGTAGAAGAAGTGAATCCCTATCTCATTAAACGCAGATATGTACACAAATACGTACATCTGCCAGTTCAGAATATGTAAATGTTTAGCAATAACTTTTAATAATGAATAACTTTATCGTACTTATTATGTAGTTGAAAAATAATTAGTTTTAAAATGTTATTATACATACAACGCCTACCGCTTCTGATGCAGCGCTATTTTCTTCAGTTAATTGATCTAGCTTACTCTGCTTGAATGCCTAGAAAATCAATATATGTACGTCACGTAGGTATTTAAAACATCAACATTATGAGCTAAATTTAATGCAATAACCAAGCGTATCAAAAACATAAAGTAATATCAAATGAAAATAGCATTTATATACAGGAAAAAAGCCTTAGGAACATACAAGAGCATGAGGGTGAGAGGGGGTATTACTCCCCCTGAGCTCTGAAAAGCTGATAGCTATACAGCCATTTTGGCCAAAAAAGCATTGCTATATATCCTTTTATGACTCAGAAAATTAGCTATATAGCCTTTTTGGCTCAGAAAGCTAGCTATATAGCCTTTTTTGCACTCAGAAAAATACCGTGTGAGCTCAGAAATGCTATATATGTAGTTGTCTTTTCTGAGTTTAAGAAGGATATATAGCTATTGTCTTGATTCCAAAAGGGCTAAATAGCTGCTTTTAATCCAAAAAGCTATATAGCTATGTATGTTTGTGAGTCAAAAAGGCTGTATAACTAGTTTTCTGCGCCTAAAAAGGCTATATAGCTAATTTTCTGAGCCAAAAAAGACTATATAACTGTTTGTACGAAGCACTTAGCTATCTATCAATTTTTAGTTTACACCCCCTCTGAAAGTCTGACCTTGCGCACCTAAGCTTAGAAACATACGTGATTGGGGGGGGGGGAATTTTCACCCCACCTAAAATTCGCGATTTTTCTAAAGTTTCGAGAAATTCGCTGAAAATTCGTACAAAAAGGAGCTCTTTTAAGCGTTTTTAGCTATCTATTTGCTCAAAAATGTTAAATTTTCAATGATTCGCGCCATATACTCATGTTTTAACTATATTCTGTTCAATTTATTCGACTTTTTGATTTTTTTGGAATTTTTTGTTTTTCGCTCTAGAAAGATAGAGCATCGTCAGAAACACCGAAAAACGATGTTTTTAAGGCGTACCCACTATTTTTAGGCCAAAAAAGGCACTTAAAACCACCCTCAATAATTCCCATACTGTGCATGGAACAATTGGAATTCTCGTACTAAAAAATGAGCTTCTTGCAAATGTTAAAATAAAATTAGGGAAGCTCACCTCAAAAATTTTAAAACCTAAAATTTCCTAAAACTGCGGGCAAAGTTCTCTAGCAAGGAGATTAACACTCAGCAATTAGTTATGATAAACCTTAAAAATTACACAAATAAAAATAGAATGAGTGAGAAAAAGCAACGATCTTTTGCGGAACTCAAATTTGGATCAGCATTCGACAAATGTTCATAAGAATACAATAAAGTCGCATCTTCCTTTTAATTTTATTCTTATTCATTTATGCATCTATTTATAAGCTGCATATTAATTATTATTTATTCATTACTTATTTTTATATTAAAAGATTAAAGCTATTAATAATACTTTATTATTTTTCATTCTTCGCTATAGTATCTTCATGCGACTTACTAAAATGTTCTGCAGAACTACTGTGTACTGTTCTTCTTGTTCCTTAAAACTGTCATAGGCATTGACAAGTTTTCGCAAAGTTTCCTTGTCAATCTTAATTGAAAAAAATCACGGCTAGAATAAATAGACAGCAGAAAAAAGCATACATTCTCCGAGTCTCGCTTCAATTGATCTATCATAACCAGAACTTGCTTCTTATATTCTCTGATTTGGCTTAATCGGTTCAACACGGCGATCTGATCTGGCTGCAGCACAAAATAATTGTATGCGCAAGGAATAAGAACAAACATTTAAGCAAATAAAAAAGCAAGCGTGGCCTGGTTTCTTCATGCATCATTTGTGACAGCTTTAATCATCTATACTAGTGATGTCCTGGTGCCGCTTTTTTTACCGGTGCCGGTGCCGGTCGGTACCCCTGTACCGGCGCCGGTGCTGGTGCTACATTAGCATATTATATAGTGTACTATGCTTCTTCAAAAAGGGTTAAATTTGCACCTATTTTTCACTGGATATACATATTGAGTGCAAATTTCATTTAGCTAGTAACGACTTCATTATTTTTAATTTATGAATACATATTAATTTTCTCACTTAAGCATTAAACAAACAAAAAATTGTAATAAAATTGAAATTCGAAGAAAAAAATAAAGTTAAATAGTGTATTATAAGTTTAAGTGTAGCGCAATCAAGATTGGCTTGTGCAGTAGTTGATTCTTTAGTCAAATCGAAATTTGGTTTTAGTGCATTAGTTAAATATTCAACTAGTAAGAAACAAACAAGAAAATAGCAACGAAAACTTTTTGAGGTTAAATTATTTGAGTTTATCATTTCACATTTCCAAAAGCCTCAGAAAACAAACATGGGATATATTAGCAATGCAAAAGACTTACATAGAAATTCATTTACAAAGTTTTAACAAGCTTTTTCTGAATAATTTGCAGGAAAAAGTTTTGCATAAAAACTAGCTGCGTTTTACGGTCTTCTGCTCACGAAATGGAAAAATAAAAATGGATTTGATGAAATTAAGTTGAAAACTGCTCTGTAGTACTCTATATGTCGATGTTTTTAATTTTAATTTACTTTATTTATTAGTGTCCACGCTTCTTGCTGTTAATTGATGTTTTCAATAAGATGTGTTTCGTTAAATGAATAATTCATTTTTCAAGCTCTAGACTTGTTCTGAAGTTCAGTCAGAATGCTTCACTATGCTAATCAGATGATTTTATTAACAAAATGCTACCTTTTTGCGCTTTTATTCATTACATTGGTGATAAATGAGCTTGAATTATTCTTTTACACTATTTTTCCTCTTTTATCTAGCACCGGCACCGGCGCCGGTACCTGAGCCGGTGCTTAGGCACCGGCGCCGGTGCCGGTGCCGGTGCCCAGGACATCACTAATCTATACATAACATGAGTATAATGATAGCCCTTAACTTGTTTTTTGTAATATTGCAAGAAAGTTGCTGGACTGAATACTGAAAGAATAAAATATTTCTTTTAATTAGAGATGTGCAAGGTCTCGATAGGGCAGGAGCCGGAGCCTGGTAGAAACGAAAGAAATTATGGAGAATAAGATAAAATTAATTTTTTAATCGAATTATACGACGTAATATTTATTTATTTAACAATATAAATTAAATTGTATTAAAATTAAGCTTAGAGTATTGTGTTTCGTTTCAGATAATTCAATGACTAACATTTGAGTGAAAATTGAAACAATATATTTCTTTGGAAATTTTATCGTAATTAACGCTTTTTATTATGGAAATAAGCTCGTTTGGTCGTTCATTTTTAGGCAAAAACATTTTAAATGTGCCTATCCTTTCTATCAATTTTCATTAGCTTTGGGCGCTTCGGACCAAATATCAGAACCATTATCTTCATTTCGAGTGTTCAGGTCACTAATACTTTGCATGATTCAGTTTCACGTATGACTTTCAAATTATTTTAATCCTGTCTTGACAAGCACATTTTCTGCTCTAGGCAAATGATTTTGGTCGACATAAAGATTTTTCGCCTCTGTTATCTTACATTTATATTCTAAGCGTGTAGTTCAATTATTTAAAACATCAGTTTAAAACTTCCCCTCTCGAGTAAGACCTGGGCCACTTAATTGTCATGTAATTTGTTTGTAACGTCCTGCATTGTACTACCTTGCTCGTCTCTACCTATGGATTATCATAAGCCCTAAAGAAAATCAGTATTTCGGCAGTTTATTGTCTTTGATGCACATGTATATGTAACATATATTCATTTTTTATTTATTACATTTTCTTGTTTATTTGTCGTTTAGTACCGTTTGCTTTCATGTCTAAATTCATTAAAGCATTCCACAATTGCTTAAAATAGCGATACTCAGGTAATAAGTTTAACCCATCCAAAACGGGTTTCCACATTCTCCAAACCAAAAAATTTTTGACACCCCCACCCCGATTTGAAATAAAAAACTGAATTTTTTGGTCGTTTCAGGAATTTTTTGGCCGTTTTGCGGCACGCAAAATAAAGTGCATTTCATTACGTTTCCGAACATGATCTCTCCATTAAGCTCATAAAATTCAAAGTTTTCGAGAAAAAATTTTTTTCTCCGAATAGGCTGTGAAAAATGAGGTTTTTTGGCGTTTAGCGCCGGAAGTTTCGAGATTTTTCGATGCCACGTTTCATTATTTTCCATGTATTATCTTATTCCAGATAAATTTTGGTCTCGGGGACGGCCGCCTGTGCCCCCTGCGTACGCTCATGTTGGTAGCATGGGCGTACGCAGGGGCGGGAAGCGGCCGAACAAACGCATGAAAATTGGCATCTTTTCATCGAAAAATCTCAAAATTTTCGGCGCTTCGCGCTGTAAAATCATTATGTTCATTAATCTGAGCCCAAGCACGGCCAAAAAACGTCATTTTTCTTAGCTTATAAGGAGATTAAATTTTTTCGGAAAGTCTGAATTTATGAGCTTAACATATTCGGAAACGTCAGAAAATGCAATTTATTTGGTGCACCAGCAAGCATATTACGAAATATAGGGTCACCAATTTTTAACCGCCCCCGCCCTTAAAAAATCCTGCGTACGCCTCTGGTTGGTAGGTATACTGTGTATGTATTGTACATGCCTTGGTTGGGCCCCGGAAAAAATGCGGCCCCGAGACATTTCTACTTTTAATCATATAAAACATTCTTTAGGAACAATGCGCCTTTTTTCGATGCAAAGCTTAAACATATATAGTGGCACAAAATAACTATTCAATGGTTTTTTACGGCTATTTTCAAGCATTTTCTAAACAATTAATATTTCGTTATAAAGCACTACATAAGAACAAGGACTATGCCCTAATGTAAAAATAAAACTGCTAACATTTACTAACAATGTAGAACAAAAGTATCTGATTTAAAATTGGAAATATGAAAAATATAAGAAGCAATACGACACAGATAGAAAAAACTTATAGTTCAAACTGCAAACGGTATACTTTAAATTTATTAGATAATCACATTGTGACACAGAACACTGAATCAATTTATGTAGGAAAATTACGGATAAAAACTACGTGAATACGAATAGCCATTAAAAAGGTATTGAAATTCGCCTTGATTTTAATATAAGAAAGTGATTCCACTATATTCGTTAATATCGTACAAGCCACACATCTAACGGCTGGAAATTTTGGGTGGGGATCCCTGGCCCATAGGTCCACAAGGCCAGGGACGGCAGGGGTAAAATCCCAAAATTCAAAACAGTAAATTTAACGCTCACGATTTTTTTGCTGTTTTAACGATCAAAATGGTCAAAATAGCCTATGAAATGTTTTTTGTGGTAATATCGCATTTTAAAAGCATTTTTAGTCGATTTCGACTACGCTATATCACTTTTAACCATAAAAAATGCAAAAATTTATCAATTTTGGGAGCTTTTTGAGTAAAAAGTACTTAAAAGTGCTAATCTGGCGTGTAGCGCGGGAAACTTTTAACGTTTATACTGCCTTTGACCTCAAAAAATGATGCAAAAAACGTTCCATCAGCTCAAAATCGCCTGACAGTACCTGTCCGGCTGACCCTTCAGGGGGAGGGGTAATACCCCTCACCCCACTGGGTGCTTGTATGCCCCAGCCATTTTTAGAGGGGTAGAAAGGGTGAATGACCTTCAGTTTTTGGCCAGAAATGGCCAAGAAGCACCTACTAACGGCCAAAAACGCAAGTTTTCTCCAAAACCCGGGGAAGGTCAAAAATTTTCTGACTCTGGGGGGATGAGGGGACGTACTTTGGGTGAGACATCCCCGCAAACCCTCCCTGTTACATGTTTAGCACAAGCGCACATAAAATATGGATTATATTTACCACCACATCGTGTACATTCAGGGCATTTACGACCACGTTAGCTGATTGTGCACCATTTCTGCCGACAATATCTTCAAAATTCGATTCAGTAATATTTCCAGAAACGGAATCAGGAGTATGAATAACATTCTCGATCGAGTTAATCGGAGCATTAAGTTCTATTTTGTTATCTTTGCTATCCATCTTATTGGATACGTCGTTATGGAGAGTATTTATTAGTGAGCTGCAATTACGAACCCATGTAATTTATAAGCTTACACACAGCAAAACAGCTATTAGGTGATTTTAGAAAAAATCATCAGCAACCGAAAATTATTTTGGATCAACATCTGCATACAGGTACATTGTGTGCAACTGCAAACAGACAAACATTCGAGCATTAATAAAAATACTTCTCGCTGCACATATCGCTTTATTCCCAATTGTTTCACTCCAATTTACATACAAAAGAATTAGTTTTTTAAAGTAAAGTTGGTAAACCTAGTACTGTTTGGAATTAATAACCTGATTTAGTGGTTTCTTCCCTTAAGTTGACCATATTTTAATCTATCTTTAATTATGTCGATTGTCGACATTAAAATATGTAATAGGACTACCTCTAAATATATGTCATTACTGTGACCAGGGTCGTAACGTAACCAGAATTTTGTTTCGAGAGGGGCCCAAAATTTTTGAAGTCCTATATCTTGAAGACCATTAGGAAATACACGAAAATAATGGCATTTTTGAGCATTTCTCGACGAGATCTATACCCTGGTGAAGAAGAAAATTTTTGAAAAATTGAAATTTTTTTGCCAGATATCAAATTTGGATATGAAGATCTACAGTTCAACATGTTGGGGTCTTGAATCCTAGTCCTACGCCCATATTGTTGACGACTTAAGTCGTTTCAAAGTCAAGTCTTGACTTCTAAGTCTTGACTTATTGACTCTTTTTAAAAGTCTATTTAAAAGTCATTTTCAAAGTCAAGTCCTGACTTTCTAAGGTAAAAAATTTAACAGAAAATCAGAAATCCAACGCGGAGCGCTGGAAACTTTTGGGTTTAGTAGCTCGAAATAGTGCTAAAAACCTATTTTGGCAGTCTTTTAAGTAGCGCTGGAAAAATTTCGATTCTTTCACTTGATGAGCCCTTGGGAAAAATCAAAACATTTTTTTGTTTACGTCACTGACTGTGACTCTATTCGCCTTTGTATTCGTTTTTCTCCCTTGCAAAGCGTCGAACTTATTTGCAATAGAGTAAAAAGTTCAGTACACTTTCCTTCAATAAGCAAACGTTAAGATCAATAAGTAGAAAGGCGACAAAACGAAAAATATATACATGAATAGGTTGGTTACCTATTTAGAATAAGAATAGTAATTATTAGGGGTGTGCCGGGTACCCGAACCCGAAAAAATTCGACTTTTTTGGCAAACCCGAACCCGAAGATTTCAGAATTTGAAAACCGAACCCGTACCCGAACCCGACACTTTTGCTGAAATTTCTGGTTCTTTCTGGTTTGGAAAAGTGAGACGTTAAAATAAGAAAAAAACCCGAAAACAGCAGGTTTTGTAGATAAAACACTCTCAATATTTTAATTAAAAAATTACTTGTAACTTCTAAAAATAACGCATTTTTTATATACAAGTTTTGTCACGTTTCTTCATATAATTAAGTCTTAATTCATTTACTGACTTTACTGAGCAAGCCGTATACATATGTGCCTTTTATATTAGTAGGCTTAATTACTGGTAGTAATATCAATTATAATTTAACGCACGAAGGCATGTACATGTGTGCAAATTTTTTAGTATAATTTATGTAATGTCGTAGGCGAAATATTAGCGTTTTTGCAGTTAAAATGTAGCAAGGCATTTGGACAACTTAGCATATAACAAAATTTGCCGGAGTTTTTGACTAAATAATGACTAGTCCACTGTTATTGACCAAAAATTTAAACTTAGGGTGTAAAGCAGGGCAAGCTACACCTGTCGTTACTGGCATGTAGCTGTGAAGGATATGGGGGACTAGTCCCCCAAAATTTTGGGAGTACGAGTATTTTTTGACAGAGTTCTCCAAAAGAATAAGTTGAAAGTTCTTGAGCGCATTTGAAAGAATGACAGAATAGATTTTAGCACACTTTTGAGCTAATCATCCCTAAATTTTTGGCGCTTCGCGTTAGATTTATTGTTTTTATATAAATTTTGTTTTCTGAACAGCCCAAGTTTGAGTAGGACATGGTTGATGTCAAAATTTTCTGTTCTCTGCGCATTTCCCGCATTGTTTTTCTCTGCAATGTACCACTGAATACAAAACAGGTGAAACACAGGGTCAAGCTTGGATATAATGTTTAGAAATCACTTGTGAATTCGTTTTATACAACTTGTTTTTCTGAATATATATATATATATATATATATATATATATATATATTTAAAATCAAATTGAATTTTTTTGAAAATTTTAGATAAATTTTTCAGCCCCAATGTTTAGAGCTTGCTGAGAAACGATGAAACGCACCATTATTTTTGCTATCTACTAGTAGTTGGTGAGATATCTGACTTCGAAATTTCAGTCCCCCATTTCATAAGGCCAGCCACGTGCTTGTGTCGATAAAATTCGTAGGAATAGTTTTAGTATGTCTTCATCAATATCAAGGTCCTACTTATTTATTTATTCTAGATTATTCTATATTTAAATTTTAAAAGAATTCTTAGCACACGCTGCCTAATCTTGAAATTTGAATATTGAGTGTTTTTCATTTTGAATGAAATACGAAGTTTAAAATCTGATGCTCGTAACTTTAATTCTCTATTCCATGAAAGAAAAACACATTTAAATACCTACGCAAAATATAGCTTACTCTCACAACTTTTGAATTTAGTTGAAAGAGTTTTTGCATATATGCTGATGTTTATGCAACTAAATTTAAAGCACTTATTGCGTCTGCTTTATACAGTACACATACGTCGCAACAAGCAGAAACATGGTTATTAGTGTTGAAACATAAAGAAGCCAAACGTAAACCTGATGTTTCTTAAATTCGTAAACTCTAACCAGAACCCGACCGAAGATTCAAAAATTCCAAACCCGAATCCGAAAATTCAAAAAACTGAACCCGGCACATCCCTAGTAATCATCATGACGTCATCGGCAATAACAATAGTACCTACCACGTAATCGTCATACCTTTTTATGTTATCGCCTTCAGCATCAAACAGTAGATAAAGCGAAAATAGGGTTAATATGAATGAATAAAACTAAGCCTAAGTCTAAGCATTATTAATAAAGTAGGTAAATTTAACAGAAGATAAAGAAAGCATTTATTGTCAGTAGAAATATACGCAAACAGGTAAACTAAGAGCATATGACGAAAAGAGGCGACTACTGAAGAAAAGGATACTTAGGTTAATTGGTTGAAATAAAATAAAAGACGAAAAATGATTTGAAAATACTAACTAATACTAATACTTTATTCAGATAAACGCGGGGATAAAACGTCACAAGAAAAAATAATATAAAATGCGAGTATCATGGAACACACGCAAATACTTGATTGCGCTCACGTGTGCCCCATCAAAAAAATTACTGAAATCAAATTTTTTCAAATTTCTCTTAAATGTATCAACATTTTGCGATTTTCGAATATATTGTGGAAGATCGTTCTAAATTCTAGCTGATCTAGTAGCAGAACAATACTTTTTACAATCGAGTCAAAATTAACCTAGATACATTTGATTTGTAAATGTATTCCTAGTACGCGAGTGACCATAAAACTGATAAAAATCTACAGGAGGTAAGAGATTTTTATGTAACAATTAAATCAGAATAAATTCTACGGAGTTCATGCCTCTCCTAATTGAATGCTTTTAACCTTTCATCACAAGAAAGTTCACTATATCCAAATAACCTTTTTAGTAAATTTTCGCTGCACCCGTTCTATCCTGTTGATATGGCTCATACAATTGGCGCATACTCTATTATAGGCCGAATGTAATTCTAAAGAGCAAGAGCCAAGAATTGTTGATCACGTGATTCAAAACATTTGAAAATCAAAGCACTCATTCTCAGAGCTTTTGCTGATATATTAGTGCAATGAAAACTAGATGATAAGTTTGTTGTTAACGAAACACTTATATCTCGAATTGAAGAACCTGCGTCAGATAACAAAAAATGGTTAATGTGATGTTTAACTTTAGGATCAGCATACCCTAGATATAAGACAACGCATTTAGGGAGAGATATACTCAATTGATTTTCTTCAGACCAGGAAACTAACTTAAATAAATCTTTTTTGTAACAAAATATGATTTAGAGAAAAATTAAAAAGCTAAATCATCAGCAAAGAAAAAGACTTCACTATGCTCAACAGCTTGGACAAAATCGTTTGCAAACAACAGAAACAAAGAGGGTCCTAAAACGGGACCTTGAGGTACGCCACTGATAACTGGTTTCCGATCAGAAAGCGTCAAAAATTTTAAGCTTTTGTATACGATTTGTCACAAAATAAGTTGACTATTTCAATAACATTCCATTTATCCCATAATGCTTCAACTTTTCTATCATACAAGAGCATGGGGGTGAGAGGGTATTACTCCCCATGAGCTCTGAAAAACTGACAACTATATAGCCATTTTGGTCGGAAGAACATTGCTATATAGCCTTTTTTGGGATCAGAAAACTAGCTACATAGCCTTTTTTGGACTCAAAAACATACAGTGTGAGCTCAGGAGTTCCAAATGGATACATAGCTATTTTTCGACTCTAAAAAGGGCTAAATAGCTATTGTTACTTCAAAAAGGCTATATAGCAATGTTTTTGAGTCCAAAAAGGCTATATAGTAGGGATGCAGCGGATACCCGCACCCGCACCCGCTATTACCCGCTTCTTTTTTGGTACCCGCACCCGCACCCGCTATTCCAAAATTTTGCTACCCGCACCCGCACCCGCTAAAATTATTGTGATAAAACAGCGGGTGGCGGATAATAATAATTAGAATTTACGAAACGACAAAACGATTCTGAGGCAGTGGCACGTTGATGAAAAAACGAAAATGTATAGCAGTGACATCTAACGTACCAGTACAAATGGGAAAAGCAAACATCTACTTGTAATGAGTCATATTTTTAGGTACCCACTGGACTGCAGATACGTGTTCAAGCTCTCTTATGGTTAATTCCAATTATGCGAATTATGCTTTGTAAAAAAGAGGGGTCTACGTGCCAGTCTTTACGTGCATCAGTTTAACCACTCTAGCGTGTGTAGGAATATTTTGCAGCAATGTATTGTACACTGCTTTTTTAAGACGAAATGGGACGTTTTGGCGCCACACTCTTTGTAATATTATTAATTATTTACATTCATTTATGATTAAAGTATAATACAGATTCCGAAAGCCCATTCAATTCTCTACGTGATGGTACAAATTACTTTTATAATATCTTTGAATTTAGTGAGATAATTAAACGCATCTAAAAATACTGGATTTTCTACGGTTTTTCAGTCGTACACAAATGAATACTCATCGAATCGAAAAGTACAAAATGCTATTTTGTAGCTTGTAGAACCTGCTTTCTGAATATATAATTTACTTTAAAATTGCTTCAAAATTATTTTAATTAGAATAATTTATAAGTTGCTGGCGCCAAAACGGAGGCGCCAAAACGTCGTAGACCCCTTTTGACAAGAGGATGACAACAACAAGTGGCTACACATTTTATTCTGCAAAGTGCAAATATATTACTCATTTTGATCAATACTTCAATCATTGAAAATTTACTCATTTTTAATCAGCAAATTTAATCCATTGAGAGTTAGTCTGCAAACAAAAAGACAATCAGCTTGAAGATTAATATGAAGTTTACACACAGTAAATAACTGCATTAAGTGGACGAAAAAATGGTGCATTTTCAGCCCTATTTATTTTATGCTATATCTCACTGTAAACCCGCCACCCGTACCCGCTATTTTTATGGTGCGACACCCGCACCCGCTTAAGCAAAATTTTGGCACCCGCACCCGCTATTCCGAAAAATGTGCACCCGCTGCATCCCTACTATATAGCTAGTTTTCTGCGTTTAAAAGAGCTATATAGCTAACTTTCTGAGCTCAAAAAGGCTATACAACCGTTTTTACAAAATGCTTAGCTATCATCCAATTCTAGTATCTCACCCCCTGAAAGTTTGACCTTGCGCACATAATGTTCTCTATCAATTTGGAGTGAACGACAGAGTTGAAGGCTTTACTAAAATCTAATAAACAACATCGATAGGAATAGATGTATCAAGTGATTTAACCCACATATTTGCGCACTTCAAAAGCTGAGTTTCACATGATTTACCCTTTTGAAAACCAAACTGCAGTGAAAAGAAATCACTTTTCGAACTGAAAGAAGCAATTAGAGTTCTGTTTATAGGACCGTATTCAGGTGCACGTGCCTCCTCACGGAATGAAATATGAGAATGACTTTTTTCTCTACTCCCCTGTGCTGTTTTAGCCAAAAATCGTGAAAAATTCAAAATAACAATTAGAGTCTATTCAGTACCAAATGCGCAGTTTAAACACTCCATTTTAGTCCTTATACAACCTAAAGCGTATTTTGCAGCTAGTATGTCTTCTGTTTTGCACAGGTTTTATGCGGAAAATGAGATTTGTTCAAGAGGGTGTCCATTGAATTCTCATCATATTTAGGGCACCTGGGTAGCAAAATTTACGAAGTGTGCAGCTCTAGTAGTCGTAAAACGCCTTCTTTTAATTCATCCTTTGGTCCCCCTTATGTTTCTAAAAATTTATGCCGTGCTCCCCCCCCGACACAAAATCCTGGATAAGGGCTTGTCTGTTTATAATATACTCCATAATTTTACAAGTGACCCAACAAAGAGATATTGAAAGGTGATTTTCAACTGGGGAATAATCACCCTTTTTAAAAATAGTTACTACAATTGCATCCTTCCAACAAGGAGGTACTTCACCACTTTTTTCTTTATTGTTAAATCAATTCATTTATTGCAACGTCCGGGAAAAAGACACAAATACAAAAAGGATGCAGCTTACGATAAAAAATACAACGAGTTTCTAAATGACACACATGACAACATATATACGACTATAGCATCAGCAATAGGGACATTCATTCACAAGAGTGACAACTTACGCACACCCCTGTAAAATAATAGACAGATCGATTAAAATAATAATTGAAATTATACCCTTTAAAATAATAAACAAATCACTTCTATGACTAACTTCGAAAATAGAACTGAGCACTGGCGTAGTCAGGAGGGGAAGGGGAATCCCCTCCTGGGCACACATGCACATAGGGGGGTGAGGGGGTAATACCCCCCTGAGGGGTCAGCTAGACCGGTACTGTCCGGCGATTTTGAGCAAACAGGTCTTGTTCTGCATCATTTTTGACATCAAAATCAGTAAAAATGTCAAAATTTTTCCGGCGCTTCGCGCCAGATTAGTACTTTTAAGTACTTTTTACTCAAAAAGCGCCCAAAATTGATGAAGTTTTGCATTTTTTAGTGTTAAAAGTGATATAATGCAGTCAAAATGGACTAAAAATGCTTTTAAAATGTGTTATTAACACGAAAAAACGTTTTATAGGCTATTTTGACCCTTTTGATCATTAAAACAGCAAAAAAAATCGTGAACGTTAAATTTACTGTTTTAGATTTTTGGCATTTCACCCTCCCCCTGCCGACCACACCTGGGCGTGAGGGGAATTTGGGGGTATGCACCCCCAGAAATCAAAATACCCCCCCAGAATTCAATTTTTGAAAATTTTTTTCTCGTTTTTCTCGCAATTTTTTGATGCCAATGGATAGTGCTTGATGAGAAACGTCGAAAAATGGTGTTTTTATCGCCATACCACCATTTTTAAGGCCATTTTTTTACCTTCAAAGAAATCTTGCACCCCCCCCCCAGAATTTTCTTGCTGCCCACGTATGCTGCCGACCCTGACCTTGTGCACCTATGCTCCTAGGGAAAATTTCGACATGTTCAAGATCTGAGCAATATGGTTGCATGATGCTGTTCTGCGACGTAAAATCGAAAATTCGGCGCTTCGCGCCGATTTCCTCTATCTTTTGGCAGTTTCTATCGTTTTATTGCAGGAAAAGTCAAAAGAATTAGTGCTTCGCGCGCATTATAAGCCTTTTTTTGTCAAAAACTTAAAAAATTTTAGAAGATTACTCAATTTTTTATTGCTTAAATAGTGCAGGATGATGTGAGAAGCCCAAGAAAACAGGTTATTCAACAGCCTCCGCCAGAACCCCTCTTATCTCTCCTGATGCAATTTTCGATTTTTATAAATGATATATGTGATATTTATAGTAGTTTATATGTCCGCTGATGATATCAAAATTTTCAATATTAGTCGTAACTATAGATTATTACAGTCTGATTTAGAAAAGATTTTTGAGTGGGCAAATACATGGGATCTACCCATTTCACGAACCAAAAGTCAAGTTCTCTATCTGGGTAATAATAATCAAAAAGTTGTTTATAGACTAAGTGGGAAAATTATTTCTAGTGATAACATGTTTGTCCGTGATTTAGGAGTTTTGATTTCCCAAAATTTAAAATTCAAGGAACATTATAATTCTTTGATTAAAAAAGCTTTCTTTAGATGCATTTTAATACGCAAATCATTTTTGTCGCATGATAAATGTAACCTTGTTAAAGCTTATATATTATTATGTTAGACCTTTATTAGAGTACTGTTGCAGTGTATGGAACCCCTCTTATCTTATTGATATAGATCGACTGGAAGCTATTCAACGTGGATTCACTAAATATATTTTTGGTTATAATAAACGTAGATTCACTAAATATATTTTTGGTTATAATAATATTCTTCCTTACGAGGATCGTCTAATACAACTTAAATTGTGCAGACTTGAATTAAGACGCTTGCAGATTTGTCTGTGTATGATGTATCAAATTATTTGTCATAAATCATGTTTGGAAGCTGATGATTTTTTTGTATTTAATCATAATATTACCCGCAGCATTAATAGATTTAAATTAGTTATACCTGTTGTACATTCTAATTTAGAAAAGTTTGATTTCTTTTACAAATACATCGCAGTTTGGAACGATCTTCCTGACTTCATTGTTTCATCCCCTAACCTAAACATATTTAAATCTAGGTTAGTAAACTTTGATTTATCTAGACATCTTGTGGGGCGCGCGTAAAAATTGTCATTACATTGACTCGCATGTCCCTTTACTAATTCGTAATTGCATTTATTATGTATCTTGTCATTTTGTGTTTTAACACGTTGGTTTATTAGTAATAAAATTTTCTTTCTTCTTCTTCTTCTTCTAAGCATTTATACATCTACTTAAGCATCTATACATCGACCTAAGCATCTATACATCGACCTAAGCATCTATACATCGACCTGAGCATCTATACATCGATCTAAGCATCTAAACATCGACCTAAGCATCTATACATCGACCTGAGCGGGAACGACCTCGGCCTAAGTAGCTCAAAACACCTTTTCAAATATACTAAGCCTGAGCCTAAGTATAATAGAAGCAAAAACTTAGATTTTTGTATATCTTTTCAAGTAAAACCGAAAAAACATCCAAAAAACATTTTCGCGCTTTTTTCTTCCTTCTCCTTCATTGCTATGCTTCCTCTCGTGATTTCAGCGCATATTATTTATTTCTGACAGATGTGTAAGTCCTTGGACCGAGCCAAGTCTTAATCGTCCCACCCAACACTCACATAGAGAGTTGCCTGCAACTTTGCAGGCATGGCTCAGATTTTCAACAAATTTTTTTCCGCGCATCAATTTATCATGTTCTACCATTTTGGCAAAAAAATTTTGGTATTCCATATTCGTTTTTCTCCTTTTCTAAAAGTACCATATTCTTAAGTTTAGCCCACCGCTGCTATATACATGTGTACTAGTGATGTCCCAGTGCCGCTTTTTTTACCGGTGCCGGTGCCGGTTCCCGTGTACCGGCAGCCGGTGCTGGTGCCAGTCTACATTAGCATATTATATAGTGTACTATGCTTCTTCAAAAAGGGTTAAATTTGTACCTATTTTTCACCGGATATACATATTAAGGGCAAAATTCCATTTGGCTAGTAACGACTTCATTATTTTTAATTTATGAATACATATTAATTTTCTCGCTTAAGCATTAACACAAACAAAAATTGTAATAAAATTGAAATTCGAAGAAAAATAAAAGTTAAATAGTGTATTATAAGTTCAAGTGTAGCGCAATCAAGATTGGCTTGTGCAGTAGTTGATTCTTTAGTCAAATCGAAATTTGGTTTTAGTGCATTAGTTAAATATTCAACTAGTAAGAAACAAACATGAAAATAGCTACAAAAAACTTTTTGAGGTTAAATTATTTGAGTTTATCATTTCACATTTTCAAAAGCCTCTGCAAACAAACATGAGATATATTAATAATGCAAAAGACTTACATAGAAGTTCATTTACAAAGTTTTAACAAGCTTTTTCTGAATAATTTGCAGGAAAAGTTTTGCATAAAAACTATTTTAAAATTCTAGCTGCGTTTTATGGTCTTCTGCTCACGAAATGGAAAAATAAAAATGGATTTGATGAAATTAAGTTGAAAACTGCTCTGTAGTACTCATCCTTCTTGCCTACAGATGGTAGAATTAGAAGAACTTTCCACTCTATATGTCGATGTTTTTAATTTTAATTTACTTTATTTATTAGTGTCCACGCTTCTTGCTATTAATTGATGTTTTCAATAAGATGTGTTTCGTTAAATGAATAATTCATTTTTAAAGCTCGAAGACTTGTTCTGAAGTTCAGTCAAAATGCTTCACTATGCTGATCAGAAGATTTTATTAACAAAATGCTACCTTTTTGCGCCTTTATTCATTAAATTGGTGATAAATGAGCATCAATTATTCTTTTTACACTAATTTTCTCTTTTTCTAGCACCGGCACCGGCGCCGGTACCAGCCTGGGCACCGGTCCGGTGCCGAGTGCTGCATTGGCACCGGCGGTGCGCGGTGCGCGGTGCCCAGGACATCACTAATGTGTACATAGGATTTTCTACTTGAAAAACACTGATTTTTTAACACACGCGCTCTATTTTTAACATTTTTAGACCTCCTAAAAAAAGGTGGAAAAAGAGTGGAAAAAGTGGACAAAAATTTGGGTCTGGTCTATGTCAACCAAATCGCTGGGAAAAAACGGTGACAAGAAATGAACATATTTTGATGAAATAAACTCATGTTTTCCTTAACAAAAAAAACATCCTACAGATGATTAGAATTATTGGAGCAACTTAAGAATATGCAGTACTTTCTGAATACTAACAACATAAGCTGCAGAAGAGCGGATTTTTCGCTCAACACTTAGAACATGTTAAAAAGAAAGCGCGGAAAAAAATTTCATCCGTCTGATCAATATTACAAAAGCTATGGGGTTTCTTTAATTAGCCTTTTCTTGACCTAAACAAAAGCATCTTCTCGACCTAAGCATTTGAAGATTCAAACAGCTGAATGCAGAATCACATGAAAGATACCCAACTTACGTCGACTCCAAGCATCTATGCATCGACCTAAGCATCTATACATTGACCTAAGCGGCTCCACATCGACTCCAAGCATCTATACATCGACCTAAGCATCTATACATCGACCTAAGCATCTGCACATTGACCTGAGCGGGAGCGACCTCGACCTAAGACGGCTTAAAACACCTTTTTAGGATATACTAAGCCTCAAGCCTAAGCATATTAGAAGCAAAAATCCCAGATTTTCCTCTATATTCTTATCAAGCAGAAACTGAAAAAAACATGCGAAAAAAAATGAAAATTTTTTTAAAGTCGTTTTTAAAATATCAAACAGCTTTCCGCGCCTTTTTCTCTTTTTCTCTTTCATTGCTATGCTTCCTTCCATAATTTCAGCCCATATTATTCATTTCTGACAAATGTGTAAGTCCTTGGATCGAGTCGTTTAATCGTCCCACGCAACACTCCAAATCGAGAGCTGCCTCGCAACTTTGAAAATATGGCCTCAGATTTTTGCTCCAAATTTTCTTTCCGCGCTTTTCAATTTATCATGTTCTATCATTTTGGCAAAAAAAATTTCGGCATTCCATATTCGTTTTGCACCTTTTTCCGAAAAGTGCTCATATTCTTAAGTTTAGCCAAATTATTTTTTCGAAAAAAAACTTGGAAAAAAGATGGAAAAATTCGATGGGCCCTGAAGAAGTGCATGAGTGCTTGGCCAGTTTTGCCTATGTGCATTTTAGTCTATTTTTAGCAACAATGTTTCTTACGTTTTGTCTGACACAGTATAGCTTATATTTTTCATAAATGTGTATTAGTAAGTACCACATCATCTATATCTATCACTAATCACAAGAATTATACGAATTTACTCCATCCAAATGGACTACCTTTACGACAGCAATCTCTATAGATCTGCCTTTTTTAACTTAGTGCATAGATTTGCTCGATCGAAAAACTAAAATTCTTATACCTTTAGCTCTTCTATTTTCCCTTGCTCGGCGCGGAGTCGGTAGTGAATATTTTAAGGGCATAGTGGGTCGAAAGATAAAGGAATCGGGTGTTACAGTAATAAGAAAATTGATTTACCGAGTGAATTCATGCACCAGTTCAAAAATACACTATATGCATAAAGCAAGAGACTCTTCTGGATTTTATTCCGTTTGGCTAGACCTCAGATTACATATTCTGCCCAATAACCTGTTGCGTGTGTACAAACCTACGCGCGAACGATCTTACAACTGTCGTTCGCACTTCAGAAAGAAATATAGCTGTTACCGCTAATATGTTGTTTCGGCAAGTTCATGCAATCATCACAAAAGTCTGTAAACTTTCTTCGTTCTTTCGACATTATCTCTCGTTGAATCCTTTTTTCATATAATTTTTATCGCATTTTTTACGGTATTAATTGGCTGATAAATATTATTATTTTTATATTATTTGATGTTTAATTTGTAAATCTGATTGAAGAAATGACTTTTTTATTTACATATAATTTGAGAATAAGCGATTCGAGAGAAATCAATCCATTTTTTATTTGCAAATATTTTGTTATGGCATAAAATGGTACTAAATCGAGTTATATTAAAATACAGAAATATTGAACAATGATAGAATGGTATCATGAAACCTTTATGTGATTTTTTAAGCCATGTCCTCTTTTCCATTTAGCTAAGTAGGCTGATCTATCGATTTGAATAAATTGTAGTATACACATAGGGTGTTGTTTATTACTGTAGTGATTTTTAATACATTTCGCTCGTCTCATTTTACATTTTTAAGAGAACATTTTACGCCTTGCTTATGATAGATATAATTGCAATAGTCCCATTTTTTATAATGCGATGGCCTCTTTTATCTAACATCCGACAATGCATGAAAAAGCTAGGCCTCAAGCCTAAGTGGAAAAAGCAGATTATTATTGATTAGGAACCTATCCTACAACCTACCTCTACTATCCTGTGTAGAAGCAGGCCCGTATCCAGGGAATAGGGGCACCTGCAGCGAACGAAAGGGCCCAAAATTTAGCCGCGACCGGTACACACGTGATTGCAATTTATTTGCCTGTGTGTCCAGGACATTTCGCATTTTAACTTATGCTATTTTCCTTGCGACTTTGTTTTATCCTTGTGTTATTTCCGAATAAAGTATTAGTATTAGTATGTTATAGGACGTAGGTAGTGATCGACTGGGGCGACTTTTGGCAGGGGCCGGGGCCGGAGTCAGGCAAGGAAAATATTATTCAGAGATATAACAGGCACTAAGTATACATATGGGCAAATTAGTGCAGTTCTCAAAATTACCACTTGCCCATTGATAAATAACTGACAGTATCACATCCTGTACAAAATAAGAATTACAAATACAAATACAAATATTTTATTTTCGTCGCACAAAAAAAGAACACAATAAGAAAAGAAACATTAATATACAATGAAATACAATTATAAATAAACATTCGACATGAATCATCATACAAAATCACATATTCTAAAAGCAAGAAATTATTAATTAAAGTACATTTATACGAGATTAGTGCAAAAGACGAAGGTAGGCGCGCAGGCTAAATAAATTATGCACTTAGAACACGCCCCCTAGCAAATACCCCGTTAGATCAACTTTTCACGGAGGGAAGCAACACTAGGAGATCTTACAACAGCTTTAGGCAAGGGAAATTTTTTGATTTTGCGGGGTAGGGAATGGTGAAAAATGGCCGGGGATAGGCGGTGCCCCGGTTGATCACTATACGTAGGTATAGGTTTGCGTGTGTGCGTCATATGTTGAGTATGTGTGTGTAGTGTATGCATAATGTGTTCAACTTGGAAAGTCAAAAATTTCTGGAAATATTTTATACTTTCACTGCAAAAAATATTGCTGAATAACCCAACTCGGTACCTAATGAACATTAAAAAGAATAGGACTTAGGATACTATTCTGTGGGACTCCATTGATTGTGTACTTATGTATAACCACAAAGTGACTTAGGGTTTGGTTTTCTTCCTAAAAAATCATGTGAGTTGCAACTCTTGTGCTATTTAAATAAGATAATTAACAATGTAGACAATAAAGAGCCCATGGACGCTATATACTTGGATTTTGCAAAAGCGTTTGATTCCATCTCTCACAGTAAACTGGTTCTCAAATTGTCAAAATACGGTATAAGGTTACGTACTTAAATGGATTAAAACTTTCTTAGTAATAGGACTCAGAGAGTTAGAATCGCTAAAAAAATTTTTCAAATGAGACCTGTGTTTTTAGTGGTGTACCACAGGGCAGCGTCCTGGGTCCAATCTTATTTCTGTTCTACATAAATGACATTACATCTTTACTAACTGATCATTATTGAAACATGCTTATTTTTGCAGATGATATTAAGATTTATGCAAAGTCTGAGCACTTTTTTCCATCTTCAAAAATTGCTAAATCGAATTTCTGAATGGTCAGATTTTTGGCAGCTTTTTATCCTTACCAAAATGTCAGGTCCTTCATTTTGGTCATAATAATTTCGAATGGTTTACACAATAAATAATAGCCTCGTCTCAACCTCAAAATCCCCTGTAAAAGATTTAGGCATATTAATTCATGAAAAACCTTAATTTTACTGCCTCCACATAAGCAAACTTGTAGAAGCAGGCCTTTCATCGCATGTCACTAATTTTTCGCTGTTTCAAAAGTAAGGTTTGACACTTCTCACAATGGCCTATAAAACTTATGTACGGCCTCTTTTAGAATATTCTACCTCTGTTTGGTCACCACATACAAAGCAAAATAATCGTAGCATTGAAAAGGTTCAAAGATACTTTACTAAACGTGTCTTAGGTGTTGTTATCCAAACATCATGTCTTATCAGGATCGACTTCAGGTATTGAATCTAGAATATCTAGAGAATAGAAGGTTATTGTACGATTTAACTATGGTATACAAAAATGATTTCATCTCTGCAGTTGATGTTAATGTAAATGACTTCTTCACATTATCAGACAACAACACTAGATCCACCAACACATTAAAATTAAAAGTCACTGCTCTAAAATCTAACTTGAAGAAATATTTTTTCAAAAGTCTACAGAATAATAAATGTTTGGAATATGCTCCCTGAATCGTGTGGTAAACGCTTCCAGTGGTAAAACTGCTTTAGGCTAAAATTAGAAAATCTAAAAATGAAATATGGAGAATAAACCTTAGTCATAAAGTAAGAGCACTGCCTTTATGACCTTGCACAGCAATGTTTCTTCTTGGTGCTGAAGCTGTATTAGCATTATTGCTTTAAATGTTTATCTGTACTTCTACATTTTCCGCGACTGTACATTTTTCTCTTCGTTAATGTTTCTGATGACGTATTTTCGCTGTTGCGATAAACTTTGAACTTTAATTCGAAATAATTTCCGGAGATTAGATTAGACCTCCACAGATTTGAATCTTTGGCATTTTTTGCGATTTTCGCCAGTTTTGTTTTACCCAGAGCCCCGAAATTCAGTTGCTGACCTTGCATACTTGAAACCTAAGCTTAAATTGCGTATTTAATAGGTAAAACGACGAAATTCGAATTTTTCTGAATTTCGGGGCATATTTTTTTCAAACAACAGCCTATTTGTATATCTATGTATAGGCATTTTATCCAGCATTCAACCAAAAAGGACCTAAGAGATCTTTATTTGGGGCAGTATGTCGTCGGGATAGCTCGTAGATGTAAATGTAAATAAAATAAAGTATAAAAATACTGTAAATCCCCCGAACTTTCCCTCCTTCAGCAGTCGTTTAGAGAAAATTAGTTTTATCTTAGACTATAAGTAAGTGCAAACCGCCTTTATAGTCCTTGCACAGGTTATTGATATTACACATTGTCTTATCACAGTAATTTATAGTTAAAATTGCATTGCATCGATGTCTTTTTATTGTATTTACTTTGATTTTTTCTTTTTTTCAATGTGACCAAATTTGTATTGTTTTGATTTCGTCTCTGTCGCAATAAATTATTTCATTTCATTCAAAATATGCAATTTCCGACGTTTTCCGAAACGCTCTATCCATTTAGATCATAAAATTTGAGCTTTACAAAAAAATTTCCAACTTAAAAGACTACAAAAAGTGTCTTTTTGGTCGCGGATGAGCCAAAACTATGGGAAATGAATATTTGAAGCAGTGTTTTTTTTTGTATTCGGCAAGATTTTTCCCGGTGTACAATGATTTTGGGGACCGTCTTTGTGCATGTACAAAGATTTTTGGGACGACAAAAATTTTAAAAAAGGTCTGAATTTCGCGGAAATTTTCGGCGCTTCGCGCTGAAATGAGTAATTGTATCTTCTATATATCTTTATAGTGGCAGAAATTGCATTTCAAAAGGAAAAATGTCAAATTTTTCGGCGCTTCGCGCCGTCTTGAGACGATTCTCAGTGACTTTTGCCCTTAGAGACCCAGAAATTAGCTAAAATACACTGCCAAAAGTCGAACAACTCTGTTTTTAACATATTAAAATCGCTACTGTACTATATTATAGTACTCAAAAATTTGTGTGTACAAAATGTACAAAGATTTTCGGGAGGGACCATCTTTGTACATGTGCAAACGGACCTTGTACAAAAAAGACACTGATTTGAAGATTCTTTGTCAAAAACATGCAATTTTTCCATTATTTCGCGCTTTATCCTGACTTAAGGAAATTTTTTTCGGCCAGGGCCCTGCCTTTGTTCACAGTAGCACCAACTTTTGTCTGCTAGTGACATTGCGCATTTTGGACCTTTAAGTTTGCTTCAATAGTTTTTTAACAGAATGGCGAATCCTAAATGAACTTTACCGCCATACATGGCTGCACAGCATGTGAATTCTGGGGGGGTCGGTTGAAGTTATAAAGTGCCTTTTCTGAGTCCAAAAATGGTAGGTACGCATCAAAAACATCGTTTTTCAGCGTTTCTGACTGTGCTCTATCTTTCAAGAGCATTAAAATATCAAAAACTTCCGAAATAAATCAATAAAAAGTCGGAACAAATTAACGAAATATAGTAAAACAATGTGTATAATGGCGCGAAGCGCTGAAAAGTTGGTGTTTTTGAGCAAATAGATAGCTGAAAATGCTTAAAAATGCATATTTTCGACAGATTTTTAGAAAATTTTCAGGGACGTTAAAAAAATTGTCACATGGGAGGGGTGAAAATTTTTCTAGGGGCTGAAACCCCCCCCCCCTAGATCATGTATGCTTCAGTCCGACGCGGACTAGGCTCTTGTTTTTCTTGCTACCTAATGTCTGTCCTTCGTATGTTCGTAGTTGCAGTCAACGTTTTTGATGTACAGTCGTCCACAATTTCATAAGCAGATGATTTCTTGATTCAGCTCAAATTTATTAACGCTGATGAGCTTATTGAGTCCAATACAGTTCGATGGTTTAGTGCGCTGTTATAAACGAACGCTTTGCCAGAATTTAAAACCCGGTCGGTGGACGTTTAGTCTAGACAGTCGAAATAATTGGATTCTTAGCGTTATTCATTTACTCCCTCAGAAAAAAATTGAACGTCTTTTAGGAACTTACGCGGTAGATTTTCACTTTTTTGTGCCAAATTTTGAAATTTTGTGTATGCATCTGCGGGTAGGGTATTATTTGTTATTCAGCGTGATCTCAGACTCGAGTTTGGTCGATTTCGTCATTAAGTGGTATTTTTCTCTTGAATTCCCTGAGCTTTCTTAACTCTTTTTGGCTTCTTCGTCTTTCGGTCAGAAATCACGGCTACATTTCTATTTACAGTCGAAAATTGCGCATATATCTTTAATATTAGAATCTTAGCACTAGTTTTGATTTCTGCAAAAATAGAGGTAAATACTTACAGCCACTGTTTTTTTTACTCGGCAAAGATTTTTCCCGATGTACAAAGATTTTTGGGAAGACAAAAATTGCAAAAAAAGTGAAATTTGAAGAAATTTTCGGCGCTTCGCGCCGAAATGAGTAAGTGTTCTATGTATCTTTATAATGGCAGAAATTGCATTTCATAAGGAAAAATGTCAAATTTTTCGGCGCTTCACGCCGTTTAAGACGATTCTTAGTGACTATTGCCCTTGGAGACCTAGAAATTAGCTAAAATGCACTACCAAAAGTTGAACAACTCTGTTTTTATCACACTAAAATCGCTACTGTACCATATTATAGTACCCAAAAATTTGTGTGTACAAAATGTACAAAGATTTTTGGGAAGACAAAAACTGTAAAAAGGTGTAAAATTCCCAAAAGTGTCGGCGTGTTTGTCCTATATATCTTTAAAATGGCAGAATTTGCATTTAGAATGGAAAAATGTCAAATTTTTCGGCGCCTCACGCCGTTTTGAGACAATTTTCAGTAATTTTTGGCGGCGGAAACCCAGAAATTAGCTAAAATACACTACCAACGATCGAAAACCCTCTTTTACCCCACTAAAATCGCTACTGTACTATATAATAATACACAAAAATTTGTATGTGCAAAATGTACAAAGACTTTTGGGGACTATCTTTGTATAAACATGTACAAACGGACCTTGTACAAACAAACACTGCTTACAGCGTGAAAAAATAATTACGTTTTAATTAAATAACTTCTGAATATGAGAATTATGATGTAGCTGTTTTTCAGATTTACCAATTCAATTTTTTCTGTATTATAAAACTTTTTTTCAAACATCTCAGAAATTTTATTCGTTTATACAAACGTGGCGAATTTAGAAGAGCTGTCTCATCAGCTAGTTTTTGCTAGTTTAGTCCGAGCAAATTTTCTGATTCAATTTTACTAAATCTTTTTGCAAAAATTTTATAAATTTTAGTTGTTTATACAAACGTGGCGAATTAAGAAGAATTTTTTTAAACTATTGAGGCTCTGTACCACAGCCCGTCGTGGGAGCTTGAGCGCCATACTCCAGATCAACATGTAACGGCTCGAAATTTTGGCTGGGATTCCCCGGCCAATTTTAGGGGAGGAGGGGGAGTAAATGGCCTCCGATTTTTGGCCAAAAAGGCCTAAAAATCAATTTTTCCAAAATAAATCGTGAGGTCAAAAATTTTCTGATTTTGGGGATGGAGGGGGACGTCCGACATAGTGTGAGGGATCCCCCATCCCCCTGTTACATGTCTCTAGACCCCGCAGGCCACACGTGGGCATAGTGGTTGGGGTGAGAGGGGTATTACCTCTGAGGTTTTGAAAAATCAGGCACTGTCAGGTGATTTTGAGGAAACGAAAGGTGCTGCAAGACAATTTCTGAACTTACTGCTGGTAAAACGCAAAAATTCTACCTAAAAACTGTTAAAATATCAAAATTTTCCGGCGCTGCGCGGCGTCTTGATAAAGTTTTGTATTTTTATCGCTAAAAACCCATAAGTTGACTAAACTTTACTAATGAGGTTCAAGAAATCCAATTTACCAAACATAATGTGCTACTGTACAATATTATAGACCCTAAAATTTACATATACAGAATATATTGACATTTGGGAAGCCTCTTTGTACCATGTGCAAAGACACCTAACCATAATTCACTACATGATCATTCCCGGATTTCACCCACCCCCTCTGGCTACCTCGACCTTCCTTGCACATGTATGCCACAGTCGTAAGTGAGGGTGTTTGGTTCGGGTACTTTGTAAACGAGCACATTTCTAGGAAACTTCGTTAGGATAGTTGCTAGTAAAACCGTTTTTGACATACTCTATTCATTTAGATTATACAATTAGACATACATGCACATAGGGAGGGGTGAGAGGGGTATTAACCCTCGCTGAGGGATTTACAAGTTATGTACCGTCGAACACTTTGAGCCAAAAATAGTGTATTTTCAAGCGATTTTGACGCAAAAATAGCCAAAACTGCGATTAACTGCAGTAAAAATCCTCGATTTTACCCCTCCCTAACCCCAAAATCTCGATTTCACCCCTCGCTGGCTAACCTGATCTTGTGCATCTATGAAATCAAAACTATTCGAAAAAATTTTGTTCCTTCTCAACAGGCTGTGAACACTTTTCCATTGCGTTATCTCGTCATTGAAAATTCTTTCTTCGGCCAAGGAGAGGCAATTGCCCCCTAAATACAGCCATGTTCATTGATATATAAGTATACATATTATCATAGGTGTGCAAGGTCCAACTTTCAGGGTGGGGTGACAACCAAAAATTGCTAGATAGCTATATGTTTCGTAAGAAGTTTCTATAGTCCTTTTGGGGTCAGAAAATTAGCTCTATAGCCTTTTTGGTCTCAGAAAACTAGCTATATAGCCTTTTTGGATTCACAAACAGCTATATAGCATTTTTGGACTAAAAATAGCTATTAAATCCTTTTTGGAGTCGTGAAAATAGCTAGACATATCCTTTCAAAATTCAGAAAAGACAACTAAATCGCATTTCTGAGCTTAAAAAGACTATTTAACTAGTTTCCTGAGCCCAAAAAGGCTGTATAGCTAATTTTCTGAGCACAAAAAAGACTATACAGCAATGGTTTTATTAGCCAAAATCGCTGTATAGCTATCAGTTTATCAAAGCGCAGGGGGAATACCCCTCACCAGGGTTGCCAAGTTAGGGTTTTCCCCCATTTTGGGGTTTCGAGGCCGTTTGGAGGCATTTTTTAGCGATTGACATTTTTTGCGCCTATACTTAACCATTGATCGAGGTTTTTTCAGGCAGTTTGAGGTTAAAATTGGCGGTTTTTTGAAAAGAGCACTTGGCAACCCTGCCCCTCACCCCCATGCTCATGTATGCATATTATTCCTTTGTTTTTATTTATTTTTTCTTATCTACCTGTATTACGTTATTGACTTCAGGTTCATGACATACTGAATTTTCGTTGCCGGGCTCCAATTGGCAAAATATATTCGATCAGCTTCGAAGGTTTAGCAGATTGTGTGGAATTTAAGGAGAAATCGGAGGACGATATTAAAAGAATACATCAGACTATTCGAGAAATTTTACACTCAAAGCCGACACAGCCAGGTACTTTTTGCTAAATATATGCGTACGATAAGTACATATGTATTTTATCACACATCGCCATACCACAGTGTTCTTGATAAACTAGCCATTAATGTCCGGAACTTTTGTTCTAAGCCGGTTTTACTCTTAAGCTTAAAGCTAGAATTATTTTCTGGAAAGTTTAATAAGACTTACGTATGTGACACCTAAAAAACTATTGTGGATTTTTTAGCGCTTTTGAAGTACATACCATGCCGAAGAGAAAACTGTAAAATTAATGATGTAAGTATAAAAAAGGTTATATATAAGCTTGAAATGCTTTTTATTGACAAAAGTGCCCATTTACAGCCAATTTTATGCAGAGAATTAAATTTTCGGGATAGATGATCAATAATGACATCGCATTTTTAATCAAACATAATTCAGCGAGATCTTTGATAAATGACTTGAATTCGTATATAAAGCAACAGAAGCATACATACAGGGGGATGGGGGACCCCCTACCCAAAGTTAGTCGTCCCATCCCCCAAAGCCAGAAAATTTTTGACCCTTCCCCTTTCGTGGAAAAAATGAATTAATTGACCGTTTTGTAGATGTTTTTGGCCGTTTTTGAATAAAAATTACAGGTCGTTTATCCCACCCTAAAAATGAAGGGGGATCCCCCACCCAAAATTTCGAGCCATTACATTCATGAACAGGAGATGGGGAATCCCCGATCGAACCCAAACTCGGTCGAATATTCCCCAGAGTCATAAATTTTGGCGTATTATTAAATTTTGCTTTAAAAAGTGCCTCGTTTGCATAGATGCACAAGGTCCGGATTGGCAGAGGATGGGTAAAATTCCAGAAATCTTGACAAGTGAATTTAGTGTTTACGCTTTTTTTGCTAGTCAAATGACGAAAATGGTTGAAATTATCTTCAGGTATGAGAAACTTTAATGTGGTAAGACGCATTTTTCAGCGTTTTTAGTCCATTTTAATTGCATTATGTCACTTAAACACTAAAAAAATATAGAGATTGGTCGAATCGAATTGGTGATAAATTTGAATTTTTTAGGATCATTTCGACACGATTCTGGGCGCTTTTTGACTAAACAGCATATAAAATTATTAATTTGTGGCGGAAGCCGGAATAATTTTGACTTTTACTGCTTTTGTCCTATAAAATCACGCGGAAAATTTTCCGTATGCTCAAATTCGCCGAACAATCAATGCCTTCTTGCCAATCCTTCAAGGGGAATGATAATATCGGACGTGTACATTTAACAGTTTGAAATTTTGTTTGGGTATAGTCGGTCAATTTTAGGGGAGGGTGGGTAAATAACCTTCAATTTGTGGCTGAAATGGCAAAAAACACTTAAGAATGGCCGGAAAAAACACAAGTTTTTTGTCAAAAAAAGGCGGGCGGCCGATTTTGGGGGGATTCCTCTATACTCCTGTTCAGACATGCAACAAGGGGATGGGTTGATTCCCCACCCCACTCAAAGTTGGCTGTTTCCTTATCTCCCAAAGCCGGAAAATCTTTGATATTTCCCTCCCCTGATTTAAAAAATTCAATCTTTTGGCTATTTTTAGGTGTTTTTTGGCCGAAAATTGAACGTCATTTACCTCAGGGATACACAGGATTTTCAAAGGCGGGGTCGCCCAAAACTGGTGACCCTACATATATTTCGGGACATGTTCGTCGGGCACAAAATAAAGGGCTTCTCACGTTATTGAACATGCTCTATCCATTAAGCTCATAGAATTCTGTCTTTTCGATAAAAAATTCATTTTCTTCTAATATGCTATGAAAAATGACGTTTTTCGGCCGCGCTTGAAACAAGCTTATGAAAAATAATGATTTTACGGCAAAATTTTTTGAAATTTCATATCAAAAGATGCCAATTTCCATCATTTTTCATTTATTATCTTACGTTCTCAGAATTATTTTTGGGCTAAGGGGCTGACCGCCCCCTGCATATGCCCATAATTTGCCTCCATCCTAAAATGGCCGGGGACCAGTTTTTTTTTGTACAAGGTCCGTTTGTGCATGTACAAAGATGTTCTTCAAAAGTCTTTGTACATTTTGTACATGCAAATTTTTGTGTACTATAGTACAGTAGCGATTTTAGTCTGGTAAAACAGGGTTCCTGGGTTTCTGACGCCAAAAATTACTAAAAATTGTCTCAAAAGGGCGCGAAGCGCCAAAAAATTTGACATTTTTCCATTCTAAATGCAAATTGTGCTATTTTAAACACATATAGGACGAACAAATACTCATTTAGGCGCGAAGCGCCGAAAATTTCTGGGAATTTTACACTTTTTTACAGTTTTTGTCTTCCCAAAAATCTTTGTACATTTTGTACACACAAATTTTTGGATACTATAATATGGTGAAGTAGCGATTCTAGTGTGGTAAAAAACCGAGTTGTTCGACTTTTGGTAGTGTTTTTAGCTAATTTCTGGGTCTCTAAGGGCGGAAATCAGTAAAAATCGTCTCAAAACGGCGCGAAGCGCCGAAAAATTTGTCATTTTTCCTTTTGAAATGCAATTTCTGCCATTATAAAGATATATGGAACACACAATTACTCAAAATTTTTGCGAATTTCAGACCTTTTTTGCAATTTTTGTCTTCCCAAAAATTTCTGTACATGTACGAAGACGGTCCCGAAAAGTCTTTGTATATCGGGAAAAATCTTTGCCGAGTACAAAAAAACATTGCTGGGGATCCCCCGCCTACCCAAAATTTCGAGCCGTTACTTGTATGCCCCTGTTGCATGTATTAATAATACCCCGTATGTTCATGTATGCTAACTTGGCTGCTGATAGCAGTTGATGATAAATTCTTTTCATTATCTCGTCGTTGCTTTTCTATAGTAAAATCGTCTAGCTCGAAAACACTTCCAAACGGCTTATTGATACCGAGCGTGATGCCCTCGGATAATGTAAAGCGCAAGTTAGACATTCAAGAAGCGCAGCAAAAAGTTCTCGCACCTTCACCGACGAAAAAACCCGAGTTTGCGTTGGAACCAGTTGTTGAGCCATCTTACACTAGGTATACATATATTTAGAAATGCAGGCGTGTTTTAATAGAAATTATTGAGAACACAGGTTCAAACGTTGTTTCATTATTATTATTTGTAGTTTGATAGCGGTAATAATAAAACTAGGATGTTTCGATTAATCGGAATCGGCTAGAATCGGTCATTTTTCGCGGAATCGAATCGAAATCGCCATTTCTCATTTTTCGAGAATCGTAATCGGTCAAAAATAGACCAATTTCCGATTTTGTTCATGTAAAAATTTTCATGAAATCCAAAGTATTTTGGAAGGTGAATTATGCTCTGATCAGTTAAAAAACCCAATTTCGTGTCTGTTTTTCCAAAGCGAAACGCAATTGTTGATAATCAGAGTTATTGACAGATTTATTCGTAAGCTACGGCAGCAACGAGAGGATAGCGGGTATATATAGGTTAATAAAACTGCAACTAAAATTTAAAAAAAATAAAATTTAAATTTAAAAAAATAATTCAAAAAACAAATAATAAAAAAATGAAAAAATTAAACTTGGGCGACTGCATTCCGGTTGATCCAGCACACACGTTAGATAAAGAATGCATTATTATGCCTTTTAATGATCTTTGGCTATCATTTCATGTAATCTCTCAAATATCCCCAGTGCATCGCGCCAGATTTAACTTATTGCTTACATTTATTGGCTTTCTTAGCACCTATAACCCATAGTTCTGCGTCCGACTTGCTTTCTTATGCACTTATGCACAATTAAAGTCTTGTGGCTTTTATAAGGATTTCTGGTGAGAAAAAATTACTTTGGCGTTTTTAAATCTGAAATTCCTGAATATTTTAACGTCTGATGAATTGCGCATATTTGTCTATATGCTTGAATACAATAAATAAGTAAGCAATTTTGTCCTCTTCGGTCAGCTTTCAGCCTACATTCCAGAGCTTTACAGATGCTTTGTTGAGGTGAGAAAAGACGATACTGGTGGAGAAAATTTATTGTTTTCTTCGGTTGGTTGCTGGCAGGCAATAAAAATGCTCTTTTTAACTTCGCTGTTGCATAGCACCATTAAGAAAGAAATAAGTCTAGTCTAATTACTACATTTTACATAGGTGCACAAGGTCAGGGTCGGCAGGGGGTGAAATGCCAAAAATCTAAAACAGTAAATTTAACGTTCACGATTTTTTTTGCTGTTTCAATGATCAAAATGGTCAAAATAGCCTATAAAACGTTTTTTCGTGGTAATATCGCATTTTAAAAGCAGTTTTAGTCCATTTTGACTGCATTATATCACTATTAACACTAAAAATGCAAAAATTTATCAATTTTGGGCGCTTTTTGAGTAAAAAGTACTTAAAAGTACTAATCTGGCGCGAAGCGCCGGAAAAATTTTGACATTTTTACTGATTTTGATGTCAAAAATGATGCAGAACAAGACCTGTTTGCTCAAAATCGCCGGACAGTACCGGTCTAGCTGACCCCTCAGGGTGTTAATACCCCCCTCACTTCCCCTATGTGCATGTGTGCATTTTGGTTTTATCGATATTCCATTACTTTGGATACATGAAGCGAATTTCAAGGAATTATAGACTGACATTTTGATTTAGCTAATGCAGTGACGGATTTAGGATTTTCTGACAGTGGACGGAACCCGAAATTTGCTCAAAGTGTCAAATTGTCCAAAATTCGTATAATATGCTTATAGTAGCGGTTTTTTTACAATGACTTATCGAGAAAACACTCGAGAAGTCATTGTAAAAGCTATATATGTACAAAATCTTTGTCCTGTACAAAAACTCTTCTTCGGACGTATATAAGTTTAAGTTTTTTAGAGCGCCAAGAGAGTCAGTAAATGTCATTGATGAATACTATCCCGGCGCGAAGCGTCGATAAAAATTTGAAACATCATGATAAAAATACACATCCATTCTTCATTGCGCCCAAATATTTTTTGACGACAGGGGGACCGCGCCGACCCTCTCAATCCACCAGTGGTTAAATGTTAAATCTATTTAATTTAAATACATATGGATTTAAGTAAGTTAAAGTAAAAAGGACTCAATTTGGTAGTTGCTAAATGCTAAATACTTTGTCTAGTATTAAATATTAATAGGAACAGGGCTGCAAAATATCCGATTGATTGAAAGGTGAACTCTGTTATCTTCTTATAATGTAATACGCACGCACTCAATGGTCAGAACAGCATAAATGTACGGTTCAGCACAGGAATTGGAATCGAGCGATTTCTATTATTTTATAATCGGAATCGGCGATTATTAGCTGTGCAGAATAAGATAGGAATCGGCTTTCTAAAATTTGGAGAATCGGAATTGGTCGTTTTCGAAAAAGTGGTATAGGCACATCCATAGGTGCATAAGGTCAGGGTCGGCGGGGGGTAAAATCCCAAAAATCCAAAACAGTTAATTTAACGTTCACGATTTGTTTTGCTGTTTTAACGATCAAAATGGTCAAAATAGCCTGTAAAACGTTTTTTCATGGTAATATCGCATTTTAAACGCATTTTGACTGCATTAAAACACTTTAAACACTAAAAAAGCAAAAGGTTATCAATTTTGGGCGCTTGTTGAGTAAAAAGTACTTAAAAGCTGTGATCGTACGAGTTCAGATTTTCACTCTCAGTCGGGGTCGGGGATGAAAAACCCCGGTTTTCGGGGTCGGGATTGAGGATTAACAGTTAACATTGCATGATTACATACCAATTTAAAAAGGATAAAAATTATACCTCCACTTGTTTGTAGAGTATACTAATAAAGCTGGTTGTGTTCAACATTTTATTTTCAATTCCAAGTTCAAACATGGTCTTAACAATTTAGCATTCCTTTCAATTTTAATCGCTAATCGCTCTCTCTTTTTCGTATTCTTCCACAGTTTTTTCTAAACGGTATTCTATGGCGCACTGATTGTAGAGGAGCCAAATTAGCTTTTCAGCATTTTTGGGCAGCAACCTATTCCGTGTATCAGTAATTTAAGCTAGCAGACAGAACAAAGTTATTCTAAGAACACTGGTCAACAACAATTTTGCATCAGAAACAAAATCAATTGATTCTTAATCAGATTTTTCCGCTAATTCCGAATCTGGCCTTTAGAACTTCTCTTGCGCGTCAACTTTTTGAGATATTTGTATATTAAATTTATGCAAATCAGAGCTTTCATTGATATTAATTATGGAAATCTAGGAGCCAAAACGATTTTTTAGAAGTTTAAACTTTAAAATTGTTTTTATACAGACTTACTAATGATTCAAATATCACTGGTGTTGCTTACTTTATTCTTACTTTATAAATATTACTCCTAATTTGCAAATTTATTGTAGTTTAAAGTTTGAAGCATATATTCGGCATAATCGTTCTACATCTAGAAAATATTGAATATCTTCTAAAACAGTTTTTACGTTGATTACAAGTCTGCTTACGGTTTCGCGCTAGCAAATCTATAGTTTTTTTCAGATTTCTGTTTAAAATATATTGCAAAACAGTGCATGTGGTTCGAAAAGTTTCATACCATTAGAACTTTTGAAAAGGGTGTTCTAATGTAAATGAAAAATCATAATCATTGCCTTATTATCATCTTTTAATACTGACAAAGTATATTATAATTGTTTGATAGAGTTGGAAGTCAACAACTGTCCAGTTTTAAAAGTTTTTATACTGTTCAATTTGCGTTGAAAATTTTTCTTCAGAATTTCTAAACATTTTATAAATTCTGAATTATTTGTAAGAAGTAAATGGGCCAGCACAAAACAAAAAATAGATTTCGAAATGAGCGCAACAAAATTAATTAAGAAAGTGTTGAAAATTATTTAGAGGCAGACATACTTAGGCAGACAAGGATTTATACTTTAAACTGTGAAATATGCAAATTATGTATTTTATTTTACAGAAGTGAGTAAAATAAGCTACGGGAACAGTTTTCAATATAGGAGGAATCATGTAAGAACAATGTTTTAGGATTTTGTCCTACTGTGATCACTTTGCTTTCCCCAATTTGATATTTACACACAAAGAAATCATTATTTGCATAAATTTTAATATGCAAATATCTCCAAAACTTGATGCGCTACAAAAATTCTAAAGCTAGATTTGGAATTAGCGTAAAAATCTGATATAGAATCAGTTAATTTCGTTTCTGATGCAAACAGAAAGTTTAAATTTGTTGACCAGTGGAATCAAATGGAGGCTAACGCGTAGATAGATGGAGGCTTACACATAATATTATAATAAATCCATAGTGTATTTTTACGAATGACAAAATGCAGAGCGTTTTGGCGCACTTTATGGTGATAAATACGCACTTTATGGATCAACATGGCGACTAGGCGTTTACTTTATGAAATATCGCGAGTGTCGAGTTCAACATATTCATTATGCTCGTGAATGAATCATGAATCATCCTTGTTTGGTGTTTGCCGAATTTATTTGCTATTTATACAATTCTCCTCTGTATCAAAAAATTAAATGCTATATTTCACCCCCGAAAAAGGTTCAACCCCGACTCAAAAATCTTGCCACCGGTCGGGGGTTGAGTTTTAGGCCGGGGTTTTTCGGGGTCCGGGTCCCCGTACGATCACTGCTTAAAAGCACTAATCCGGGGCGAAGCGCCGGAAAAATTTTGACAATTTTACTGCTTTTGACCTCAAAAATGATGCAAAAAAACGTTCCATTAGCTCAAAATCGCATCGCCAGACAGTATAACCTGTCCGGCTGACCCTTCAGGGGGTAATACCCCCTGTGTGCATGTATGGGCACATCACTAAATATAACTATCTTAATAATCTTCATTCCTTAATTTTACGAGCAGAACTGAGTAAAACGGAACTTTTAAGCCGATTTAAATTCTTGTATTGTGCTTGTGGCCACACATTTTACTAGATTTTTCGATAATGAGCCTGAATTGCTACATACAGTGCCGCTCAAAAGTTTAAGGCCACCCACAATTTGAACGCAGTGTCTGTTTTAATTGTAAATTATTGAATAATTATCGTTCAAGAGTTTCAAAATTGAACATAAGCGTAAATAACAAGTAGTTATCAATTCACAGTCAACAAAAAAGAATCAATCAAAAGGAAATCCGATAGCCTTTAGCTTGAATTAATGCATGTATACAAAGTATTAACGAATTGATCAATTTGACGCATTTTTCCTTTGGGATTGAACCTTATCCTGCATTTTTCAGTCATTTTTGCTCGTAAAATTGACTCGGGAATCAAGTTTCTGAAGTCTTTCTTTCATAATTAGCCAAATATTTTTAATTGGATTGAGGTACTGGGGCTGTAGGGGTCACAATAATGAAGGCAATCCCCTCCCCTCAAAATATGCTACAGTGGTTTTTGCCTTGTGTTTTGGATCATCCATCAACCTTGTGGAAAAAAATGTCTTGAATGTTTTTTTTGAGGCAGTCACCAAAGAAGGAACCAAGTGCTCCTTAATTAAGCAAATTTATGAAGTGGTTGTAAATTTCGGGTTGGAAGGAAAAAAACAAATCACAACATCATGAGCTCCAAATGGACTCCAGACCTAAAAACTGCATTCTCTTCTGTGTTTGACGCTTCCGGCCACACATTTGACATTCTATTTTTTGTCGGAACGTCTGCGGACAAAACCCTTTAATTACAAAGTAAAATAATCGAATATCACTCCCCGAGAAAAAGAAACCTTTGAACAATTGAATAAAGTCCAACGAACGACATTTCGAGCAAAAATCAATCCATTTTTTTCCGTTAAACTTGATCGCAAAAAGACTTTATGACGATCCAATTATATGGCAAAGGTGCCGACCAATTAATGCCTCAAAGCCAATGGTCCACAATCAATAGACAACTCACCTTGTATGTCAGGAGCGGTCAGACGCCAATTTTTAAAGATCTTCGGTTTAGACCTTAAAGTTCTTCAGTGGCCAATTAAGAGAATTGCCCAGGGTCGAGAAAAATCAGTAAAGGAATGGAACTGTTTGTGTTTCTTAAGTATTGTTTTGTATGACACATTAACTTATTTTGAAACATCCGGCTATCACTCTTTGGAATAGTTTAGTATCCTTAAACATAGACGCGATTTTTGATCAAAAGACCAGCAAAATTAAGGCGAATTAACCCGTAATAAATCAGCTAGCAGTGAACAAAATTAAAAACGACTAATTTTTTTGAAATCAACTGGAAAAAACTAATCTAGAAACTTTGTTAAAGTGAAGTTCAGGCCTTTTAATTTCACAGTTAAAAGCGATTTGAAAACCCAATGGATTTTGGAGTGATCGATCAGGGTGGCCTTAAACTTTTGAGCGGCACTGTAAGTATATGGTCACACATGCACGTGTGATTGGGTTATTTTCCGGACACGGATGGGGACAGTTTAATGGGAAATGTGTACAAGGCTAAATTAAGATCATACAAATCGAAATTTTTCCGTAATTGTGCTTCTTATAATCTTATGTACGGATTGTAAATTAGGGTAATTTTAGTTACTTCACTGTACATGTTCAAGTCAACCTTATTGAACAAAATATAGTCAAAAAAATCAGTATGTATGTATATGGAATAATTGATAGTTTTTAGCATACATAGATGGCTAAAAACGCTTAAAACAGCACCTTTCCTCCGAATCTATTGGAAACTTTTGGGAAATTACGAATTTTGGAAATTTTGGAGTGAGGGTGAAAACTTTTCTGTGGTGTGAAAACCCCGCCCCCAGATCATTTATGGTGATCACTAATGTAACGGCTCAAACTTTTGGTTGGGGGTACCCGGCCATTCTTAGTTGGGAAGGGGGTGAATGACATTCAATTTTCGGCCAAAAACGGTCGAAAAACATGTAAAAATGGCCAATAAACGCAACTTTTTTCCTACAATCGGGAAGGGTGTCAACAGTTTTCTGACTTTGGGAGGGCAGGGGCAACCAACTTAGGATGGGGTATCGCCCAAAACCCCCTCTTACATGCATGATGTTTATACCTTATTCTCTTAAGTTAGATGATAGTAATCTATTGTAGCGTTCGTGTCCCTTGCGTTACGACTAGGCTGCGTCGGGAACAAAATAACGTGACACCGAGAAAAGGCTCTACTTTTCCGGATAGTGTTTTTGCCGCGCTTGACAAAGAAAACGAGAATAAGTAGTGATTTTTTGGCAGTCTTGCCTAGTTTTCGCATCCTTATGCTAGCCAACAGTCTTTTCGTCTTGGCTCCATTTTTTTAACGTTGGCATAAGCTTTTGATAAAACATTTTGATTCATTTTTCATTGTATATACGAATATTAATGGTCAAATGTCTTTTTAGATGGGTAGTTTTGGGTCATCTTTAGCAGAAGTGAACAATTGAAACCGATACACGCATCCAAGGCCTGCTTCCCAATCTTGTCTAAGTTTCAATACAATGATCCTTTTTTAGGCTTTAAGTGGCGGGGCTAGGAGTTCCCCCTCCAGAATTCGCGATTATCCTAAGGTTTCCGAAAAATTCGTAGAAAAGGTGCTGTTTTAATCGTTTCTGACTATCTCATTGCTCAAAAGTGTCAAATTTTCGGCGCCTCGCGCTATATTGTATATACTCATTTTCAGGGGCATAACCAAGCGGGGGGCCGCCCCCTTCCGGAATGAAAAATATTTTTATTTTCCACAAGGGTCTCCCAGAGAAAAAATTAAAAATTCTCAAAGTCTACTAAAAGGACAGTCAAAATGCGTTTTTAGCACAATTTTTAGCTTCTAAACTCAAAATTTTCCGGCGTTTATCGCCGGATTTCTTATTTTCTATCTTTTTCTTACCTTAGAAGCCCAGATTTGACTTAAAAATAGCGAATATGTCAAAAAATTTCGGCGCTTCGCGCCGATTAATTATTTTCTGCATTAGTTTTTGCAAAACCGCAAAATTAAATCCAAAGAAAGGAATTTCAAAATGTTTTGGAGTCAAGCGTTAACTTGATATCAAGAAATCAGTCATACCGATAGGTTAAAAGATAGATTTTTGATATTTAAGTTTGAAATCAAGTAAGAACATTTTTGATTTTTTTAAAATTTTTTACTTGACCATGGCATAGATCTCGTCGAGAAATGCTAAAAATGCCATTATTTTCGCGTATCTCCTGTTGGTTTCAGAGATATAGGACTTCACAAATTTAGCCCCCCCCCCCCAATAAAATCCTGGTTACGCCCCTGCTCGTTTTTTACTGTGTTTGGTTCAATTTATTCGAATTTTTTGAATTTTTTCGGAAGACTTTATGTTTTCGTGCTGTAAACAGATGGAGCATTGTCAGAAACGCCGAAAAACGATGTTTTTGAAGCGTATGTATCTACGATTTTTAGGCCCGAAAAAAATTTCGAAATTTCACCCCTTCCCAGAATTCTCATGCTGTGCATGTCGAGTTAAATACAAATAAAGTCGCGTTTCTTACCTGATGTGTGCATTTGGAAACCTGAACTTCAGTGTGATAGGAGCAAATGTAAACTGCAAGGGAAAAACGAAATAAAAGGGCCAAAAATTGTTGAAAATCAAAACTTTTTTCAAATGACAGTGAATCTAATAAATGACTGATACATAAATAATTTATTTTTATCTGATAAATGATCTAAAGATCTAAAAGTCTAATAAAGTATATAAGGAACGTATTATTTGTCTATTTTAGTTTTTACCTAAATTTTATAATTCACCTAGCGCTCGTACACTAAAACAAAAATTTGTTAATGCCATTTGAGATTAAGGCCGATTCGTTATTAACAAAATGCACTTTTGTTGATTGTTCTCTATTAGAGCTGAAATTAGTTATGTAAATTAGATCAGAAATCTAATGCGATTAAAATATGTTTGGAACTGCAAAAATTTCAGGAAATTGAATAAATTATAAATGAAATCGATAAATTGATGAATTAATAAATTTAATTTAAGTTTTAAAAAATATTTCAAGCTTTTTTCCCTTTCGTCATGAATTTTTGCCTCTGTGGTGATTTTGGGACTGTTTTATCACTTATGTATGTATATATATACATACATGCAAAGGCCGTTTAGGACGACCATAAATTTTTTGACGCTTTGCCTGTATTGACATTTTCTGTATATACATTAGCAGGGGCGTAGGCAGGATTTTTTAAGGAGGGGGCGGTCCAAAATTGGTGACCCTATATTTAGGGATATGTTTGCCGGGGCGCCGAATAAAGTGCATTTTCTGACGTTTGCGAACATGCTCTATCCATATAAGTTCATAAAATTCAAACTTTTCAAAAAAAATTTATTTTCTTTTAATAAGCTGAAAAAATGACGTTTTTTTGGCCGTACTTGGGCCTAAATTAACGAAAATAATGATTTTAAGGCGCGAAGCGCCGAAAATTTTGAGATTATTCGATAACATGATGCCAATTTTCATGCATTTCCTCACCTTTTCAAAATTATTTTTGGGCTAAGGAAGGGCGGCCGCCCCCCCCTGCCTACGCCCATGTACATTAGTATTATTGTTATTGATCTGTTAAAGATGTATCAAAAATTTTTTCTAACAAATAATGATAATTTACAAATTTCCTTTGTGTTTATCAAATGTAAAATTTATTAATTTTTGAAATTTATAAAATTTATCTACGAACAAACGATCGAGATATGCATTTCGATGCGTAGAACATGCGATATGATATCCTTTCTGTTTTGTACAGTCTTGTCTTTCTCATTTTATTATATAACATGCCCCGTCTTTGAATGATTAATATTTATGCTATGAAAATGTTTTTATTTTTAAAATGGAATTGTTTGAAAATGTTTATTAAATAAAAAAAATGAAAATTAATAATAATTTAATAAATAAAAAAATCGACGAAAATGTTTCAGAAGTATGAGTCCTAGTGCGTCAACGCCAAATTTGAACAGTCGCACCCCGCTTGCCGACAAACCGTCCGGATTATCCGCTCAACATTTCTACAAAGGCGGTTCGTCATTTACCTTCCAACCAACTAAGTCCACTGGATCGTCAAAAATTCCGGGGTGTGTAAAGTACTTTACACTTCTTAAGACGAATCGCACTGACGCATGAGAGTGTATAATTATCGACTATCTTATTTACACGGAGTGGTTTAAGACAAAATTTTTCTGAATACTGGAAGTTTCTTATTTTTCAATTTATCGATTAAGCTAGCAGATAAAGTACGGGTTTATTCTGTGGATTTTCGTGTTTCAAATTTTTCCGGAAAAATTATTTCTTGCCCATTTTTACGTGTTTCTTAACAAACTTGTAGCTTTATATAATTTCTTGAGCGACTTTTAAATTTGAGAGATGCGAGCATGTTACTTGGGAATGTTCGTACATACGTGTTTGTATGTGCGTTGCGCCTTCATTCAAGCCTGGTTTTATATGTGCACTTTGTTATACAACATGAAGTGCTCATACCTACGTAAAATGCCTAAAATTTCGGCTAGGAGCTTAAGCTTAGAAATGCCTAAAAAGTGTCTAAAAATGGCTCAAAATGCGGGTTTTTGCCCTAATGGCAGAAGAGGTAAAGATCTCAACTTCTGGTCGCATTGGCGGTACGGCTCGTTTGGAATAGAAATTTTTCGTTTTATTGACATTATTATTTTGTTTACCGTTATTTTTACATTTAGGAGTATTATTGTCGTGAATTGTTTTCAAGATTTTTATTGTGTTTTTATTTTACGCTTTTTCGATTTTTTTCATTTAAGTACGTGTAATATGACGTTTGCGCGGTCAAATATGAGGACATACAAAAGGTCAAAAGCGCCGCTGGCTGTTGTTACTGGCGCCGAAAAGCGTTTAAAAACGTTGAATAGTGAAAACGATGCTTTATGGAAACCAACGACGAGCACGCCGCCTTCCAGACCTCCGCTCTTAGGGTGCATCTTTCGTCTCATTTATAAATCATTGCATCATCCTTTTTTAATTATGAATTTTTCTCCTTTTTTAATTAGTTTATGAAGTGGAAATTATGATACACTATGTAGACATTTATTTAGCGTACACTCACGCAAACATCGGAACAACATTGCATGGCAAACATACATGATACTGGGGCATACGTGCATATGACGACTCAGGGTCCCCGGTCATTTTATGGAGTTGGGGGAGGGGGTAAATGACCTCAAATTTTCGGCTAAAAGAATTCGATTCTGGGGTCAAAAATTTTCTGACTCTGGGGCGGTGGGGAGGGGGCGAGACGACTTTGGCTTGGAAATTCCTCCATATCTCCTCTCTTACATGTATGATCTGGGGGGGTTTCGTTTCACCTTTCCCAGAAAAGTTTTCACCCCCCCCCCCCGAATTCCAGATTTTTTGAAGAATTCCAACAAAATCGTAGAAAAGCTGCCTTTTTGAAGCGCTTCTTTTGCCCAAAAGCGTCAAATTTTCGGCGCTTCGCCGCCATATACTACTTGCTTTCGCTCAATAAGCAATGCATCATTTTGCAGGTTCTCGAATCTCGGTAATACGTGCTATATGAATTCAATACTTCAATCTTTGTTCGCCCTGGACGTCTTTACTAGAGAACTTTGGAAGTCGTATACTCAACTGAAAGATCACGTCACCGAAGATTCTCTTTTGTAGTTAGTCGACGTTTTATCTGTTTATTTATTCATTCTGTGGAGGTTTAATTTAATTTATTGTTCATTTTGACGTTCATTCAATTTTTTCCTACATAAGGTATGTTGGATCACAATGTAAAGGCTCGAAAGTTTGGGTGGTGGCATACATGCACTTAGGAGGGGTGAGAGCGGGCTCTACACCCCCTGTTCCCGCTGAAAGGTCCAAAGTAAGGTACTGTCGAGCAGTTTGAGCCAAAGATAGTGCATTTTCAAGCGATTGCGACGTAAAAATGGCCAATAACCCAATCTACTGTAAAAAATTTCAGATTTTTCCCATCCCTTACCCCAAAATCTCGATCAAAACCCCTCACTGGCCAGCTAGACCTTGTGCATCTCTGGTGGAATAGGGGTTCCCGGCCATTTTTGAGAGGTAAAGGGGTTAACGTCCTCTATTTTTGGCCAAAAACAGCCAAAAAACACTCAAAAATGGTCAGAAAATTATGCTTTCGAAAAATGAGTTAGGGGAAGTTAAACATTTACTGGCTTTGGGGGATGGGGGGACGCTCAAGTTTGGGTGGGGTATCTCTTACGGTCCCTTGTTATGTACATATATGTAGTAAGTAAAGTGTTAGGACCATTGGTTCAAGTTTTCATTTTATTCCTAATTTTGTTTGATGGATATGGTTTTTGTGTTATTTTATTTTTTGTTTCTATTTTTTTCTTACTTTATTTCGCTTCTTTGTATATCGCGTTTGCTTGTTATTACAGCAGCCTGCCCCAGCTGCTCAAAAATAAAGACGGCCACCGGTCGATTAAGGACGATTTATTATTGCGGGTCAAAAATGCGATTTCGGTTGGCGCAACTCGTTTTTCCGGTTATTCTCAGCACGTATGAAATTTTTTGTTTGCACATATCGGTTTTAGCAATGTAAACCGATCATGAATACTTCCTAAATCTTTGTACATATTAAACAGATGTGTAGCGCTTTGCTATTCTAAAATTTTTTATATTAAAAGTAGGAAAACTATTTTATTGTTTAGTTTTTCGATGTCTCAACTGTGTAACATGTGTATTTTATGTAGAATTTTTGCGGTAAATCTTGATTTTCGTTTTCTATCTGCATAATGACCCTTTTTTTCTTTATTTATTCTATTTAATTTAATTTTATTTTCTAATCTATATAGTTGACTTTCGATCTGAAGAAGACAATGCATGGATTACTTTTAATCGATCATTCGTGATTTAATGGAATATTTAATTTTTTTGCATATATAACGTATGTATGCGTACAATGCTCGCCACGAAATTTGAGCAATAAAGATTGAGCTTATTTAGGAACGCTTTTTCGTGACATATGTAATTGCCGGAGACTTGAAGAGTATCTTGACATGCTTTACTTTAATGAAACGCGACTTAAACGCTTAGGTCGGACCGTTTACGGCCAGGCAAGTAGCTGGCCATCCTATTTTGGGTGGACCAACACCAATTTTTGGGACTAAGCCCAATAAGCAAATAGCACAAAATAACGTTTAAAAGTCCGATTTTTCTGAATTTTTGGGGGGTCTGAACCTCCCCCATCCCTCCAGAGATACGTACCTATTTACGACTCAGCGCGCTGTCCTAAGTAGACCCGTGAAGATAGCGCTCGTAAACGCGTTATGTACATAATACATGCATATGAATTGCACGAGTATAATCGATATGAATGTGCTCTACGCGCGCTGAGTCGCGAACGATTCGACCTAGCGTTTAGGTCGCGTTTTCTTAAGACTAACCAGCATTTGGTGCTGTTAAAGTCGCGTTTCTGTAAAGTAAAGCATATCAGGACACTCTTTAGGTCTCCGGCGATTAGGTCGGGAAAACGCGTTCTCGAATGAACTCAATCGCTTCTTTATTGTTCGAATTTCGCGGTAAGAACTGTACAGGTGTAAATAGTTCGAAATTCTGGCCGGGGGTTCGGCCATAGATGCACAACATGGTCGATCTGGGAGGGGGTTCAGCCGGTCTGCGGGGTCAAAAATTGAACTTTTCTGGACAAAATGACCTCAATTGGCACAAGCTCTAAAATGGCCTTAAAACTACAACGTTATTACTCAGCTTCTCTTCGATTTGAAGCACTTTCAGAGAAAATTTTCAATTTTCATCTGTTTTTTGGACTTTAGACCTCTATTTTCTCCACGAAATTCTCCGTTTCTCCATTCTGTGGGGAGAGTCTAGAACCCCAACCCCCCTCCGCCACGTGCATGTCTGGTTCTGGCCATTTTTAGGGGAGGAGGGTAAATGAATTTCAATTTTCGGCCAAACAATACGTACATAAAAACAGCCAACAAATTAGAATTTTTCTCCATAAGTCGGGGGTCAAAAATTTTCCTGGCTTTGGGAGATAAGGGGCAACCAACTTTGAATGAGAGATACTCAATCCCCCTGCTACATATACATATGTATGTGCGTGCGTATGTGATTTTACTGTGAGCTTATTTCATGCCTGAAAATTCAAGTTGAATTCAAGTAGTGATTATTATTTGAAATCTTATATGAATATAATACAAAGCAACACATGGAATTCATTCAAATTCATATAAACAATATGAATGTGAATGTTTGTGTACATATAAATTAAAATCTGATATAACAAAAATTCAGGATGCCCACGAATTTCTGGCGCAAGTTTTGGATCAGCTGAAAGAAGAAATTAAAAAATTGTTCGAGGAAAATAACAAAACGTCGAATAACGCAGTCGAAAATAATTTCGAATTTGGCGTTTCGCATTCGATTCAATGTCAAAAGTATAAACGTAATTTTATTTCAACTTCATTCCATTTTTTAAATGATTATTTTGCATGGACGGAAAGATTTATTGCGTTTGTATTTCTGGATTTACGCTTTTCATTTTCAAATAATATTTTATTGTATTTTTCTGCACTAATAGGAATAAAACGAACTTGACACGCTTAGAGTGACCTTTATTTAAAATTCTGGACATAATTTAATGCATTTACATACATAATTTAAAAACTAGTAGGACCATCTTTTGTACCAACAGTAGCCTGGAAAAGCGAACACTCAAAATACGCTATCTCTTCAAGTTATTCACGTTCAATGGACTACAAATATTCATCAGCTTTGTTTTCGTTAATTCTTGTTGATTCTGGATGAAAGTTTTGTTCAATTAGTATTTATTTCATAACACACCATAAAATTTCAATCAGATTTTAGACGTTTGATTGGAATCACGTGTCAACTAATGACTTCATTTTTAAAGTAAAAAGTTTCAGTGACACTAAGCACTGCTTATTGTTTCAAATTGTTTTCTCCTGGTGAAATCCATTTTTATTGACTCCTGCTGAGCGCTCTAGACTTAATACTAGCATTAAATGTTTTTCTAGGAAATTGAAGTAACTGATTGTCAATAAATTTGGGATACTTTTCTGAGGACGGGAACCAAACGTTTCATATTATCAGCGCATTGAAAACACCCCGTATTAAAATTGAGTCAACCTCCTCCATACTTAAACATCATTATTTGTATCTTTCCCGGTAATTATTGACTTTGGTGCAAACTAATTAAATTACGATTCATCTATGATTTCTCATAAGCCGATTTAATTGACTAAGCGTGAAAGATAATAAAGCAATTTTTGTTAGAAATATATACATTTTTTGCTCTTTTACGTACAAAGATTTTATTGGAACGCGAAATAAATATGATAACTCGATTATTTCCCTCAGAAAATACTAAGCGGCTATTCGCACACTTTAACAACCGAATAAGATTGCACTAGATCGCTAAAACAATACAACGTTACGTACATATGTAAACTGTGGGGGTGCTTAAACTTTTGAGCGGCAATGTACATACAGGGCGTAATCTGCATTTGGAGGGGGCAAAATTTTCGAAGTCGCATATCTGGGGAATCGTTAGGGCTATACGAAAGTATATATGTAATGGTTTCTTAGCATTTCTCTAAATGAAAAAATGATGGATGAAGAAATAATTTGAAAGAAAATCGAAAAGTTTCTGCTCGATTTCAAACTCGGATAGAAAAGATCTGTCGTAATCTCTATGACTGATTTCTCAATATATAGTTCAAGCTGACACGGAAAATTCCAAAATTCTTGTCTTGGCGTTTAATTTTGCGATTTTCCGAATACAAATTCAAAAAATAGTTAATCTTTGAGGTATGAATTTGTTGTGGTTAACTCATGTCTGGGCTTTAAGGATAACAATCATGCATAATAGAGAAATGTCAATTGGGTTTATTAGCCGAAAAGTTGCGCTAAAAAAGCTTTGTTGTCTGCTTTTTAGTAGACTTCGAGAATTTTTCATTTTTTCTCCTGGAGAAACCCTAATGAAGCATATGTACAAGTATTTTTCTATCCGAGATATCCGGCCCTTTTTCGCACCCCCAGCTGGTTACTATCATGTATGTATATATTGGTATTTTTAGCTGCCTAAACATACTAACAAAGCAAGAGCGATTCAATGATTTATCGCTTGATTTGCCCTTTAACCTTGAGTGAGTCAATTTTTTTATATTTCGTAATATACACCTGGTAAGTAGGGTGAGGCAGAGCTGATAAAACCTAATGATTAATTATCGCACAATATTGGGAGGATGGGGTCGAAACATTTTGATTCGCCTGCATAGTCATTGTCAGGTCAGGTTTATAAATGTCGAATGATCTTATCCGTTTCAAATTTCCGGGAAAGATGAGAAAATTGCATCTATTAAACAGAAAATCGTGAAATTTTCGGCGCTTTTTGCTATGTGAAGCATTTTCTATACTTTTTGCCTCAAGCACGGATAGAGCATGTTGAAAAACGTCGAAAATGCGGTTAGTACGAGCTATCCCTACGAAATTTTCGAGGTATTATACAATTTACTTCGAGTTCGACCTTCAGGCCCGTATCCAGGATTTGGCCAAGGGGTGGCCCCACATAAATTGGTCTATATCTCGAGCAAATTCGTCGGGATGGATCGCAACAACCGCATTCTTCGACGTGCTCTATCCATTGAGATCATAAAATTTTTGGTCGCACTTGAGTCAAAATTATGGAAAATACTTCATATCTGGCGCGAAGCGCCGAAAATTCGAAGATTTTACGCCAAAGACGGGCAATTTTTGCATCTTTCCGCATTATCTTACCTTTCAAAATTTTTTCGGCCAAGGCGTGGCGGGCGCCCCTCCCCTAAATATGGCCCTGTGTATGTATATAATTAGCGCTTTCTATCGATTTTTGGCCGCCCTCCAAACCGTTTTATGTACGTACAAAAGTTATTTACATAATGTCTAAACACATTTTGGATTCATTGCTCATTAATTCTTGCTTTTAGGGATGAAGATCACCCTACTTCGCTTCAGAAGCTTATAGATACGTTTTTCCAATCAGAGGAAATCACGTACAAATGTGATAAGTGCACAAATAAGCTTTCGGTTATTCGACATAATTTTATAAAACTGCCAAGGTACATTTTGCATTTATGTGATATTGTTGTTCTTAGTGATGCGATGGTTGCATTCAGAGCGTACAATTAACAGGGGGGTGGGGGATCCCCCACCGCGACTTGATCGTTCGTCACCCACACATGCACATAGGGGTGAGGGGGGTATTACCCCCTGAGGGTCAACTAGACCGGTACTGTCCGGTGATTTTGAGCAAACAGGTCTTGTTCGCCATCATTTGACATCAAAATCAGTAAAAATTCAAAAGTTTTCCGGCGCTTCGCGCCAGATTAAATACTTTTAAGTACTTTTTACTCAAAAAGCGCCCAAAATTGATAAAATTTTGCATGTTTTAGTGTTAAAAGTGATGTAATGCAGTCAAAATGAGCCAAATGCTTTTAAAATGTGTTTTTAAGACGAAAAAACGTTTTGTAGGCTATTTTGACCATTTTTATCATTAAAACAGCAAAAAAATCGTGAACGTTAAATTTACTGTTTTAGATTTTTGTTCTTCCCCCATCCCTGCCGACCCTAACCTTGTGCACCTATGTCGTTACCCCATCCCACTGAGCCTGAAAATTCTTGACCCTCTCCTACTCTAGGGGCTCAAGGTCAGGGTCGGCAAGGGGAGATGTAATCCCAATAATTCCAAAAACAGCATAATTTAACGTGTCACGATATTTTTTGCTACTTTTTACGCGATCAAAATGGTCGAAATAGCCTATAAAACGTTTTTTCGTGGTAATATCTTGCATTTTAAAAGCAGTTTTAGTCCATTTTGATCTGCATTTATATCACTTTCAACACTAAAAAATGCAATAATTCGAATTCAATTTTTGGGCGCTCACTCAAAAGTTCTAATCTGGCGCGAAGAGCCGGAAAAATTTTGACGTTGCAAGTGACTGCTTTTGACCTCAAGAATGATGCAAAAAAACGCTCCATCAGCTCAAAAATCGCCGGACAGTACCTGTCCGGCTGATCCGGCCGAGTGGGGGTTATACTCCTACTCGCCCCTCCTACGTATGTACATGTATGCCTCCTACCCGATTTTTTGGAAAGAATCGTTTTTTGGCCATTTTCAGGTGTTTTTTGGCCGAAAATCGAAGGTTATCTACCCTTCTCCCCCTAAAAATGGCCGGGGACGCCCAAATCCGAAATGTCGAGCCGCTACGATGTATGATTCAGAGCATTCTACATTTGTAGCAGTACAATTTCTGATAATATTTCATGAGTTCGTCGTACATACATATGTGTACCTCTTTACACGTAAATGCAAACGTTCTAAGTTATCGAAATTCTTATCATCAAAGGCTGTTCGTCGACGAGAGAGACTAAATTTTCAAAAATTAAAGTAGGCTTATAAGTGAGACGGCAGTTGCTGAGTTTTTGTAACTTTAATAGTAAAATCGAAAGAGCTGTCATTCCCCCTGAAATGTTTTTTCTAAAAATTTTGTCACTTTTTGAACCGATTGGAACACGTCAAAAACGCCGTTTTTTACGTTTCAGACAATGCACATTCTTTCTGGAACATAAGAACCTCGAAAGACGTGAAAATTAAAAAATTTATGTAACTCAAAGCAGATTATAGTTTACAAATGAGTTTATGACGCGAAGCGTCGAAAATTTGACACTTTTGAGCCAACATGCAAGTCGTGTTTACGAACTCATAAGCATACGCAACGGCTTGTGAAATTTTGGGTGAGGTTCCCTGGCCATTTTTAATGGGTGTTGGGGGTGAGTTGGCCTCTAATTTTTGGTCAAAAAATATAATTTCTTTCGAGGGTGGATTCGAAAATTTCTTACTGGCCTTCAGGGGCGGATCAACCTTGAGTGGCGGGATTCCCTATCCCTATTGCTGCATGTATGATGGGAATCTATCCAATTGCTTCCCTTCGTAAAATTTCTGTTCATCCCGCAAAACGTGAAGGTTTTTTAGTTCCTTCCGGGTTTTGCGTCTAAAATTTGCATTCGAAAGAAAGCGATGCTTTTGGATTAATTTTTTACTGATCGGATTGGACTATTGCAGCATGCACATGAATCATAGAAAGTTGCCACTCGTACCGAAACTGATTTGTCGTTTTTCCAATCGCTTCATGTTGAATGCTGATCGTCTGTATATACATACGTACAGGGCCGTATTTAGGGTGGGAGTTGGGTGGCCACCATGCAGTAGGCAACAAGTTTCTGGGGGGGGGGTGCAAGATTTTTTTGAAGGTCAAAAATGGCCTTAAAAACGATGGTATGGTGATAAAAACACCATTTTTCGACGTTTCTCATCAAGCACTATCCATTGGCATCAAAAAATTGCGAAAAAAGCGAAAAAAAATTTCAAAAATTGAATTCTGGGGGGGTATTTTTGGTTTCTGGGGGGTGCATACCCCATGATGGCCACCCCCCCTTGGCCGGAAAAAAATTTTGAGAGATAAGATAATGCACGGAAAGATGGAAAAATCGCATGTCTTTGTCGCAAAAATCTTCAAACTTTAGGTGCTTCGATACAGACCAATTTATGTTGGGTCCGCCCCCCCTCCTTGGCCGGATCCTGGATGCGGGCTCTGTGTACGTTACATGTACTATGTATAATGTATTAGCCGACAATTAGGGTTTTCCTGGTTGTTCGATTTTATTGTCTTTTATCGTTTATTAGTAAAAACTCAGGAACTCGCATATTTTGGAGTTCTAGTGCTTGTTTTTATACACTTCCTTCGGCATTTGCCAAAATTATGAATTTCCGATTCATATGTACATATGTAGTTACATTGCATACACGTAACGGCTCGAAAATTTCGGGTTGGGGGTCCCCGCTGCTTACATGATTCTGGGAGGGGGTTTACCTTCCTCCCTTCAGAAAATTTTCACTCCCTCAAAAATTTTTCAAACTCCTTGCCCTCAGAATTGGCAATGTTTTCGAATTTTTCTGCAGAAAAGATGTTTTTTAAGCGCTTTTAGCTATCTATTTGCTCAAAAGTGTCAAATTGTCGGCGCGTCGCGCCCTTATACTCATGTTTTGACTATATTTTGTTCAAGTCGCTCCGACGTTTCTGGTTTTTTTCTGAAATTTCTTTGTTTTTATGCTCTAGACAGATAGGGCATCGTCAGAAACGCTGAAAACGATGCTTTTGACGCGTATGTACCTACCATTTTTGGACCCATAAAAGGCACTTTATATTTTCATCCGCCTCCTCCCGCTCAGGATTCCCATGCTGTGCATGTATGGTCCCCGACCATTTTTAGGGGACGAGTGTCTGGGATAAATGAATACCAATTGACGAGGGATCCCACCTGATCCCCTGTTACATGTATGGTACAATGTAGATATATGTAAAACATGTATTCTTTATATATAGGCAGGCTGTATCCTGGGGGGAGCGGCGACCCAACATAAATCGGTCTAAATCTCGGGAATTTTGTCTGGAATGCTCGTAAGAACCGCATTTTTTGACGCTGTTCAGTATAAGTTATCCATCAAGGTGTAAAAATCGAACTTAACCGAGAAAAATTTTTCTTACTTAAAATGCTACAAAAAGTGTTTTTGATCATGCTTGAGCCAAAATTATAGAAAATTCTTAGCATCTTGCACGGAGCACCAAAATTTCAAGATCAGACGTCAAAGTCATGCAATTTCGCCATCTTTTCGTGCATCATCTTACCTGTCAATTTTTTTCGGCCATGGGGGCGGCCGCCCCCCCTCCGCCCCCCTCAAGTACGGCCCTGTGCATACATAGATTTAGCTTTTACATTAACTACACCATTATCATATTTTTCGTGTTTTAAATCTCAGAATCCTAATCCTGCACGTCAAGCGTTACAATTTCGATTCAAAAATATCGAAAAACGTGAAATGTTCGAACACGATTTTTATTCCAAAGTACCTCCTATTGTCGCACCATTGCGACGAAAAATCCACGCCCTACTCGGACGTCACTGCCAGCACCAAGTATTTGCTATTCTTCGTTTTGTACTTATTCCATTTCACGGTCGATTATTTTGTTATTTTTGGTTCATAATTTGGAAGTTAAAGAAGTGTTTAAAAACTTGGGATCCCTGATTTGCATGCACCATACCTTATCTTAAGGTTTCTTTTACTCCTCTCCTCAGAATTTTTAATTTTCCACAAAAATTGCGTAATTAAGGTGCTGAACGTTTTCACCGATTTTTGGCTCAAAAATATCAAATAATCGACGCTTGACACGCCTTGTACTTGTTTTTTTCTCTTGTTTTATCAATCGAATTTCTGATATCCTCTTTGGAATGTATGTATGTATGTTCTGTCTCAAAAATTGTGTTTTGAAAAAAATTTGACATTTTTCCATTCTAAATGCAAATTCTGCCATTTTAAAGATATATATGACAAACAATCAGTCATTTCGGCGCGAAGCGCCTAAAATTTCTGCGCATTTTACACCTTTCTACAGCTTTTGTCTTCTCCAAAAATCTTTGTACATTTTGTGTACATAAATTTTTGGGTACTATAATATGGTACAGTAGCGATTTTAAAGTAGTAAAAACAGAGTTGTTCGACTTTTGGTAGTGTATTTCAGCTAATTTCCGGGCTCTAAGGGCAAAAAGCACTAAGAATCGTCTTATAACGGCGCGAAGCGCCGAAAAGTTTGACAGTTTTCCTTTTGAATTGAAATTTCTGCCATTATAAAGACAGTTTTCATTATGCCGAACACACACGGCTTTATTTTCGGGCGCGAAGCGCCGAAAATTTTCGGCGACTTTTAGAACTTTTTTGTAAGTTTTGTCTTCCCAAAATCTTTTGTACATGTACAAAGACGGTCCCGAAAAGTCTTTGTACATCGGGTGCAATCTTTGCCGAGTACAAAAAACACTGCGTCTGTCAGAAAGATTAATTGTATTTGTTGCCCTTTAAGTTTACAGAGCTCTGTGACTTTCTGAAAAAACTTGGCTGTCTTGGTTTAAAAACTTGTTTTCTTTGTTTAAAAGCTGGTTTTCCAGCTTTCAAAAAGTATTTTTCGCGGCCCGAACAGTGGTTGCCTAGTTTTGGTAGTGGTTTCGTCCTGACACAGTATTTCAGGTAGGTGGTAAAATCAATAGATAGAGAAATCGATCGAACAAAACCACTCTATAAGCAATTGTGTTGAATATTTCATTCTTAACTACTCTGTATTTTTTCATTTGGTCATTTTTAGGGTGGGGTGTAAATGACCTTTATTTTTTAGTCTAAATTCACATTGTCAATATCGGGGAAGTAAAAACCTCAGTCTTTAGGAAATAAGTGCGACCAACTTTTGGTGGAGGATCAGCCGTCCCCTTTTTTAAATGTGTGAATACTGTCCTGTTTTTGAGGGGGCGGACGGAGGCCGCCCCAACTCAGGAATGAAAAATGATTTCTGATTTTTTTTTCACAAGGGTATTCTTAGGAAAAATTTTAAAATTCTCGAAATGCGTCTCAAGAACTGCTAAAACTGGTTTTCAGGGTACTTTTGGGCCAGAAAACAAGATTCTCCGGCGCCTCGCGCCAGATTTATTGTTTATGCATAGTTTATCTTCTAAATCGTTCAAATTAGAGTGAGATACATATATGTGTATAGAACTGTTTTTCTTTACGAAATATACATAGATTAAATACAAAGACAAAAGTTAACAAATTGTTTGTCGATTGAATAAGATGAAGTGAAAATTTTTCTCAATTCTTATCCACTGTTGTTTATATGTAGCTGGATGAGATAAATGCACAAAAATGTCTTTATTTTTGCCCATTTACTATTGCTTCTTGAGATATTTGCTTTTAAAATTCTCCCCTGCTCCCGAAATAAAATTGTGGATACGGGCATGTTTGATTATATTCCTTACCGACATTCATTTTATAAAGTTTTTGATCGTTATTTTTGTCTCTCGCAGAAAAATTGTAAATTTTATTGAAAAATCGCCGCCGAAATGCGCGCGTCGCAGTTTAAACCGTAGTCCGCTCACGTCGTCGTTGATCGGTCGTCGGCTGCGTTCACCGTCGGCGTCGCCGGTCGCGCCGCCGCCGCCATCGCTCGCGGCGTCATCAGCGACGCCGCCGGCGTCATCGCTGCCGTCGACGTCCATTAATGGATCGTTGTCGACGGGGTCGAGGGTCAAGCGACGGCTGTACGCCGCTGCGTATTCGACGACGGGTTCTGCGACGCTAGATCGGACGTCGCCGCTAAAGTACGAAATAGAAATACAAAAAATTAATTAAATACGAAGTACGAAAAAATTTTCACATAATTCTCATAGCTTATCGAACAGGTTATATTTAGAATGGACATTAAATAACTTTATTATACCAAATTTTTTATGATTTTATCTATTCGTCTTTTCCTTTTCTTTCTGTATCGTCTCTTGACTTTTATTTATTTGTTTCTTTATTTACATATGTCTAAGTTTTAGTTGTCTTGGGCGCCATCCTCGTTTGCGGAGCCGCCAATAATAATCGGAAAGCATACATACATTCTCTCCATCTTCCAGAAAATGGTAGAGAGAGACTTTTATTTTGGAAAATAATGATTTTAGTAGGGAATTTATTAAATATGTATTAATTCAATTTTTCACGCACTTTTTCGCTGTTTTAAATAAAAACTATTAAGGGGTTATAATGTTTTAAATAGAAACTATTGAGGAATTATCAAGCTTTAAAAAACGGCAGGCGGTAGTACATATGTACATGTGACGGCTCCAAATTTTGGGGTAGTCCCGTCCATTTTTAGGTGGGCGGAGTAAATGACCTCCAATTTTTGGCCAAACAACGTTCAACAAAATTCGATTTTTTTCAAAAATCGGGGTGAAAAATTTTCTGGCTTTTGGGGGATGGGTGGACGTCCGATTTTGAGTGGGGGATCCCCCATCCCCCTGTTATACATGTATGAGTCCCACCCAACCATTCTGGCTTGAGCCGAAATTTTTCGAGGTAGTCTCGCATTTTTTTAAAATCAAAAAAGGGTCGAAAAATTAGTGTTGGGAAAAATCATTCGACGTTTCTCATCAGGTTTTAGCCATTAAGATAAAAAATCGCAAAATAACGAACATAGGTACCCGTATTAAATTTTTATATTCTTGAATTATTTTTGATTTTCAAAAATGAAGGAATTTAGAAAAATTAGGTCTCTTAATTGAAAGTATTTCCTTTCAAAAATATTTGTTTCTTGAAAGACTTCGCAGTGTCTTATTCTTCTATTGAGCGCATTTACGGACCGTCTCGAGTCAATTCTATTCAAATTTCATCACATCAAAGTTTTAAACGTTTAAAGTAGAAATAGTTAAGAAATTAAATTGGAAAAATCAAGATAATTAAATAATTTATTTGAACAAATTAAATTTAAAAAATCCAATTGCTCGTTTTCAGAAAATACAACTTCAGAAGTCTAGATTCCAGATTAGGCACTAATGCCGATAAATCAAACCGGTCGTCCCCTCAGCTCAGCGATGGCATCCTGTCCACGCCTTCGTCGCAGACTGTCGATGAAGAAACGGAATATCAGCAGGTAATCTTTAGACTGAATTATTAATTATTGTTACTATGTAAAACTAATATTATTATCAGTTATTATACATACTACAATTATATATATATATATATATATATATATATATATATATATATATATATATATATATATATATATATATATATATATATATATATACATACAGGGGCGTAGGCAGGATTTTTCTGAGGGGGGCGATCCAAAATTGGTGACCCTATATTTAGGGATATGGTCGTCGGGGCACCAAATAAAGTGCATTTTCTGACGTTTGCGAACATCCTCTATCCGTTGAGCTCATAACATTCAATTTTTCCGAAAATTTTTATTTCTCCTAATAAGCTATAAAAAATGACGTTTTTTTGGCCGCGCTTGGGCCTAAATGAACGAAAATAATGATTATACGGCAAGTGAAGCGCCGAAAATTTTGAGAATTTTCGATAAAATGATGCCAATTTTCATGCATTTCCTTACCTTTCCAAAATTATTTTTTGCTAAGGGGGGGCGGCCGCCCCCCCTGCCTACGCCCATGTATATATATATATATATATATATATATATATATATATATATATATATATATATATATATATATATATATATATAATGGATTTATTGAAGAAATATATACATATTACAATTATTAAGATATTCAAAAACGGGTATTTTTGACGATTTTAATATAATTTTAATTTCACTCAATTATTTTTAATTATATTTTATTTAGACTTTCAATCTATTTTGGGGAAAATTAAGCTACAGCTGGGAAAGTTTTAATTTTACTGTATAGAAATGCAGTTGAGTTATGTAAAAATTCAGCTTAACCTGGTCAGTTTTTTTCGATATTGTCTTTTTCATAGTCGTACTCTTACTGTCAATTATAATTCGCGTGACAATGAATACTAAAAAATGGTCAAAGTTTGGCAATTTTTCGATAAACCACTCTTTGGAGTTGAATTCGTCCATCTTCTGTTCTAATCGACATTTTAAGATGCTTGTGTTGATAGTAACAGTTATATTGTCTGGTAAAACGCATTATAGGTGCACAGCATACATGATCTTGGGGGTTTGGGGGACTTTCTCTCGCCTCCCCCCCAGAAAAATTTTCAAATCTCCCACACAGAAAAATTTTCGCCCTCCTCCCTTAGGAAAATTTTACCCCCCCGCCCCCCCCATTTTCATCCCTCGCGACTTTTTGGAAGTTCCCAAAAGTATTCTGAAAATTTGTAGAAAAGATGCTTTTTCAAGCGTCTTTAGGTATCGATTTGCTCTAAAGTGCCAAATTTTCGGTGCTTCGCGCCATTACACTCATGTTTTGATTATATTTTGTTCAATTTGTTCCGACTTTTTTGATTTTTTTCAAAAGATTTTTTATGTCTTCATGCTCTAGAAAAATAGAGTATCGTCAGAAACGCTGAAAAACGATGTTTTTGACGCGTACTCACCATTTTTGTACCCAAAAAGGCACTTTATCATTTCCCAGAATCCCTATGTTGTGCATGTATGATGCACAGCATGGTCGATCTGGGGGATGGGGGTCAGACAAAGCTTTTTCAAACCGAAATAGCCTAGACTTGAATAGCGCAAAAACTATCCTAATCCGCTCTTTTGGTCAATTTCTATCACTAATGCAGTAAATTTTTCATTTCATACTTTTTGCAGCAATTCTGCCATATTTTCGACAAAAAATAGCATTTTTCCGTTTTTGGAGGGTCTAGAACCCCAAATACGCCCACGATGCATGTCACTTTGTAATTGTTTTTTTTATATTTTGAATTCTTCGTTTTTTTCTGATTTCGTATTTTTTTAATCATTTCCTCGGCCATGCCTGCCTTGCCACCTTCGAATTATCTTGTTAAATTATCTTACCACCTTTAATTAATTGATTCGATTTTCAAATTCTTTTTCGGATTTCATAACTAACCTGGATTTATTTTGTCTAGGCTTTGCAAAGAAGTCTTGTGGATCAACGTACGGAGGCTATAGACGAAGATTTCCAAGAGCAAATGGCCGAAGCCGTTAAACGCAGTCTAGTACGTATAAATCTTGCTATTTTTATTTGCGGCTATTGTGTGATTCCTATTGTGCCAGGGGCGTAACCAGGATTTTATTTCGGGGGAGGCAAATTTTTGAAGTACTACATACAATCTCGAGAACCATAAGAAGATTCTAAATATCTTTTGCCTGATTGCAAACTTGGGTATAAAAAATGTATTGTTTTGCCTATCTGTTATGTATGACTTATCAATATCAACTTCGAATGTTTCAAAATTATAGTCTTTTCATTTAGTTTTGCGGTTTTCCTAAGAAAACTAATGCAGAAAATAATAAATCGGCGGGGAACGCTTAACTTATTTTGACATATTCGCTATTTTAAAGTGAAGTGTGAGCTTTTAACGCAAGAAATATACTTTAAAATAAGAACATCGGTTTGAAATGCCGGAAAATTTTGAGTTTAAGGGCTCAAAAGTGTGCTAAAAACGTATTTTGGCTGTCGTTCTAGTAGAATTCGAGAATTTTTTATTTTTCCTTTTCGGGGACCCTTGGAAAAAATGAAAATATATTTTTATTTCAGGGGTACACCCCCCATTCGCTCAGCTGGTGACGCCACTGTATACTATGTATGTATGTACATATGCATATACATAATTTAATAATATGAATTCAATTATTTCGTAGATAGTGTGTTAATTTTCTTCACGTGCTCTCGCTGTCCTTAAACTATGCTAATGTTTACTAGGTCAGTGCAAACATAGCATGAAATGTCATAAAGTCATGCTTCATAACGATGATATGCTAAAACTTTTTACATACACATGTGTATTAAACACATTGACTCGCAAATAGACGTGCTCTCTGGGTGGTTCGACCCTCAATGATCACTCATAATAAATTTGGATTTTTGAGCTCTGAGTTTCAAACCAATTTTTAAAGCCTCTTCGTTGGCACGGTTGATCACGTGCTGTAACTCTATTACATCATTTGAAATGAGGGCAACATCATCAGCGTATGAGAGGTCAACTTTTCGGGAATACTATCGTTAGGCAAGATATTCCATACTGATGTCCGGTCAACACTATCAAATGCTGTTAAAGTCGAGAAAGGCTATACATCATACTCGCAAATAGGGGGTAGGGGCGGTTATAACCCCCCCCTGAAGGGTATGTGAACACGTACTGTCCGCCGATTTTGAGCTGATTGAACGTTTTTTGCATCATTTTTGAGGTCAAAAAGCAGTAGAAAGGTTAAAAATTTTTCCGGCGCTTCGCGCCAGATTGGTACTTTAAGTACTTTTTTACTTAAAAAACGCCCAAAATTGAAAATTTTTTGCGTTTTTGACCTTGTGCACCTATGCTATACATAGAGGCTGACGGAACTCAGAATGGTGTTCTAATAGTTGAGGAACAGCAAAAATCCGGTCAGTGCAGCTACGGCCAGATCTACAACCGGCTTGGTTTTCTCCTGTGTAGGCGTCAAAGAGTGGTGCACGTCGCATCAATATAACTTTCTCCAAGATCCTATAAGCTAGATAAAGAAGGGATATACCGCGATAGTTTTTGTGGTGCGTTTTGTCCCCTTTCTTTTAGAGGGATATACGGTTATAAGTATATACCTCTTATATATAAGAGGGGTATAAGGATGGCATCTTCCTACTCTTCTGGAATACATTCAGAATTCCTAATGTCTTTGAGCAAAGAGGCAAGTGCTTTGAACATAGTATTGCTGCTGGCTTTGTATAGTTCGGCCGGTAAGCCATCTATTCCAGCAGTTCTCTTTCTACGGATGGTATTGATGACTTTTTTGATTTAATCTATGTGTGGTAGTATCGTGCTGATGTCTGAAAAACCATGAGGTTGTGCATAATCTGGCGCTTATCGTGTATTTAGTGCTGGGTCGTTATGTAAATCGGTGAAGTATGATTGCCATCGGTCAATTCGTTTATGTAGGTCAATAATAAAATAGATGTTCGCATCTTTTATTACTTCGCTGATTGATGGTCTGTAGGCTCCTTCTATTGCCTTCATAGTTCTAATCACCTGTCATGTATTGCCATGATGCTGTGCATTTTCAGGTTACTGAGCCTTTTGCTCGTAGAAATTGGCTTTATCAATTTACGGGGTTGTACACCCCCAGTCCCCTCACGTCCATTTGTGGTCACCCTCCCCCTTGGTCGATTCCTGGATACGGGCACCATGCAAAAAAAGTCTGTCCCCCAGTCTCTACCACACATGGGCGTGGAGGGTTTGGGAGAGGTGTTTACACACCCCCAGAATCCGGTAGACCCTCAAAATCGATAACCTCAAGAATTCGATTTTTGGCATGTTTTTTTCTGAAATTTTTGCCTGTTTTGACACCCCTCAGAATTTCGCTGCTGCCCATGTATGGTCCCTTTACCCAAATCGGCTGTTCCCTCAAAGGCCGACTTTCCGCTTTTTTGGCAAAAACTTGCGTTTTTAAGATCATTTCAAGGTTTTTTGTGGCCGAATATTGCAGGTTATTTTACACACTCCCGAAAATTTACAAATGACCTCCCCCTTAAAAATTAAAATCTGTACATGTACTATGTAAATTGTATATTACGTATGCATATTGTATGTATGTCAGAATCAGTAAAAGCGTACAACAATGCGGTTTCATTGACCAATATTTTGCTTTCACTCGAAAATAAAGAGAATATGATGAAAGATTTAAATAGAAGTTGATTCATGCTTAGAAATTCTATATGCTTGAAAAGTAAAAGATGAATTCTCGCCGGAAACTTTGGGCCGCACAGAAAATAAATTGATGTTGTTTCGGAGTGTTGATGCGATTTTATTTTGAATACGCGTGATTAATGGTGAAATGCATTTAATAATTGAATCACTGTTTTTTATTTTTCTACGGGACAAGGATTTTGATGCTCGTACAAAGATTTTTTGGGGCGATCTTTGCACACAGAGTATAGACAGTTTTTGGCCGATTTTCGATTGTACATAAAAATCGAAGTTTTTGCACAAAAAATAAAACAGTGATTTAAATTGAAATATTTTTAAGTAAATAGATATACAGTAGATGCAAAAACTAGCAAGCAGTCTAGGTACTCGTTTTTCAGCTTTCTGTCGAGTTTTCTTTTTTTACATTGGCGTAAAAGCGGTTTTATATTCAAATTAAATATACGGAAAAGATATTAATGCATACGTAAATATAACGGGATCCCCTAGCCAAAGTGTGTTGTTCTTGCTATCCCCTCTTCAATGATTGAGACTTTTTACTCTCTTCCATTATTGGCAAAAACTTGCGTTTTTAGGTCATTTTTATCCGTTTTTTTGCCATTCTTGGCTGAAGCTTGAATCTCACTCACTTCCTCTAAAACTGGGCTACCAGCCCTCTAAAAATTTTGAGCTGTCGTGTAAATAAATGCGCGTTTCTAAGACATGCCTAGCGCCCAAAAGGATTTTCGAGCTTTTCAATGACTTCATTTTTATGGTTGTTCAATCATTTTAAGCGAACATTAGTTTTGTTTAAATTTAGAAAATTATAAGATCTTTTCAAATATACTCGATAGGCTGACAGTGGAAGCGTAAATGGCTCAATGAACGACTCGGCTATTGATATAGAAACGCTATTAAAAACATTAGAAGTCGAGGCAGTTGAAACTGAGCTTAAAGTTGAGGTAAGATCGAAATTGCTATAGAAAAAATTTTTCTATCTGTCTTTTAATCGAGCTAAATTAAAACTTCAGTGAATAGCAATTGTAACGAAATAATTAAATGGTTCCTGTCTGATCTTGTGACTTTCTATTCATAAACGTACAATGTTGTATATATACGTAAGTAGAATCTCCTTGAAGCTTGAGATTTTAGACTCCTCTCTCCTCGGACTTTTAGGCAATAGCTTGCATTTTAAAGTGATTTTTACCATTTTTAGTCAAAAATTATGGCTTCTCCATTATGGCCACGCATGGGCATGGGGGTATGCACCACACCTGGGCGTGGGAGGGGAATTCGGGGGTATGCACCCTCCCCCTGAGAAACCAAAATACCCTCCCAGAAAACAATTTTTAAAAATTCTTTCGTTTTTTCTGCCATTTTTTGATGCCAATGGATAGTGCTTGATGAGAAACGTTGAAAAATGGTGTTTTTTTATTTTGCCGTACCACCATTTTTTGACGTTTGACAAATCTTGCAACCCCAGAATTTTGTTGCTACCCACCTATGATTATGGCTTACTAATCCCACCAAAAATTTCATGTTAAAGTACCAGCGAATTTATGCCAGAAAACTTTCAAATTGAAACTTCGTCCCTCTTAGCAAAATTTTCAAATTCTTCGTTTCTCTTAGCAGCACTGTTTAAGTAGGTACTAATCTCAACAATAGTTTATTGATTTTTCTTTCGACCTATTTTTAATTAACTAGCTTCAATGCAAAGCATAATGTGCCTGCTTGCTATTTACTATTCAGACTGAATCATACATATACACGGCTAAAAGTTCCGGTGAGGGAGGTAAACCGAGTTTCGTTGTGGGGGGATTAAATTGAGTAATTTTTTACCTACATATTTAATGTCAGATTGTGACAAATGTTGATACTTAATTCATTTTATTTTATTCTTTGCGAATATTTATGATCAAATTTACTTTACAACAATAACGATAAGGCGATTAAATGACCTGTAACATCACAAATACACGAAGTTATTGAAGACATTGTCTGGATGAACGAATTGGACAGCACACTGCTCGAAAAATAAGTATATGTACCTACGTACCTGAAACTATACTGTTATTCGACGCTTTTTCATGCTTCAAGCAATAGGTTTTGGTTTAAATGGCCTGAGGGAGTATGCTTCTCAACAGTCCTGGTACGCGGGATACCCACATACCCCTTTTCTCAGCGTGCATGTGTGCACTGAATGTACTCGTAGCCTAATTGGCAACTTTTTAGTTAACTTATTTCTCCTTTCACGCGATATGTCTGCTTACCTTATCTTTAGCATGGCAATGACCGCGAAGCGTTCCGCCTGTGCGGTATAGTCACTCATTTGGGTCAATCAAGTTCAGCGGGTTAGTTAGACCTCTTCGTCTATTGTTTCTTAATTATTGCCATCACTATTTATCCTATTTTTCGTTTCATTTAAATTTTCATTACATACTCTTTCCATTTCTAAGTTTCTCGTTTAATTACTGTACTTGATGTTGTTCGATTTATCCAGTTTTGAAACAAAACTGAAATTTACATGTATTTTTCAACTTTTGATTTGGGTCGTTTTTCGATTTTATAAATTAAATAGAAAGTTGCAAATCATAAACCAGAATGTGCTCTTCTCAATTTTAATCGATGATTAGGAATTGATATATAACTCTTCATTAGATAGATTCTGCTTTTAGTGTTTGGAACCTCTGGGAATGAAGAATGCCCACGGACCCTTACCATAATTGTTCTTAAGGTTTAATCTTTCCTCTCATAATCAATCCTGTCTTTCCCCCGAAAAAGCTGCTACTTCCTTAAGAATTCTCATTAACTTTCCAGAGAGCTTAAGAAAATATACTTTTTGAGCGTTTTAGCGACTATTTGGCTCGGAAGTATTTATTTTTCGAATAGCATTCTCTCGATATTCAATTTCATGATATTTTTGGAAAAAATTTTTACATTATGTTATAGAGAGAAAGAATGTCGCAAGAAGGTCGAAAAATGATATTTTTGAAATGCATGCACCCATTGTTTTTGAGTCCAAAAAGGTACTTTTAAGTGAATAAGCCATGATTCTCTTGCTGTATTTGCACGCAATCTAGTAGAATTCCAGTTTTCGAAATTTTCTCGTTTTTATCGATTTTTCATCTCAATGACTAGAAGAATTTTTTGTCCCTACTATCAATTTTTCGATGTTTTTTACCTTGAAAAAAATTTTCAAACTCTCAGAATTTTGGCCCTGCTGTTACAACGCCCGCATTAATTATCATCATTTCATCGCAGGTCATTACGTATGCGATGTTTACGACGTTCGGCATAAAAAATGGCGTAGCTTCGACGACAGTCGCGTTACGGAGACCATCGAACAAGATGTGCAAAAGATGAGACGAAGGGACGGTTACATCTTTTTCTACGTCGCCAAGTATTTATTTTCGATCATATATCAATTTTGACTATGTTTTTAATATCCGGATTTGCTTTTCTTAAAGAAAAATTCTTGACGAATTCGATCATGGAAACGCCAATGATTCGACTATCGAAATTAGAACGCCAGATGACTAACAATAATGCGCATCGTACATATAATTTCGGATATGTCGTCGTTATGTTTGGTCTTCGTTCATTTGTAAATAATATTTAATCGCCCGCCGTGCGACACGCTTTTTCAATGTTCGCCATAAATCTATTTAAACTGGTTTCCAAACGACGTCGCTTCGTTGCAACAACAAACAGTTTAAATAATTTGTATCTTAATAACAATAGTATATGTTTAAACAGTGTTTAGAATTAAATCCAGCGAAAATGGCGCAGGCAAGGCATCCGATTGGTACCAGCTTGAAAAACTCGGATTTCCTGCTATTCATATTACGGTCCGTACAAATTCTATTAACCTGACGGAGAATACTTCGTGTACTTTACACTTTTGCGTGTTATGAATTGATTGCCTTTTTGTTCGTAATTGTACTACGGTCACTTTTTGTACTATAAACTACCGAACAAATTAATTTTCGTGCTTAAATAGCACAAGCATCGCTTGTGTTCTGCGTGTGCACCGTGTTTGCTTGATTCGCAAGTCGTTCAGCCAATTGGCTTTGAACGTTTATTACGTTAGTACTATTTTGCAATTTAAATAAAGCAAAGTGTATGTACCTTCCGACGGATTAGCCCTGTAAAGATTTTCAAAAATTTTTATTGACGATTTACATTGATCACTCTGGGCCTTCTATTGTGGGCTCAGATTTCTTCGAATAATGTTCTGGGGTTTCGAGAGACCTGTATACATAGTATGTAGGTACATAAACGTAATGACACAGAACGGTTAGATTTGGCGAGAAGCAGCAAAATATTCAGAGAAGAAAATCATCAAAATACGAAGTAACAAGTAGTCTGTCTCATCACAACTTCGGTCGTACATTTTAAAACTCGAAATACGAAGTTACAAGTAGTCTGTCTCACACACACAGCTAAGCGTGGGGGGTATGCACCCGCCCCCCCCCAGAAACCAAAATACTCCTCCCCCCGTAATTCAATTTTTGCAATTTTTCGCAGTTCAATTTTTGAAATTTTTTCGCAGTTTTTTGATGCCAATAGATAGTGCTTGATGAGAATTGTCGAAAAATGGTGTTTTTATCGCCATACCACCATTTTTAAGGCCATTTTCTGACCTTCAAAAAATCTTGCACCTCCCCCCCAGAATTTTCTTGCTGTCCACGTATGCTCACACAACTTCGGCCGTACATTTTAAAGCTATCTCCAACAATAAGCTGACAGATGGCGATTATAGCATTGATCTGATACATAATTATCGTAACTCGGCTTACTGTCGATGAAAATTCTTAGAATTTATGCTCGAAAATATGTTATAATAACTACCGACCGACTACGTCAACGCATCAGTCAAAGTGAGGGGTCCGGTCGGGCTGGGGAAAGGCCGACCAGGGGTTTTTGAGCTAACGGCCTAAAAAATTTGTGTGATCGTTAAAATAAACTCGTAATTGACAATTCTAGTCGATTTCAATCTATAGTCTGTTTTTTAACGTACATAGTGCATGGATCCATTCGGAAAACTAGTATCCTTGTTACTGTAACACTCGATTTTTCCCTTGCTCGATGGAGTCGGTAGCAAATTTTTTCATGAGATTCGGGCATTACAATAATAAGAAAATGATTTGCCGAACGAACTCATACACTAGGTTACAAAAATAAATTATACTTAAAAGGAAAAGTTTTTATTTTTTTATCGATGTTTTTTCCTCAAAAAGTTTTGTCCTTTTTTAGAGTCTAGACTGTACATGAGCAGCAGCCTGGGGTTTTGATAGAGGAAAATTCAGATCTGTGGGTCTATCGATTTTAGGGGGTTCGCGGGGATGGATTCCAGACTCCCACGTCAGGGACTAAATTATCAGGTAAAAAAGTCGAAAAAACTTATGGCAGAGCAGAGGAAAAGAAGACAATTTTTCGACGTTTCTCATTGGGCGCAATTCATTGGCATCAAAATACAAAATTTGTGTTGTCTTCCGGATTCAGGAGGTTCAGTCAGATTCCGACCCAGACCCCCTCCTCCAAACCCATGTGGACCCGAGGGAAGTTGTGAGCTGAACACTGAATGCAAAAATAGGAAATTTTCTGAGGGGAAATAGAGATAGCGAAATGGTGGTGGCGCCATGAACAATTCGGCTAAAAGTGCATGGAAATGACTATAAAGTATGGATTAATGTAGTTTCATACCCAGTCTTTAAAACAGCTCAAAAAAGCTCTGAGACCAACCCATATGCATTTCTGACAGAACCTAAACCGAGTGAAGTTACATAATTCATGTATTTCAAGTTTTTGGACAGTTCTCGTGAAATAATTAATAATCAACTTGACACAGACAAACGAGGGTCTACGACGTTTTGGCGCTAGCAACTTATAAATTATTCTAATTAATCAATTTTGAACCAATTTTGAAATAAATTATATATTCAGAAAGCAGGTTCTACAAGCTACAAAATAGCATATTGTTCTTTTCAATTCGATGAGTATTCATTTGTGTACGACTGAAAAACTGTAGAAAATCCAGTGTATTTTTAGATACATTTAATTATCTCACTAAATTCAAAGAAAACCATCACGTAGAGAAATGAATGAAATTCAAAAACTCTATAAGTAATTTATACCATCACGTAGAGAATCGAATGGGCTTTCAGAATCTGTAATATACTTTAATCATAAATGAAATGTAAAGAATTAATAGTACCTTACAAAGAGTGCGGCGCCAAAACGTCCCAATCCGGACAAACGAGTACCTACGTACAGTCTGTTTCATGCAAGTTTGGTCATAAATTTTAAAATTATGTCCGTAAACAAGCCGACAGATTGCGATTATAGCATTCATTTGATATTGTATTTATCGTAATCCGTCGGCTTACTTTCGGGAAAATTCTTAAAAGTTATGCCCAAACGTACATACATATGTGAAATAAACTATAGGTTGTACTGCATTATGTAATGCATGCAGGTGCATACCAGGATTTTATTTCAGGAGTGGGGGCGAAATTTTTGAAGTCCTATATCTCGAAAACCATTAGGATATGCGAAAATCATGGCATTTTTGATCGCATCTCGACGAGTTCTATGCTATAGTGAAGAAAAAAGTTTTAAAAAATTCAACAATTTTTTTGCTTTATTTCAAACTTGGATATCAAAAATCTATCCTTTAACCTATGACTAATTTCTCAATATAAAGTTTAAGCTTGAGTCCAAAACATTTCGAAATTCTTGTCTTTGCATTCAATTTTGCGGTTTTGCAAAGAAAACTAATGCAGAAAGTAATAAATTGGCCCAAAGCGCCGAAAATTAATTTTTATTATTATGCTTCTTAAGTAAAAAATGAGATAGAAAATAAGAAATCCGGTGCAAAATTTTTAGTTTAGTTGCTCAAAAGTGTACTAAAAACGCATTTCGGCTGTCCTTTTAGTAGACTTCGATAATTTTTAATTTTTTCTCTGGGGGACCCTTGGGAAAAATAAAAATATTTTTTCATTTCGAAAGGCGAGGGAGGGCGGCTCCCCTGCCCCCCAGCTGGCTACACCCCTATATGTTTGTATGTACTTATACACAAAACAGATAGATGGTTATATTTAGATGCATACGTATAGTCTGTTTCACATACACATGTAAGTTTGGGTATACATTTTAAGAACTTTTTTGAAAGTAAGCCGATGAATTACAATAATTATATATCATATCAATGCTATAATCGCAATTTGTCGGCTGATTGTCTAACATAGTTTTTAACACTTATGCCCAAACTTGTGTGAAACAGATTATAATTGCTTACTCAAATGAAAAATTTGAATGCGATAGGAAGGATAGAAAAGTGAAATCACTCAAAGATCCTTTGTTCGTTTCATCTTCTAGGTTCTCACAACGATGATGCCGCGCTCGTTTTTTTCGTGATTGTTTCTCTGTAATTGCAGGCACGCAGCCGACGCATAATGATAGTCATGTTCCCAGGGCAAATCGTATTTAGTTTCTTGACTGGCTGCCTTAGACACGCGGACCTCGAATTCGGGAGAACAATCGGATCCAGATCCACCACCGTTTCCGTATCTCGAATTGGAACTGTCGCGCTTACGAATCGCAAAACTTTTCGACGCCCAAAAAATAATTGCGATAAGTATGAGAAGGGCTATGTTGACCATTCCCAGAAGGAAAACGACCCAGGCAGGCACGGGGCCAAACGCAGCCAATAGGGTTCCGGCTAACCCATGCGCCTGGACGGCCGAATCTTCGAGTGTGCTAGAACCTAAAAACTTAGAATCCTAAACTTGCATTACTTAATCTTGCGGAATGAAATTAATTATCAGCTTGAATTTGTACTTTATTTCTTTTAATTTTTTTTTAACAGTAGCGAACGACTGGCATACCGCTTTTCATCTAAATCTTATATCATTGAATAAATAAAAAAACAAAAAACGAGAATTATCAAGCTGCGTCCAGACATGTAACAAAGGGATGCGGGGATGCCCCCACCCAAAGTTAGTCGTCTTCAAAGCCAGAAAGTTTTTGACCCCTCGCTATTTTTGAAAAAACTTACAATTTTCTCCTTTTTTTACATGTTTTTTTGGCTTATTTTGGCCAAAAATTGAAGGTCATTTACCCCCGCCCCTGGAAAATCGCCGGGGATCCCCTCCCACCCAAAACTTCGAGCCGATCTGCGTCGATTGCACATTAACTTTAACCGGCCTTATCCATCTCATAAAAATGGCATTCGCAGATTTTAGATCGCATGTTTGCATGTCAAGCGATCATTAACCCTTTACTATTTACTATCATGTTTTTGCAGTGGAAGTGCACCATCATAGCAAAAACCTGCTAGTCCATATTAAGCTATACCATATTTACATGCTGTGACAGTCATTAATTTCATTTAGTGCAAGTTTTTACGCTGTTTCTTAATATGTACATATGTTATTTTTTGTTAAAATTATTTTCGAAAGAGGTACAACTAAAAAACTATTGCAATGCATAAGGATAGGCGCCTGGTGGATATCCATGCAAAAACAAGAAAAAAACAGATTTCTGTTGCGTTATACACAACCAGGGTTTGCATTTAAAAAGCTGGAAAGGAATAAACCACTAAATTTTCTATTAGAACATTATTTTCCCATTTTGAGTTTTTGTGATTTAATTGTAAATAGGCCAAAAAATGCTTATTTCTTATTACTCTATAACTTTTTATCAAAAACCATTAAAAACGATTTAACTGAAGCCAAAACGAGGCTAGACAAAGTTTTGGACATGTGGATAAGGAAAAACAGAAAAAATGCCAATAAAGTGATTCAATATGCCTCCGGCATTGGGCACGGTAAACAGAGGGTTAAAATAATTGTCAAACATGAATAAATACCGGTTTATAGTTGAGAAATTATTCTTTAGTTCCAGGTTATTTTCAAATATTTTGGCTGATGTACACAATGCACATACAATGTGTTTAATTATAGATCTTCCGAGAATCTATTACGCAGTATTAGTTTGCTTCATTTCTGTGGTTACTAATCCCATTTGAAAATGTAAATAGTAAAAAAGCACGGCGTGCTAATTTTGATTGATCATTTCGACATCTATTTCATTGGCTCGAAAAGAAAAGATAGGCAACGACTTTCGAATATGTTTTGATTATAAATCACTGAAAATTTCTGTGCATAGTGAGTGATTGTTATACACTATTGACCATTTATTAATCTGTAAAATGTACAAATAAATACAATCAAATCATCAAATAAGTCTTTTTCAAATCTCTTGCGTTTTACGTGTTGTTTTTAATTTGCGTTCCCTCTTCTTTGCAGAATAAATGCTAACCTTCAGACTTCGCAACTTCTCAAAAAAACTTGAGATGCCCACCTTGACTATTTTGTACAATTTTTTCTAATAAGTAACAGTTTTGCCGCACATTGTCTTAGGTAACAAGTTTTCTAACCCAATACTTATCTATTTTATTGTAAAATATGTTTCATTTTATTAGAAATACCTATAGATTCCTATAATTTAAGAAAAAGTAGACATCAACTGAAACTTATGCGTTAGGAATGCTGTAATTTAAGAAAAAGTGAGCATCAAGAGAATCGCGAAAATTGGAAAACGCCAGTACCCTTTTTACACTGAAACAGATTCTGGAAGTATTTTTAGTATGTTGCCCAGAATTTCGCTGTATGTGACGATTTTTTGTACCTAATTAATTTGATTGCATTTTTCCCAACGTTTTGATGATTACTGTGGACAGAAAGAATCTAATTTACGTGAAGGTTTGGTGAATAATTTGCTGCACATTTGCTAGCCTGTCAGTTGCAAAGAGGCAACAAAGAAAATGAGTCGAAAATGATGAATGCAGCTAGATTTTATAGCAGGTTGTACCTAAAAAACAATTAATTTCAATAAAAAGTGTAAATTTACAATGAACAAAGGATTAATTGAAAAATCACGTGTTTTTCATTTTTTTAGAACATCCAAAAATTACACCTCTATCCATGCGATTGAGTGAGCTAGATCCCTTGAACTTTCTAGAATGTACGCTCACACGGGCATGTAGCTCTTGGGAACAGGTGGACTAGCTCCCTATTATTTTAAGAAATTTGAGTATTTTTATAATGTTAAATTCTCCGAGCATAACCACACATGGGCGTTGGGGGTTTGGGGAGGTTTTACCCCCCCCCGCATATTACTGTAGATTCCCAGAATTTTATTTTCAGCAACATTTTTGGCGATTCGGCACATCCTAACCCCCCAGATTTGGGTGCTGCCCATGTATGAGCATAAGTTAGACCGCCAGAATAGATTTTAGCATACTTTTGAGCTTAGGCCGAAAATTTTAGGGCGCTACGAGCCGGTTTTTTTGTATAACTTTTGTCTTCCGAAACAGCCCAAGTTTGAGTAAGATATGGCGAATATGCCAGAATTTTTAACGCTCCGTGTAGAATTTCAGTTGCTTCTTCTTGCAATATACTACAATTGAGTTAATTTTACAGCATGGTTTAGCTTGGATATGAATGTTGTGCAATCCTTTGCGTGGTCATTTTATACAGCTTATTTTTTGGAAATGATTGAAATTAAATTACACTTTTTGAAGTTTTCGAAATGATTTTCTTCTTAATGTGAAAAGCTCGTCGGAAACGCTCAAAAATACCATTATTTATGCCAATCTTTATGTAGTTGTTAAGATATTTCGTTCCCCCAATTCAGAAGGCCAGCAACGTGCCTGCGCATACAAATCAGAGAACGAAATTGCCCGGGAGCAATAACTTTAACAAATTGCGGATGAAGCCCAAGAAAGAAAACCAGAAGTACTTACCGTTAATTTCCTCGGCAGATTTGCCAAAATCGCTAGCCGTCTGTAAAATCACAGTAGCGTTGAAGCAACGTCCGTGCGAAAAAACGGCAGCGTTGCCGGCAGTTAAAATATGTCGCTCGACGTCTGAAACGTCACAAGTTCGCGGAAAACGATAAACGGTATCTTGACCAGCGATTTCGACGGAAAAATTCAGCGCATTCTGAGTAGGGACGAAATATGAATCGATTGGATCGAGCAAAGCGCCAATTACGATGGGCCAACAAAAACTGTGCTCAATCGAAGCTTCTGTAAAACAACAAAAAATGCGGTTTCAATTTAAATAAACGATTGAAGCAATAATAAATATTTCGAAAGTAAAATTGAGAAACAAGCTGGCAAATGATTCTCAAATGCACATGTACCTATATTTTTAGCCTTTGCATAGGTAACCAACCGGCTTTGAAGATTAGAAACAACCGACCACAGCAGAGAGTATATTAACACGGTAAATTTATCTGTGTTAGTGGCATAAAATTCTTCGATTTGGCGCCTAATCAGATTTTTCATAAAAGTTTGAAATTATCAACATAAGGCTGAGTGTTATCCTCACATTTTTATATTTTTCCGCCTAAGTTCAGTTATTCTTAATCTACTGCATTATTACCGATAATATCAGAATAAGCGCATATTGATTTACATACATCTTCGATTTTATCGCGTCCGCCTACTTTTTTCTCAATTTGCTGCATTTTGAGAATACCCAGCTCATGCTTTTCATTTACTCGTTGTACTTCCTCACGTAATTGAACAGGCCAGGTACGCAGTATTTCGTATGCAGGTTTTCGATGATTTATTTTTTTAAAGTATTGTTTTTGTTATCAATGTTATTATTATCATCATAGTATTTATAGAAATGGGGCACATCGACGTAGATTTTCTATTTCTGTCTTGCTCTTGCTATTATTTACTCATTGTGTTTCCTCATGTGATTGAACTGGCCATGTACGGCGGTATTTCACGTATAGATTCACAATAATTTATTTTTTATTGCATTTATTAATTTATTTATTATTATAATTATTTATATTTTTCACGGAATATCCTTTGTATTATTAATATTAATATTATTATAATTATCATAATATACATAGTATCTATGATTTTAATTCGTTCATATATATAGATATTTATTTATTTATTTATTTATTTATTAAATATTGTTTCTTCTTTTTTTCTAATGAGAGGCAGTCTACCCGCCTAGACTGGTGCCGCTAAATTGCAATTGCAGCGACAATCAGAGGATTAAAGGCACGAAACTTTGACCTCGTCTATGATTTTTTACTTTTCTTTTCCTTTGTGAGTTTTCTATATATAATTCTGCCTTCTTTTTCTGCTTCATTTAGACTTTTGCGCCTCAGAAAACACGTAATCTCTCATAATATAATTTGTTTATACGTTTGTGCTATTTCTTACGTCTTTTTTGCTTCTTTCTTATTAATAGCATGCTGCACTTTTATCTCTGTCTTTCTTTTTTCCTTCATTCTTTTCTTTTTATTCAGTAATTTTCTTTTTTATTTATCTATTTATTTTTTCTCTGTATTATATTTCTTCTTTCTCGCTTCTTTCTCGTATTGATGATTTCTTACTAATGAAAACAGTTTGTATTAATGGTACATAGGTAAGGTTGTTATAGTTAACGATATTAAAACGAGAAATATCGTTAACGACGTGTTTTTGAGCCGTCGTTAATGAAATGATTTCTTTTTTCGAGAGTCGTCGTTAACGAAAAGAATATTAATTTTGGTAAATAATATGGTGAAAATAACGTTAATTTTATGTACAAATATTTGACCCTATTCGACTATATTGCAGTGTACGAGTTTGTTGACGAGTCTGCTGACTGAATGGGAGGAAGGGTACAACAAAGAGACAGAGCCGATCCTCCGGTACTGTCTCTGCTCTACGAAATATGCTCCTAGAATGACTTAGGTTCATTATCAACTGCCTTTGCTTGATCGAAGACTATGATAATTGTATTAAAGATTGTTCATATAGGTACCGATCCTTTAAGGAATTCTAAAGGACAAAAAAGTTTTTTGTGATACACGGTTATTTAGGATTTGATTATGAAGATGCAAGGTGTAAAAGCTGTTCATTACACATTTCTGTCATTTGGATTTAGTGAAACTTTCGTAATTTTAATCCCTTTATCTACATTTCGAATTAAAAATAAATAAAGTAGGAATACTTACCTATCTACGCTAATCAAAAGTTGGAGCTTGAATAGGTTGGTGCAGCGAGTGCAGTGTGAACGATGAGCTGGTTCCTTACTGGCATACGTGGGCAGCAAGGAAATTCTGGGGCTGCAAGATTTTTCGAAGGTCAAAAAATGGCCTTAAAAATGGTGGTATGGCGAAAAACACAATTTTCCAACGTTTCTCATCGAGAACTATCCATTGGCATCAGAAAATTGCGAAAAAAACCAAAAAAAATTTCAAAATTTGATTTCTGGGGGGAGGGGTATTTTGGTTTCTCGTTGGGTGCATACCCCCAAACCTTCCCCCCACACCCAGATGTGCTTACTGGCAGTCGCATTCATTCAATTGCGGTTTTTGAACAAATTTTTAGTGACCACGAAATTCGAAAGTTTCTTATACTGACAGCGTGAAACATGGTCAGTGTACGATAAGTCATGGCCTTTCTCTTGTTAAGTTATTTCATTTCTTAGTAAAAGACTGCAGTTTTTCAGCTTATGTGGGTACCTGTGTATGTAAGTATGCGGCAGACACTCAAATTACAAGAGGAGTGCTGCATTTATTAATGGCACTTCCTGGCGCTCTAAAAACCTTCTTTCGACGTCAAAAGAATAGTTTAAAACACTAAACTTGCATGATTCTTTGAAATTGCATGATTTTTCGAGTATTTCAAGAGCTTTCTGTCGATTTTTGCCTAATTTTGCGCATTTCTCGCAGACTTTCGGAAAATTTTGACTTTTCTCGGATCTCAAATGATTATGTACGGCGAAAAATCGTCATTTAAAGCGTGAATGACGAATTTTGTGTGCACTTTTGGATACTATTTGGTAAATTAAGATTCCAACCCCGTCAAAAAATCCTGAATTCGCCACTGAATTCAGCCAATCAGCGAAAGGCGTTTTAAGTAGGTACTCGCCTCTATCTGGTTCACCAGTCATCTCTTGCATATGTACTATTTTGCTCCTACATCCTTTGCTTGGCATGTACCCGTATTGCTATTTAAATTTCAGTTTTGAGCGACCATGTAGCGCATGGAAAAGTCGTGCGCGCGGCTGAAATGGAACCAAACATATTAAGCATGGAAATTTGGGGGGAGTTCAAGCTCACAAAATTTTTGAAAAGTGCCTTTTTGAGCTAAAATACGATGAGTACACGCCCAAAACGCTGTTTTTTGACGTCTCGGACAATGCTCGTTCTTTCTAGAACGTAAAAACATTAAAATACAATTTAGACAAAATTTGAAAAAAAAACCGAGCAAATCTAACAAAATATAGTTAAAATGTGCATATGACGCGAAGCGCCTTAAATTTGAGACTTTTGAGCCAAAAATGGGCTAAAAACGCTTAAAAAGGCACTTTTTACAATTTTCCGATAAATCGACAATTCAGGAGGGGGCCGCCATTTTTTGGGGGGTCAGCTGCCATTCTGAGTGGTAAAACCCCCAAGAACAAGTATGGATCGAAGCCCATACCTTTCAAGTCAAAGGCAGAAGTCTTAGTCACACAATGGCGTGGGGGGTACTGGGGCTTACACATATGGGCGTGGGGAGGGGTTTGTAGTACCCATAGAAATTGAAACCCCCTAGATTACTGTAGACCCCTACAATTCTATTCCATTTTAGTGACATTTTTGGCGATTTGACTTGTTCTGACCCCCCCCCACCGCCCTAAGAATTTTAATGCTGCCCATGTATGCTTACACTCCCAGAATTTGAAAAACCCCCACAAAAATCAGTTAAACCCCCAGAAGGCAATTTTCGGCATATTGTTTTGGGATTTTTGCTGGTTTTGACCCCTAGAATTAAGCTGCTCCCATATGGTCTTAACAACTAGGACACAGTGGGAAAATGACGCGTTTTTCAACGTATTATTCAAGTGTCCACAATGTGACGGGTGGGTAAGAAAGCCCTCGCTTCTTTCGCTTTACACTGATTGGTTTAATTATTGATGTTTTCGGATCACCTTACTGTAAAAATGTCAAGAACTACGAAACAAAAGAAGAACAATGATAAAAACACGAAAATAGGACAAATGCTAAATGTTGTTTAAAAACGATATTAATATCTTTAACCAAAAGCAAATTTAAAAACAAATTTAGGTGCAAATTTTCAATTTTATTGTCATTTATGGAGATATTGGCAGCCATACTTAAAAGGACACGGACAGTTTTTCTTCATTCACATGTATGCATTTAGATAAGTATCTTATCCTAAAAGTAGTAAATTGAAAAATTATTTTTTCCTTTCTCTCCGCAAATCTAGTCAGACGATTTTAACTCGTCATATCCAAAACGTGGGCCGAAATTCAGAAGGAGAATAAGAAAGAAAAAAGTGCTGCGACGGACCTAGAATTGAGTCAAAATTCTTAAGGACGAAAAGACATACTTGCTTACTAATGAAAACAATTGAATTAGGGCAAATCTAGGAAAATTATTTTTAAAAAAATTACAGTTAAAAGCCATTTCACCTCGAACAATAAATCTCAATTTAGGCTCGCCGCAGCTGTGCTCAAAGCATTCGTTCTGCAAATCCAGCCAGACGATTCTAACTTGAACCCAATTCAAGCTATTAATCGATTCAGCAATGAAGATTAAGGGCAGACAATGAATGAGCATGTCGAAAAATAAAAAATAATGTCGCCGAGTAGAAAATGCGATTTTCCCGACGATTGTTCTAAACTTAATTAAATTTCGAATTTTTGTCCGAAATTGCCCAAATTAAACAAAACCGCGTAAATGTAAATGCATCAACGACTCGCCTATCAGTCTGGAAAGATAAGAATCGTTGTATGCATTTTCCGCCAGTGTACAAGCTTAACGACGTCGGATCGGACTCTTGAACGAAGCATAACACGTACGATTCCACTAGTAAATCAACGTCCGGGGAATAATTTGCTTTTTTCGCGGGAATTTCGGCTTTGGCTAGTTTTTACGCGCGCACTCAGCGCAAAAATGTCAAAAAATGCTTGTTAGCCCTTTCGAGCGTGCGTGTATGGGCGTTAAATTAGAGAGCCGCCGTTTCCATCCGATTTTCGGGCGCACAAAAACGGATACGACGGCTGCTAAAAATTACCACGTCCGGAAAAACCGAGTAATTGGGGTTGCCTGACTGCCTGGCTTGGGCTAACTGTAGTCAGACTGATTTATTACACACGTTACGTTAGGTGGACTTTAAAGAATTTACATGGATCCACATGTAACGCAAAACGCGTAATCCTTATCATTTTCACTCCTATAGGTTCGATAATCCAGCTGGATTAGACATTTTTACGCTCAAGCTATTACATCCTTGATGAAAATGGATCTTGTCGAAGAGTAATCTCCAATCGGTGTTACGAAATCCTTGTTCTTCGCATCGCGGAAGATTAGTTAGCAAATTGGATTCTTCAGAACGATGTACATATGTATGTAATGGCTCAAAGTTGACTTGGCAATTTCTCGGAATTGTCTGCGAAAAAAGAGGTATTATTGTGTGGCAAACACGCGTAAATAAGCAGTTTACAAAAGGGCGCAAATTCGAAATCCGATATCGATACCGTCGTCAGCACGACAAAAAGTACATCGGTACTGTACGTGTGTATTACGAGTAGGTAAGCACGCGCATAATGGGTAATTATGTTTATTGAAAACCGTACAAATGAGGCTTCGCTCACAAGCTGCATACAATATGTAACGAACTCTTTTCAGAATGAGACACGAACATAGAACCAAGCGGAGTTAGTTTCCCAAAAATTAACCGAAACCTGTTTTTGACCAAGCCTTCCTGCTGCATTCATTCGCTCCTACCAAGAATTTCGTGGCACATTTCGTGTAAATTATTCGTTAAATCATAAATTATTAGTTAAATTATGGACACATATTTTGATGGTCGCTAGAATTCAAAGCTTATTTATACCTTTGAAACCTGCATAGTTACAAAAATAATATTGACGCATAAATGAATGATAAGAAAGGAAAAGATAAAAATGCGACAGAAATCAGCGGGATAAATGAAGCATAAAATAATTGTCATGCATATTGAATCCTGGTGGCGAAACCCCCACCTATTTTGTAGTACATATGGCAAATGCAAGTAAATGTTGAATGCACGTGAAATAAAATAAAGGTCGATTAATGATTTAATATGCAAGCCCATGTGTCTCCGCTCGACGAACCCCATAAGTTATGTCATCGGAAAGCCGCAATAAAGGCTTAAGAAAATGCAGGAGACTCGTTTATTATTCATCAAGCCATGAAGGTACGGTAGTTGCGAATGTGTCCGTTCACCTAACATCTAATGATACAGTAATACGCGCATGATTCTAGCTTGAAAGCGTTTTTGTTGACTAATTAACGCGAATCGCCACTGGCTTATAATTTTAATGAGATGAAATTTCAGTTCAGCATTCAGCGTATTGGATGCGAAAATTAATGGACCGAAAAAGGAGACAATGATGTAATACGTAAGAGCGTCTAATGGTTAAGAAAAAGACCATGAAAACCTCTACCCGATCACCAGCGTGCTATGTTCGATTTAGTATTTCCCTGATTATTTATGCATCGTTTAATATCGAACCACATTATCATTAAACTTTATAAAACAATCGCATTATTATGATCATCATCGTCATGAGCATCTCACGTCGATCGAACGAGTCTTACAGAAAAGCTTAGGCATTTTCCACATGGCTTTCTAGATTAAGCATGATCATAACATATCTGAAGTCGGTCAAAAGCGTCAGGTCCACACATAGGCGTGGGGGTTCAGGGTGGGAGTTTACCAGACGTATTCTTGGGGGTTAAGGGTTTGAACCCTTAGAATGGCAGAATGGCAACCGACCCCCCGCAAAATGGCCGAGACCATATGTAAGTAGGCGGAACTAAAGTTCTGGGGGTGCAAGATTTTTTCAAAGGTCAAAAATGGCCTTAAAAATGGTGGTGTGGCGAAAAAACACTATTTTTCAACGTTTCTCATCAAAAAAAACATTGCGAAAAAAACAGAAAAAATTCAAAAATTGCACTCTGGGGGTATTTTGGTTTCTATGGGTGCATACTCCCCGAACCCCCCCCACGCCCAGGTACGGCTGCGACCCTCCCCCTTCAGAATTATCGATTTTTTTTGTAAAAGTTGGTAAAAAATGTAAAAAGTGAGCCTTTTAAAGCGTTTTTAGCCTATTTTTGGCTCCAAAATCTCAAATTTTCGGCTCGCGCCATACACACATTTTTTGAACACAGTTTCTTCAATTTTTCCAAATTTTTTCAAAATATTTCTATACGTTTTTATGTTCTAGAAAGAACGAGCATTGTCTGAAACGTCAAAAAACAGTGTTTTTGACGTTACCCATCGTTTTTTAGCCCAAAAAAAGACTTTTTAAAAATTTTTGGGTCTGATTCCCCCCCAGAATTCTCATGCTGTATGTGTATGGTTTACATCCCTCAGAATCTGAAAAACCTCCGCAAAAATCGATAAACCTCCAGAATTGAATTGTTGGCATGTTTTGGAATTTTTGCCGGTTTTGACCCTCTAGAAATTGGCTGCTATCCATGTCCGGTCAGATCCAAATAGTGATGCTAATTATTGGAATTTCGTATAGGTTGCTTTTAACATTGCTTTGAAAATACCCGAAACAAGTAGGTATGTCAGGCATTAAGTCAATTTAAAGCTTTCGTTGAGCCACGCATAGAATTTGCAGTCAAGTTTATTAAATTATTTTCACATCAGTGCATCCTATGATCTGGAAGCCAGCCAAATTACGATTTTCGACTTTAACGTTGCCAAAGGAACAAATGCTCTATTCTTTGACATTTTAGTCCATCATATGTAATTCTGATGTAAAGATCGCATGTTGTATCAAACGACAAATAATTTTAAAAAGAGCGCACTTTTTCGCTAAAGCATCGCTTTTTCGCTGTTTTGACGCAAACTCTCATTTTCCAATCTCTTATAAAAAAACGTGAAATTTCGTAAGAGAATGTCCTATCGATTTCTTTTTACCCTAATTTTATTTTGTTGCTGTGAAAACTACAGAAGAAGTCGATAGAAAAGCGCTCAAATAGTTAATGATTGACGATGATAAATTATACAAATTTATATGTTCTAAATTCAATATATCATAAATTAAATTAAAAATTTAAAAAATTTCAAAATCAAATATGTCCAAATTTATCATTTAGTCGTGATCTGCAAGGACACTGTGTGTACACTAAATGGCAGATCGCGTCCAGGCATGCACATAGGGGTAGGGGAGTGAGGATGGTTCGGACCCCAGAATATAGAAAAATTGGAGATCTTGTGGAAAATGAGGCAAAATGATGGCCTGTAATAGAAATCGAAAATCTTCTTCAAAAGTGCCAGAAGTAGTTTTAGCGCTATTTCAGCCTTTCTGCTAGTTTTGAGCTAATTTTAGCCCGAAAAAGCTCACTAGTTGACCCCGTCCGACCGGCTGACCCCCCTAGATCGGCCAAGCTGCGCATCTATGTTGACGATGCTTGTTGGAGTGAATATTCAAACTAATAAGAATTAAAAGCGTTACAACGAAAATACAGATGCTTAGTAGATAAGACGCGAAAAGATGCAAAAACTCGAATTTATGCGAGCATAAATTTGAGTTTTTGCATGCTTCTTTAGACGACCTTCATTTAATTTTGTTAAAGTTATGAAAGCATAATACTGATCGGAAATATTAGAGAAATAAAGCATGCTAAAAATTGCGAAGCAAAAAAATGCATGCGAAAGTGTTGCCATTATGTGCATATTTTGTTAATTATGCACCATCATAGCCGTTCTTTGGGAAGGGACGAGCCAGGGGTTTGTCCAGCAAAATTATTTTTTAATAATTGTTGTTTCGATTACAATCTCAAATGTATGATGTGTGCTTGTATAATAAAAAATCTGGATAAATAAGCTATTTTGGACACCTTCCTCGCGCTTTTAGGTATCTTGCTCGCAGAAGGGCAAGCACAACGGATGAAATCCGAAATTTTCCGCAGAAATGCTTCTAACGGACTGAAAATTGTTATTTCAGCACACTAGTTTTTAGACCATTTTGGCTCCTAAATAGCTTTCGTGACTGACTCCGAAACCTGAAATGCTGCGCATCTATGCCTACCTGTTTTCGAAAAAACTTTCACTTATATCTCATGCAGAAAGCGTATGAAAACCAATATCATGAAGTGTTTTGTTAAGAAATAAAATACGGCTTAAAATTCAGGGATTGAAAACGCTTTTAATCTTCCCGGATTAGACAATGATAATAAATTGACCCTGTCAATCGATCAATATACGTGTATCGCAAAAACAAAGCTCGGTGAAAAAAATAAAAGTTAAAATCATGCTAAAAATATAAAACAAAACGAATAAACATAATAGCCATCTTTTCCGGAAGCGACGAAAGCATAGACTCAATTAAACATGTATAACAACAGGCTGGAATAATCAAAAATTTGAAAAGTGTGAATGAAGAAGTTGAAAATATGTCACATAGACATATCCCTGTATGGTAATGCCACGTTGACATCAATATTAGAATCCGGAATCTTATTCACACGATTTTACGGAATACGGAGCGCCGGAAAAAAGTCAAGTAAATAATGCAACTCATGTGCGCATAATTACAGACTGCATTATTCAATATCAGCGAATTTTGCATAGTCCTGTCAAAGTATAAGTATGTACATACCTCTACTCGGTTTGACTTAAGTGCTCGACGAGGGTATGTCACTTTGTTTACTGTCCAAAAAGTTTTGCGCAAAACCGCTTCCGAACCTCTGTAATCCTCGGATTAATATTTATTAGTCAAGTACGTGTGATTCTCTATACTTATGTACATATGTATGTACTTTCGCCTGTTCGTGTGCGGTTAACGTTGTAACATGCGCAAAGTCATAAATAATCAGGCAAGAATTTTCGATCATGCGTAAATTGAATAAACACGCGGGACCGTTTTATTCGCGTACGATTATATCTTCTCATATTTGTCAGAATATTAACCATCGCTATTACTACAGTAATTTTATTTTCGGGTGCTTTTAGATAGGCCCGCGCGTGCAACATTTTACTTTGGACACTGTCAATCGATCACGGCGAAATAAAAAAGAGCCGAAAATTCGGTTTTCTCGCCCATCCGTCTTTTCTCGCACCTCTCTTATCTTTTTGGCAGTATCAGAATGAAGAAATTAAACTCGAACTTTCAATTAGAGGAAAGAATATACGGCCGTCCGTGATAGATTTTAAGCCCCATTACCATAACCAAATTAACTGGGCGCGCGATAAAGGGCTTATAGAAGCGTAATGCTGCAAGGAGATAAGAAAAGTAGTCACTAGCTACTGTACCTTATATCGTTAAGCTTGTTAAGCCCTCTTATCTATTGTGCTACGCCAGCAAGTGTGAAAAAGAAGCTTAATGAAATTTAGATTCGGTGCCTGGTCGGTATTCGATTTCGATTTAGCTTCGCATGTACGGTTGTAAAATGCAACAAAATGTATTATTTATGAAAAAAGCGCAAAACTGATTTCAGACCATTCATGAGAACGTGCGGATTAGGACCATAGATGTGCAGGGATATGGATAACTCGCCTTCCCCCACATTTCGACCCCACACAACTCGTCCCAACCCAACACAACTCGCCCCCACACAACTCGCTCCCGCACAACTCGCCCCCACACAACTCGCCCCCCACAACTCGCTCCCTCACAACTCGCCCCCTACAACTCGCCCCCACAACTAGCCCCCGCACATTTCGCCCTCCACAACTCACCCCCTCACAACTCGCCCCCACTCGTAACTCACCCCCACACAACTGGCCCTTGGAACTTTAAGCCTAGGGTTTATGAATGCTAAGTATGTAGTAGGAGCTTAACGAAAAATCTTATCTATGGTGAAAATTGTACTCATGTGATGACGCATTTTTGCGGCGTTTTTACCCTGGTGTTACAGCATAACGAGTCTGTCGTTTTTTTTATATGTTCAATGTAAGCATTGCTTATGCTGTTTTTTGGAAGTCAGTTGTGGGCATAAATGCAAAGCATGGTCGGTGGAAACAGCTGATCTGCGGAAAATTTTTCTCGTTTTCATTGGTTTTCAGCCTTTATTGCGCCATCATTTTTCTCAAAAACGTCCCATTTATCGATTTTGAAGTCTAGAGACCCTGTAACCCCACACGGTTTGTTTGTGGAAGTTTTCTCCCCGGTTTCCGCAACCCCCCAATCGATAAACCCCCAGAATTGAATTTTTGATGCCATTTCTGCCAATCGGCGTCATCCGACCTTTCTCAAAATTTGGCTGCTGCCCTTGTATGCCTGCATGCAACCCCCACTTGCATTTTTTTGGTGAGCAAGCAAGCTTTGGGTCATGTATTCGCATACTAGCAAAGAAAAATGCTCCGATGGAACAAAAAAGATGAATATACTTGGAATTGTGGATTGTTAAGGATGTAAAAGGAGGGGACTAGGAAAAAGCCACCTAAAGTCGCAAAATCTGATAAAAATCACACTTTCTCTAAGCAACGCAAAAAAATCGAATTATATTCTGCGGCCTCCAAAAAGAGTCTTTTTTAAAATAAATTTCAAAGTTTCAGATAAGAGTGTATAAACGAAATTTATAATGTTTACTTTTTTAAATTGGTGGCAAGTAGCAACGCTGACTAGCTTCGTATCCTGATTGATAGAAAACTAAGTGGTATTGTATTTAAAATCGTTTTATTTTGTTATGAGCATTATAGCAAGCAAAGCAGGGGCCGATTGATTAGTGCATACAATCGTTACGGGCATGCTAGTGCATCTACATTTAGTCTGTTTCAAGTCAACTCACGCGTTTCCTACTGTTTTAAACCAAGAATTTCTTCAATTGTTTTGGATGCATCGATGTTTCCTATTTCATTCAATTGACTTAGAAAGACTGTTACTCAATATCCTTTCCCATAGCTACTGCATAGCTAACGTGCTGCTTTTTCAATCATTTTTTTGGTTAAATATTTATTTCAATCTGTTGGCCGCAGAATATACTTCGATTTTTGCGTTGCTTAGAGAAAGTGTGATTTTTATCAGATTTTGCGACTTTAGGTAGCTTTTTCCTAGTCCCTCCTTTTACATTCTTAACAATCCACAATTCCAAGTATATTCATCTTTTTTGTTTCATCGGAGAATTTTTCTTTGCTAGTACCCTACTTTCAATTAGCATGATTTGAGTACATCAGTCAGTAAACACATACAGTAACATGCCACAATAATGGCAGCAGTCCAAGAACGCGGAAAACAATATTGTTCTTAACATCAGCATTATCTTTTTTAAACAAGACAACCTTACATTATTTAAACAGATCAAAGTTTTTCAGCATAAACTTTACGCAAATATCAATTGTAAGGAACACTAACGCTCAGATTTGGAAGTAAAATAAATTTGTAGTATAAACTACATATTAACAACAAATGAATAGTGCAAACTTTACACAACTACTAGGTGTAGAGAAAACTAACAGTCAGATTCCCAATTCTGATTTTACGTAGAACATTTTGAAAAAAATTAAGCTTCCGCAAGGCTCTAGAACTAAAGTTAATATGCAGTGTAAACTTTACACAACCACAGAGTGTAAAGAAAATATCAGTCGGATTCGTAATTCTGATATTACTCTGATATTACGATCAACATTAATTAAAAAATTGAGTCTCCACAATTGCCCGAGTAGAAATATATATCAGATGTAAACCACTTTACAACACTGTTGAGTGCAAACAAAGTGGCGTATTACATTTGGTTTCTGGTTCATTTTAAGACTTGAGATTATGTCCAGACTCATAACGCAGAACTTGGCAGAAAAAAACAAGACAGAAACACGTTTAACTCCCCATTCTTTGACTTTACACCTCCCGAAAAAGCTAAATATTGATGTAAACAAACGCAATTCGCTGTGACGCGTACCCCTTAGAAAGTACTTTATTTTTATCCTATTCGAACTCGCCCGACTTCTGAACAGAGAAAGTGGCGAACAAAAAAATGGACAAACACGTATTTTCCACTTTCCACCACATTGTAAACTTTAAAAATCTGAACCTAACGCCCTATTGAGTGTAAATAAATTCGGTTCGGGCCACTTTGTAGCCCTTTGATTGTAGTACGTTTGTATGTGCCAAACTTGTGTTCCGCAAATTATTTGATATGATTTAAAAATACGAAAAAAACCTGTTTTTTCGCCCATTTTACACCTCAGATTTCGAACTTTACACCCCATAAACAACCTAATATTACGTTTTTTGAACGCGGCTTGCTTCGACGTGTAGCTCTTAGAAGTTACTTTATTTCTATTTTATTCAATTCATCTTAACTCATAACCGAAAAAGTTTGCAGAGAAATTTTGGACAAAATCTGTTTTTTACTCATCCACTAGAGTGTAAAGTTTAAACCCCTGGTACTAACTGCGTATTGATTGCAGAAAAATTTGCTGGTAAGCAGAAGATAGCCCTTGATCCGTAGTACATTTCTGTTGGAAAAAATCTCTCAAACCTCATAACTGGAGTTGTTGGCAGACATAAACAAGTCGAAAACTCGACCAAAATATGTTTTTCACTTCCAGATTTTCGCACTCTTTACACTCCCATTCGAGAACTGAGGCGAAATTCAAAAAGCAAAAACTGTGTGATCTGCAGAACCTAAATAGATGAATAAGTCAAATGAAGTGCGTGGTTTTGCCAAAAGAATTAAAAGAATGAAAAAGTTAGTATTCAGAAGAATTGAACCCATTATTCTTTTTTTAAATCCACATGCGAGAACGGATACGTCAGCCATTGCACCAACTCAACTCACAGCCAAGATTTCAGCTTGATTATACTTTATTGAAAAATATTCATCATTCTACTGAAGTTTAAGAATAGTGCATTTGTGATAATAAAAATAATTATTCATTAAAGACGAGTCAAAAACCTCTGAAATAAGAAAAATCTGATCAAACAATATGCAATACGGAGTTATCTATCGGCATTAGAAAATAGATGTATAATTCAAAGTTCACCTCTTCATACCTCAACAAACACTGGCTGCAGAAAAGTTTAAAGGTCAGATTCGTTATTCTGACCTTACGGTGAACATTTTTTAAAATTCATCATCCACGATGCTCTGGGCGGAAAAAATTTTTTAGTTTAAGGTTTACACTTGCACTAATAACGCAATATTGATTGTAAATAAACAAAAGAAATTTTGACGTGTAGCGCTCAGGACGAGGCACATTTTAAAGATAATTACCACGTTCTGTCTACTGAGTGGAGAATATGGCAGGAAAAAATATTTTTTTGTCCCAGACTCTTTACAATAAACCGCCTCTAAATTTCAAAATATCACTTCAAAAAAATAAAAAGGCTCCGCTAGATTTTATAACCGTCTACCTTTTGAAACCAATCAGACTGCATAGAATTTAAAACTGAGGTAGATATGCTTGTGCACATGAAAACAGTAAAAACTGTCTAATTTACACTCCTGAGCAACAACTAATGAGTTTAAAGAAATTTTAAGACCAGATTCGTAAACTACTAATCAGGGAAAAGATTTTTTTACATTGGCCCTCTGCAAATTATTTGATTTTTCGGTTTATACTTTACACACTCACGACTAGCTCGGCATTGAGTGTAAACAAAAAAAGGTACCTATCTAAGTTTTTTTATTATCTACCTTTAAAAAAACCGCACTTCCCAGATGTGTGCCGTTATAGCTTTGAAGGGGGACACAAATTTCGCACTAGCTGTGATAAACATATAAGAAAAAAGGATGACCAAGTATATTATAGGTAGCACTATCGCGCTACCTATGATGCTAGTAGCGTTGAATTTATAAATACAATGGATCCGCTCTATGTCTACAAAATCAACATAGAAACGGATGTATGTATTCACCTTCGGGATTTACTTAGGTACCTAAATCTGCTCTTAGCGCTGGTCCCAATCGCGTAGTCAAATAACAACTTCGATTCTCTGGACCCTTGTAGACCTACGGCTTTGACTCCCTCAGTCCTAATATTGCTGACCGCTTTTAGTCGGGAGTCTCAGCAGCTACGCCCTAAATCCTAACACTCCGTACCTACCTAAATCCCGGAATGCCGCCAGGTCAGTTGACCTATCTCACCCCAGCTCAAGTTGATAAATTAACTTATTTTCTTAGTTTACACTTGTCTTGAAATGCTTTTGGTTCCTATTCAGTGCAGCACTCTAGACCTTAAATACAGCAACAGCGAGCTCTCATCTGGTCAATCATCATAAATAATTAAATAAAGTTTTTGTTCATTTTAGAGTTGAGAAAGATTATTGGATTTTAAGCGAAATAAATAATTAAACAGTATTCACCATTCCTTTCCACTATTAATAGAAGTCCTCGACGATGTAAAGGCGACCAATATATTTAGGAAAAAATCATACACTGCCATATAATACAACAAACTCACTGACATCGACCAATTTATAAATGTCAAATTTACATGTCTCAATTGGCGTCCATCGACGCTCACAAAAAATAGAACTGAACGATATTATAGGTTATGTAAAAACTAATATGGAACACGAACGTTGGCGTCCATCGACGCTCACAAAAAATAGAACTGAACGTAAAATAATACAATATGAGCGTTTTACTAAAATGATCATAATAATGCAATGAAATCGTACATTCAATAATTCTTACAAAGCAAATTACTGATGTTAGCATATACGTAACTCTGGTTTACCGGACAAGTATCTATTTGTTTTTTAATATTGAAAATTAGGGATAAAGTGAGAAGATCGAAGGCATAGCCCACAGTGCACTATCGTTGATAGCTACTAGTATTGGCTATGTGAGTGGCTACCGCGAACTGCTAAGGCAAGTTCGCCAAACCGTGTAACTCTCGTAGTTACACTCCCCCACGTTTCGGAAAAATTCGAAACGCAGTATCGAATTTTCCAAAACAAACGGCGGCTAGTGCGCCTCAATATAAGCAATCGTATCTACGATCCTAACGGCCAGACGTTTTAATAAAACGAATAATGACGTAGGCACGTAATGAACACGAACATCGTGTATAAACGTCATGGTCAATTATGGTCAACAACCATGCAATGGACTTTCGCAAGGTTTGATAACTTTTATCCTATCCTTCAGTCCTCGGGGTAGGAAAAAATTTTAAGATGAAATTTTTGAAAAAAAATTTTTTGAAAAGGGGTTCCCAATCCCAGAAAAAAAATTAATTTTTTGAGAATCGTTTCCCAAAAATAAAATAGAATGAATCAAATTTGCGGCAATGGATTAGGGAAGCTCAACTGCTTAGCAGCAGGTACTTCCTCCATTGCTGTGCAAAATTCATTCAAATTGGCTGGTTCGCGACTTTTATACTAAAATCGCTGACCGACTGACTCCAAGAGTTCCTCTTTGCTGTTGGCAAGTTGCTCAGCCATGGTTCAGCAAAAGGAGAAATGTCAGATAATGGGATTGTATGTGCGGTTTTAGAGCCATTTAATAAACGTACCGGCGCGCAGTCCCGTAATCTCTTCTCCGGCCTGGTAAGTCCGAAAAACTTATAACTACAGCCGGAGCCAGAGGGCGATGTGGTAGCTTTACCAACACAAAATCACCAGGGACATATGCGTGCTTTTCGGCAATTAAATCCGAATAAGGTAGTTTAGGCTCTGGAAGAAGTCTATTTCGATGAATGAGATGGCTAATTAAAGGATTATAGACATATACAATTTTTGCGGTTTCAGGCGTTGGTAGTGCCACGATTCTATACGGGCCTACGCGTTTAGGTGAGAATTTACCAATTTCGGGATCTATCACCGAAGTATTATTAAGATAAACGATATCCGAAACAGCAAAATTATGTTCGGTGACGGTTTTATCGTATTGCGTTTTTTGTTGTTTACGTGCTTGTGATAGATTTTTAGAAGCTATTTCGTGCAAATCTTGCAACGTAAGCTTTAAATCTATGACATACTTTTCCGCAATTGGTGGTAAATTTGGATTTATAGTTAGATCATTTATGAGTAAAATATCGAGAGGAAATGCGGGTTCGCGACCATATAGCATTTCAAAAGGTGTTGATGCTTGCGGAGTCGCACGATACGCGAAGAATGCAAACGACATATATTGCTCCCAATCATACTCATTTTTTGCACTTAATTTAGACAAACCATCAATGAGAGTTCGATTATAACGTTCAACGAGACCATCACACTGAGGGTGATATGGGGTCGTAAAGATTTTTTGAACGTTAAGTAATTTACAAACTTCCGAAATCAAGGCGGATGTAAAATTCGAACCCTGATCGGTTAAAAATCGTTCAGGAACTCCATAACGTGGAATGATTTCGTGCAATAAGAGTTTAGCTATAGTTTTAGCTTTTATGTCGGAAACAGCGAAAGCTTCCACATATTTGGTAAAGTAATCCATGAAAACTACAATCTGGTCATTACCGGATGATGATCGCGGCATATGCAAACAGTCACATGCAATGAGTTCAAAAGGTGCAGACACCTCAATTGGTTGCATAGGAACAGATGTAGAATTTAATGCGACCTTGCGTTGCAAGCAAACATCACAATTCTTACACCAAGCGATCACATCATTTTCCATACGCGGCCACCAATAACGCATTTGTATGGCCGGTAAGATTTTACGCGATGAAAAATGAGCTCCAAAAATGGAATCATGAAATTCGGTCAAAATAAAACGACGTAGTGATTTGGGAATTACTAGCTGATGAACGACAGTAGGTGAACGCTTTGGTTGGAAACGACGAAAAATGATATCGTTTACGAGAAAAAACTCGTCACAATATTTTTTCGTTGTTAAATCGTTCAACGCGATGCGAATTTTATGCAATTCGTCATCAGCACGCTGTTCTCTGGCGTAATCACGCAGGCGTTAGCATTTCAGCTTTTTCTGCTTCAGTAAGCTGAATGCGCTCACGAAAAGTAGGAGGTTTATTATTTGTAGGGTCAATAGGTGTATTAGGATTATTAGATGGTAAATTAGGAATATTATTGCGTGGTCGGTCAGGTGGGACCGATTCGTCCTCAGATTCAGAATCTTCTGAGTCTAAATTTGCGATATTAACGATAGATTTTCGTTCGAGTTTATATTTATGTTCAGCATGATCATATTTAGGATGTCGTGATAGTAGATCCGCTGCACAATATGCGCCAGGAACGTACACGATTTCATACTCATATTCCTGTAATTTGAGACCCCAACGACGTAATCGACTCGATGGGTCTTTTACATTCACAAGCCAAGTTAATGCTTGGTGATCAGTTTCGACAATAAATTTTGTACCATATAAATAATGTCTATAATGTTTGATTGCCCAGACAACTGCAAACGCTTCTTTCTTCGAAGTAGCATAGTTACATTCGGCAGAATTTAGCACACGACTAGCATAGCTAAGAATGAAACGAGATTTCGACGGTAAATGCTTTTGTGTTAATATAGCACCTAACGCATAGTTACTAGCGTCAGTTGTTAAAATAAATTGGTGTTCATCGTCGAATTTAGGTAGTTGCAATATTGGAGGCGAAGTAAATGCTTTTTTCAATAGTTCAAAAGCAGTTTGATGCTCGCCAGTCCAGCAAAATTCAACATCTTTATGAAGAAGATGGAATAAAGGTTTAGCGATTTTAGCCAGATCTTCAACGAATTTTTCAAACCATTGGACTAAGCCAAGGAATTTTTGTAAAGATTTAATCGTTTTTGGAACGGGAAATGCGACTAAATCGGTGACTTTGGACATATCAGGAGCAATGCCAAGCAAACTAATGCTATGGCCAAGGAATTTTACTTCGGCTTGAGCAAGATGACATTTATCAGGTTTAACCCGTAATTTTGCGCTTTGAAGTGCGATGAATACGTTTTGAAGATCTTGTAAATGTTCTTCAAATGTGCGTGAAAAAATGATTATATCATCGATATAAACAAGGCAAGATTTCCAATTGAGACCTGCGAGAACTAGCTCCATTAGTCTCTGGAAATCTGCGGGCGCATTTTTTAATCCAAAAGGTAGCACTTCAAATTCATAATGGCCAACAGGGCATATGAATGCGGTTTTTTCTCGAGATTTATCAATCGAGTTGGATTTGCCAGTATCCAGATTTTAGATCTAATGTACTAAAATAAGCAACTGAGCCTAGCGTATCGAAATAATCATCGAGCTGAGGCAAAGGATATACTTGCGTTTTAGTTACATCATTTAATCTGCATGATAATCAACGACAGGTCTTAGGGAACCGTCCTTTTTTCCTATGAGAAACAACGGACTAGCCCATGGACTGGTCGTAGGTCGAATGATTTTATCAGCAAGCATTTCGTTGATGATTTTTGCATAGAATTTCGTCGAGAATGTTCGACACGATACGTTTTTCCAACCACTGGCGGATTATCCCCGGTATCAATATGATGTTTGACCAAGGGGGTCCGGCCAAGAGGCTCGTTTTTTAAAGCGAAAATGGAATCGTATTTTAGGCAAAGTTCACGAATTTGTTGTTGTTGTTGCTGCGAAATAATGGCAGAACCGTTTAACGCTTTATTTATTGACGAGAAAAGTTCTGGTGTCCTATCGTCTGAATTGGCGACATGAGACACAACTTCAACGTCAGTGATTAGTGAACCAATAATATCGTCAGAATCGATGCGAATTGGCGCTTTAGAGATATTACACATATGCACTGGAAAAATAGGTTAAGACGCATCAATTATTGAAGGAGCCAGAAAAAGTGATGTTTTTTCCATGAAATCGGAATTTGGTTCGAATAAAGCAATATCGGAAATTGCAAGAACCATGACTTATATATCCTGGGGTTATTAATTCGTGTCGAGGTTGTATGATTACTGGCTCCGGTAGCGAAACATGAACACATACAACACCAGAAGATGGTCGTGTTGGCTTTTGCGCTGAAGCTGAGTTTTTCGGATGGTGATAAAAGTTTAACTTTTATGCCATTTAAAAATGCACAACGCTCGATAGGATTAACCCACATTAGAGCGGTTTCACAAAAATCAAATCCCAAGAGTATATCTTCCGGCAAATTATCTATAATAGATACTACCGTGGGAATTGCATGATCAGCGATTGTGATAGTCATTTTTACTTTGTATCACACGACTGCTGTGATTTCACCTACACCATGAACAACTTGAGAGATTTGTTTAGGTGGTAGATTAAAACCAAGTCGTAAAATGCAGATGTGGTCATCATGGTGACCTGAGAATCCGTATCTATGAGCGCGGAACATCTACACGATGAATATTAATAAGAATCGTGGGCAGATTCGTCCCAGCATGATTTACACTCGGAATATTCGAATCGATGGTTTTAATTGGAGGTGAATTTATTTGTTCATAGATCGAGCAGACGACGCTGTAAGCGCTCATATTCTTCGAGAAATTCTTGCGACGCAAATAAGTTAGAATGCGGCGCTTGTTTCTAGCCTTTTTGCAGTAACCGTGTTTACATCATTATGAGATGTAAGGGTTGGCTGTGGTGGGGGCGAATTTAGCGGTGGGTTGGCGATCAGCGGCATATGTAACATATGGGCGGATCAGCAACATTATCAGTATGATAATTCGAATTATAATATGTTGAGCGTTGTTCATTAGGAAACTGAACATAAGGTTCGTTTTGTCGCGAACTGGTGCAAATAGCGATTATCGTAATGCAAATTTTGATAATTGGCAGTGCAAATTTTGTTGGTAATCGTTATGATTTTGCCGAAAATTCGATCGTGCTTGCTCTCGAATCGAAGCGATTATCATTATTCGCATGATTTGGTGAGTGATTTTGACTAGGTTACGAAATCGAGATTGAGAATAATTTTGATTTTGCAAATTCGAACGCGATGGCAAACAATATCGCTAGCGTAAAAGAACGCGAACTGGCTGCATTGCGAGCCATAGAATTGTTTCTGTTACGGTCAGAATAATTATTATTATTAGATGTTTGTTGTCGCTGACGCTGTGAAACATTCTTCGTATACATGATCTGTGCGTTTGCAAAAGGTGCAATATTTACGAGAAGAATTTTGTGGTTTCTCAACGCTATGACGAACGATAAAATGTATTCTGAAATGAGCGATCAGGCTCATTTTGGTTAGACGTCACGAAATGTATCTTTGGGTATTGCGCCTCATGTAGGGCGGCTGTTACCGATACATACGGCGTTAATGCTTTTTTATTCGCATATTCGTTATTCGCGAACTCAGCGTTAAAGCGTTATCTAAGAATTCAGCCAGTGATGCTTTTGGCGCACGATGATACGCTTCTTTTGATATTTCAGGTAATAGGCCTTTTTCAATTGATGACGAAGCAAATGATTGAAATGATCACAGTCGATTTCAAGATGCGGTTGCGCTTTTATTAATTGTTCACGAATCGCAAGATAAAATGCTTTAACTGATTCGTTAGGCTGCTGTTTACGTTCTAAAAAACGATCGAAAAGCGTTTCGGCGTCCAAAGGACAAAATTCCGCTATTAACGCATATTTCGATTTCGTATAAGATTGTCTTATATCAGCAGATAACGAATGGAATAGACGCGAAGCGTAGGGGTCTAAAAATGATGACATGAATTTGATACTGAACCTATTTATCGATATCGTAAGTGTCAGCAAGCGATTTGAACTCTGCAAAAAATGCTCGTATATCTGATTTATCCGCATTAAAAATTTTTTATTTGCGATAGCAATTTGCATTTGTTGCATGAAAGATCCACGATTTAGAGTATCAGCAAGGTGTGACTTTCTATGCTCAGAACCTGATGAGGAATCCGAATCGTGACGGTGACGATGGCGTGACGTCGTGGACTATGTCTACTACGTGAATGATGGCAACGTGGGCGATCATAACTACTCAAACTTTCATCAAAAAATTTTACACGACGTCTCCTCGCGGATGACTCGGGTAATTGCATAGATGAATTTTGCTGATTATTAGGTTCAATATTTTCGCCAGACAAGTTAAGTTCTTGTGGCCGAATTTCTATATTTGAAGAATGCAAAATAGAATTATTTGGCGGAATTTCGATATTCGAAGGATTCGAAACGAAATTATTTGAGCGGTAATTCGACATTTAAAGGAAAATATTGCAGCGGAGGAGGGTTTAACCTCGGCTGCCGAAGTCGAATTTAATGAATAAGGCACAAATGAAGGCGCATTTCGATTTAACGGAAGCAATGGCCGAGATAAAGACTTCTGCGAAGTCGTAGGTAAAAGTTCTGCATAACCCGAATTTTGAGATGGGTTAATTTCAATGCGTTTAGAAACTATTGGTGTGCTTAAGTAGATTACTTAATTCCGCTCGAAGTTTACGCATTTCTTCCGAATTTTCCTCTTTATCTTGATTTACTTGTGAAGAAAGGTTCGAAAACTGCATACGTATACATTGCAGAGTCTCAAATATGAAGTTGATTAGTAACAATAGGCTCGGCACAATTATTTTCGGTCTTTATGCTTAAGCCATTATTGCACTCTTCATCGGAGGCTAATTTATGCGGGCTCAGAACCAGGTTCCTGGTTATCTGACTTATTAAGGGTGTGCGTATTATCGATGATCGTATCATTATGTAAATTGTCTCTAACAGGGTTAGCACCTTCGGGATTTACTTATTTCACCTTCGGGATTTACTTAGGTACCTAAATCTGCTCTTAGCGCTGGTCCCAATCGCGTAGTCAAATAACAACTTCGATTCTCTGGACCCTTGTAGACCTTACGGCTTCGAATCCCTCAGTCCTAATATTGCTGACCGCTTTTAGTCGGGAGTCTCAGCAGCTACGCCCTAAATCCTAACACTCGTACCTACCTAAATCCCGGAATGCCGCCAGGTCAGATGACCTATCTCACCCCAGCTCAAGTTGACTAAATTAACTTATTTTCTTAGTTTACACTTGTCTTGAAATGTTTTTGGTTCCTATTCAGTGCAGCACTCTAGACCTTTAAATACAGCAACAGCGAGCTCTCATCTGGTCAATCATCATAAATAATTAAATAAAGTTTTTCGTTCATTTTAGAGTTGAGAAAAGATTATTGAATTTTGAGCGAAATAAATAATTAAACAGTATTCACCATTCCTTTCACTCATTAATAGAAGTCCTCGACTGATATAAAGGCGACCAATATATTTAGGAAAAATCATACACTGCCATATAATACAACAAACTCACTGACATCGACCAATTTATAAATGTCAAATTTACATGTCTCAATTGGCGTCCATCGACGCTCACAAAAAATAGAACTGAACGATATTATAGGTTATGTAAAAACTAACATGGAACACGAACGTTGGCGTCCATCGACGCTCACGAAAAATAGAACTGAACATGTAAAATAATACAATATACGCGTTTTACTAAAATGATCATAATAATGCAATGAAATCGTACATTCAATAATTCTTACAAAGCAAATTACTGATTGCTTAGCATATGCGTAACTCTGGTTTACCGGACAAGTATCTATTATGTATTTTTAATATTGAAAATTAGGGATAAAGTGGGAAGACCGAAGGCATAGCTCACAGTGCACTATCGTTGATAGCTACTAGTATTTGGCTATGTGAGTGGCTACCGCGAACTGCTAAAGCAAGTTCGCTCAAACCGTGTTACTCTCGTAGTTACAAATTGATTTGTGAATTGTCAAACATTTGGGATTGGATGGAAACCACACGTGGGCGTGAGGGGGTTAGGGTATTCGCCCCCCAGAAGGCCGAACATCCCCCAGAAACCAAAATACCCCCCAGAATTCAATTTTTGAAATTCTTTTTGGTTTTTATTTCGCAATTTTTTGATGCCAATGGATAGTACTCGATGAAAAACGTTGAAAAATGGTGTTTTTCGCCATACCACAATTTTTAAGAAAATTTTTAACCTTTGAAAAATCTTGTAACCCCCAGAATTTGGTGCTGCCAACCTATGATTGAAACTGACCATACGTAGGCAAGACGAAAAATGCAGGAGAGAAAAAATAGTATTTAGGGCAATAAAAATTTTTTGTTAGAATTTTCCATCCGTTAGCATCGAAAAATCACAAAAAAATCGAAAAAATTAACTCTGTGGGATTTTTAGCTTAAGCTTCCATAATTGGATTGTAATTCTTTGGGGCTAGTTGTGGGGATCGAGTTTTGTGGGGGCGAGTTGTGGGGGCGAGATGTGGGGGGCGAGTCTTCGGGGGCAAGTTATGAGGGGGCGAGTAGTCGGGTGGAGTTGTGCGGGGCGGGCGATTTGTGCGGGGTCGAGATGTGCGCAGTCGAGTTGTGAAGGGACCAGTAGTGTGGGGGCGAGTTGTGCGGGCCGAGTTGTGTGGGGAGGGGGCGGCGAGTTTTGCGGGAGCGAGTTGGGGGAGGCTAATTATCCGCAAACCGATGCGCAGCTAAGCCGATTTGGAGGGGGTGGGGCAACCGGTCATGGAAGGAAGTCAAAAATTGAGCTTTTTGGGCATAAAAGTGCTTAAGGTGAGCCAGGGTGTCCCTGAATTGGGGGTGTCTTTGAATGAGGGGGAGGTGACCCTGAATAGAAGTAAAATTAAAATATCTCATGAACCACTGGCTCGATTGTGCTGAAATTTTGGGTTTAGGACAGAGGTATGCAAAGCACGTGATCCTCTCTCGCAAGAATGCAGTCGGATTACTGTAGCTATGTTATAATATGTGAATATATATCTCGCGAACGAACCGTCCAACTGAACGCAAATTTCGGGGAAATGATTGATATATGCCATATATATTATACACACGATGACTATGCGTCGGGCAACGCATAAGCTTTAAAGCACATAACCAGTTTTGACTATTTTTAATTTTATAATTTATTAACTTTTTATTTTAATAAATCAGCTTTTAATTAATCAAACTTTAATTATCAAATTTCAAGAATTACATAATATTTATAATGTTTAATTAATTAATTTTTTAGATTTTATAATTTTTAATCTTTTAAACATTATTTTAAATTATTTCTTTTTGTATTTCCATTATCTGTATTCGAAAATCATTGCTCATTCTGACTCTTAATTAATTAATCAAAATTAAATAAATTATTGCTTAATTAAATAAACTCGTAATTAATTACCTTTTACAAAATAAATAAATTGAATAAACTCTTAGTTAATTAAGTCTTGATAAATTATTGTCGATTATATAATCAAATTTAATTAATTAACAATTAATTAACTTCTTAATCAAGTAATTAATTAGTTAGGTCTTTATACATTAATTAATCAAAATCAATTCATTAATTATTAAGCCGTACTTTTAATTATTTAAAAAACCCTCCATTAATTAATCTTGACTATTTAATTGAATAATCTTAATTATTTAATTACTTCACTGTTAACTATTTACTCGCAAATACTTAATCAAAATTATTTAATTAGGTACTCTTTAATCAAAATTATTGTAAAGTGTATTCGGCATATTTCGATCATTTTTCAGAAATTAAAGCTCAAGTGAGCTATTGTATCGCGAGATATAGGCTTACGTGTTATAACATAGTTACAGTAATCCGCTTCCTTTCTTGCAAAAGAGATCACAGGACTAGCATTAGCACCAATTCCGAAATTTCAGACCACTGGTTTATCATATATTTAGATTTTAGCTGTTATCTCCCCAATTCAGGGTCACCCTGTCTCACCTCAGGAATTATTATGCGCTGCCTCGTAGCCCCTTACTTTTTTATGGATGCTACTGCATGCAGTAGGAATAAATATACATACTTACATATGTGGAGTTATATGGAGACGTATGCCATTGTTAAACCGCATTACTCCATCAAAATTTCAAAAAAATTTTGTACCCTGATCCTTGAGGGAAATTTAAAAAAACGACAAAGTTAAATGAAACAGACTATAGCGTCTGAAATGTAATAGACTGCAATATGCTTCCGTCGCCAAAACGGCCGTCGCCAAAACGGCCGTCGCCAAACGTCGCCAAAACGGCCGTCGCCAAAACGGCCGGCGCCAAAATGGCCGGCGCCAAAACGGCCGGCCAAAACGGCCGGCGCCAAAACGTCACATTCTGCTCCTGAACGGGGTCCCATTGTTCATATGTGAAGCTGATCACGGTTCCGTCGGAGGTTTCTTTGCCCTCCAAAGTGCCGGAACCGGGTTCCCCAAATAGGGCTCATCAGTATGAACACCCCCAACGCTGTTTCCGGCAAAATTTATATCACTGAAGGGGGTTTCAGGGGCTCGGAAACGGGCTAACATGTTATTCATATGTGAAGCTGACCCCGGTTCCGTCGGGGGTTTCTCCGCCCTGGGTGTAGTCCACAGTACTCGGAAACGGGGTTCCTCAAGTAGTGCTCGTCAGGTTTAGGGGCTCGGAAACGGGGTACCCCATTATTCATTCGTGAAGCTGACCCCGGTTCCGTCGGAGGTTTCTCCGCCCTGATGGTAGTCCAAAGTGTCTGAACTATTGTTCCCCAAGTAAGGCTCAGCAAAGTGAACACTTTCAACCACGTTTCGGGCAAAATTTATCCCACTGAAGGGGGTTTAGGGGCTCCGAAACGGAGTACCCCATTATTCATATGTGAAGCTGACTTAGGTTCCGTAGGGGGTTTCTCCGCCCTGGAGGTAGTCCAAAGTGCCAAAACCGGAGGCCCAAAGTAGGACCCATCAGGGTAAACACCCCAACCCAATTTCCGGCTAAATTTCTCATGCTGAAGGGAGTTTTGATACTCGGAAACAAGGAAATGGAATATACCTTATTGTTCATACATATGTGAAGCTGACCCCGGTTCCGTCGGGGGTTTCTCCGCCTTATGGGTGGTCCAAAGTGCCGGAATCGGGGTTTCCTAAGTAGTGCTTATTAGGGTGATCACTCAGTGTTGTAAAAGATATCTTTATCTTTATCTTTTTAGCAAGATAAAGATATAGATAAAGATATCTTTATCTTTATCTTGACGATTTCTTTATTTTATCTTTATCTTTATCTTTATCTTTTGGAAAAATCACAAGCCATCTTTATCTTTATCTTTATCTTTTTGACAGGAATTTATCTTGCTAAAAAAGATAAAGTATGTACATACTGTAACTGCGAGAGTTACACGTGTAGGCGAACTTGCCTTAGCAGTTCGCGATAGCCATCACATAGCCAATACTAGTAGCTATCTACGATAGTGCACTGTGGGCTATGCCTTCGGTCTTCCCATTATTTCCCCAATATTTTCAATAATAAAAAACATTTAGATACTTGTCCGGTAGCATAGAGTTAAGTGTATGATAATAGTAATTGTTTCATGCATACCGCTTGTGTAATCGATAACATTCGATCTGAGATAAAAGTGATTCAGTATTACGTTAAATTGATCTTTGTTTATTTTACTGTAATGGTCCTTGAGGCCAGTGTACTTAACGTTGTAGTTTAGTCTGGCTGTTGGCTTTTTCGTTGGCTAGTCGTACGATTGTATAGTCCGTACGTTTTCGTTTTCTTTTTGCGTATTTTTGTTGTCCGGCTATAGGCCGTGAATTCTTCGTCGAATTAAAATATAGAAAACCTACCCAGTGGTTTTTGGTTATACCGAGGGTTAGGTCGGCCACACCCACGTCGAGGACTTCTACCCATCTTAGTGGACTGATAGGTAAATTTCGTATGATAGCTTATTTTATTTGGAAATCTTAATTCTTTTCTCAAATCCAAAATTGATCAAAATTATTATTTAATCTTTAAGGATGATTGATCAGCATAGAGCTCGTTGTTGTTGTTTTCATAGTTCAGCGTGCTACACATATTAGGAACCAAAAACATTTCGAACCAGGCACTGATTGGAAAATAAGTTAAATAAACAACTTGAGCTTGAGATAGGTCAACTGACCTCCGCGGCAAATACCGAGACTAGGTAGGTAGCCTTAGGTCTTAGGGCGTAGCTGCTGAGATCACCCGACAAGAAGCAGCCAGCAATATTAGGGCTGAGGGGATCGAAGCCGTAAGGTCTGTAAGGGTCCAAAGATCGAAAGCTATCCAGGGCTGCACGATCGGGGCCAGCACTAAGCGTAGACTTAAGTACCTACGTACCTAGGTAAATCTCGAAGGCAAATACACCCGTCCTATGTCGATTCATGTATACATAGGGCGGCTCTGTATTTACATTTACTCTAATAAGCCTAACTTGGGTAACCCGGCACTCTGGACTACCCCTAGGGTGGAGAAACCCCCGACGAAACGGGGGTCAGCTTCACATAAATGGGGTACCCCGTTTCCAAGCTCCTTAGCTCCCCTTTATGTGGATGAAATTCTGCTGGAAACGGGGTTGGGGGTGTTCCACCCTGATGACCCTACTTGAGGAACACGGTTCCGACACTTTGGACTCCCCCTGCGGAGAAACCCCCGGCGGAACCGTGTGCACAATAATTTAGGCACGCTTCCGTTTCCGGCTTTTAACCATCGTTTCCGTTTCCGTTTCCATTTCCGCATTTTACACACACACGTGGTAGAACGTCTGATTTTCGTCGAAGCAACACGGGTTCGGTCTCAGGTCCGGCATTTTTATGTAACGCACTTACTGTATGTAGAATGTTCCAACACTGTTTATAGTCTGTTTCACATAACTTCGTGCATAAATTCTGAGAATTTTTATCGACAGAAAGCCGAGGGTTACGATAACTATATATCAGATCAATGCTATAATCGCAATCTGTCAGCTTATTGTCGAAGATCATTTTAAAATTTACAACCGAAGTTGTGTGAGACAGACTGTCTGACGGCTTAGTGCATTGAAAATGAAAGAATGACAGCCGCTCGCCCCCACTCAACTTTTCTGTCGAGTTACAGTAAATCATTTAGTTAGACATACTTAGCCTTCAAAAGAATTTGCTGAAAAAGCTTTCGAATAAACAAAAACAGAACACGTAGTAGGTACATATAATCTGTTTCATTTAACTTTGAGGTTTTTGAAAAACTGTGAAGCGATCACAAAAGTGCTTAAAACTAATGCAATAAATATGAAATTCTACAGTATGTCGAGTCTTATAGAGACGTATGCTTGTGTTAAGCCGCATTACTGCATCAAAAGTTTAAACCACTTTTGTAGCCTGATTATTGTGAAAGATTCAGAAGAAAACCGCAAAGTTTAATGAAACAGACTATACATACTTTTGCAGAACAATTTTTGATTTTCATCCATGATTCATTTTGCCCTATTTTTACCAAAAACTTTATTATTCAAGTCTACTCCTTGTGGTCCTCCAAACTCCCAAAACGTATGTTTGGTTTTAAAATAAAAAAAAACAGAAAATTTCCCGCAAAAGACAAAACGCGGTTGGAGGTCAATTTTTATGCAAAAGTGGTCAAAACGACTATAAACAGATTAAGATAGTTTTCATACTAATTTTAGCGTTAGTTATTAAAGCTATTTTGGCTCAAAGACCTACGACTGGACTCCTCACCCCAGGTTGACGGACCCAGGCTTAAACCAAGACTTAAAATTCGCTCAGCGTCAACGCAAACTAAATCATATTACACGAAGCAGTCTGAAAAATTTTTGTGTGTTCCACAGCCGCGAACCAAAATCTTGGCTATGCCTCTGAATCTGGCGACCTGTAATAATGGGAGGAGAGCAATTTGATGAGCCTGGCACTTTGTTAGCCATGAGAAATTAATCTCGAAAATGATTAAATTTGACTAAAATTTAATTTTAACATTAAAAGATGCATTCATTATGCATTAATCTTAGATTATTCTTTACTGTAATCGATCGCTCTATTTCATGCTCTGCTCAGGTTTGCCATGCCATGCGACGTGGGATGGGAGGTTTTCCCTCCATTTTGGAGATTTTTTGAGACCATTGAAGGCATTTTTTAGCGATTGAGATTTTTCGCGCCTATGCTTAATCATCGGCTGGGTTTTTTTGATAGTTAGAGGTTAAAACTGGGAGTTTGTTGGGTCTGCGACATTTTGGCACCGCCAGTTTGGCGCAGCCGGTTTGGCGCCGCCGTTTTGGCGCCAGGCCGGTTTGGCGCCGACTCGTTTTGGCGCCGCCGTTTTGGCGCCGCTAGTTTGGCGCCAACCCGTTTTGGCGCTGAAATTGGACGTTTTGGCACCGCTGTTTTGCCGCCACACCACCGTTTTTTTCCTAGCGATTTGGTTCACAATGTGAACCATACTTCAAACTTTTTTCCACATTTCAAATTTTGGTTCACTTTTTTGGGGGTCTAAAAACGTTCAAAAACGGGTCGCTCATGATAAAAAAGCCATTTTTCTTAGAAAGTCCATCTTACATATAATTGTGGCACCTAAGACGAATCTTTGATATATTTCGATCAACGACAGAAAATGAGTAAAGTGTAGCTAAGCACAACAAAGAATAAATCAAAAAGAGCAAAGATTTTATTCAAATAAGCAAAAAATTATCAACGAATAAAATTCAAAAACCAATGATCTGATAAAATTACGAAGGGCTAAAATTCATCCATGGCTAGAAAAGCATCATAATTTTTCGTTGGTTTCGTCCAGCCGTGGAAGATCTGTAACAGCAACAGATAATAAGATGCCTTCATTATGAGACGAAAAACAAGGTGAACACAATGGAAAGAGAAAATAATGCATGCAGATTGTTAGTAAAATTCAAAGCAGAAGGTAAAAAACAAAACAATACCAGCAGAAGAAACCCAAATCATAAGAATAAGATACAGATGAATCAGTGGAAAAGAAACTGTATGTTGTCAGCTCATGCATAAAGGTGTAAGTATATCAAACACTATGTGTTACCGAATAAGACACAAAAGCCAAGACTAATATTAAATAATGCACACGTTCACAATATGTACATAATGAACGTTCTGCATACCTTTTGGCTTTCGACTAACTGCACGACCAAGAGAATAAATCGTTTGTCTCGAAATATTCCCCGACGGGAGGCCCATAGTCAAACTCGGCAAAATTAGTAGTCGACAAACGCACAACCTCATCAACATATCTAGCTGTTGTGGTAATATTTTGTTTCGATTTTTAGTGCATATGCGATTCATCAGCGAAAATCCACGATCCACTGTCGCGTTCTGGGCATTAAAGCAGTTCACTATAAGGAAAATAAGAAAAAATATAAGCATAGCATACATGGGAAAAAATAAATATTTTATACATGTATACATAAAGCTTTAGAAAAAACTATTCGACTGCTCCTTCTAATGGATTTTGAAGCTTTTAGAATAAATGGTGCTTTCAGAATTACTAATTTTGCCACAAGAAATTGGTTTTCTTCACGCTGCCTACTTTTGAAAAAGAATGTCTACTTTATCTTAGTGCAGAAATAAAGCATGCCAGGTTTACAAAGACAAAAAACAAAACCAAATAAAAATGTGTGTCCCTTGGCAAATAAGTAGTTCAGAATAAGAATTTTCTACTTTTTGAATCATTTTCATCATAAAAAAATAATGAAGCAAAAATTTATAAGATGCACCCTGTAGTCACCATATGTACATGCACATATGGAGGGGTGCGAGGGGTAACCCCTACAAAAATAGTATATACCTACCTAAAAACTCGCAGTAAAAATCCTGGATTTTACCCCTCCCTGACCTCAAAGATCTCAATTTTACCCCTCCCTGGACAACCTAACCTTATGCATCTATGGTAGTCAGTAGTCACTTACATATGTAGCACAGCTTTCCAAGATTTGGGAATAAATCCAAATTATGGCAGCCGATTGACACAAGCTGCTTCCATGTTGGTATGCGATCATTCATTGGGTTCATGTAGTTGAACTAAAAAGGTCATAAACTATTACATTTATATACATATACACAGGCCCGTATCCAGGGGGGCGGGGGGCCTGCCCCCCCCCCCGAAATGGGAAAAAATTTCTGTTTTTCCCAAGGGTCCCCCAAAGGAAAATGAAAAATTGGCGAAGTTGGTCTGAAACACCGCCAAAACAGGTTTTTAGTGTACTTTCGAGCTAGAGAAACACAAATTTTCCGGCGCTTTGCGCCGGATTTGTTGTTTATGTGAGGCTTTGTCTTCTAAACCGCTGAAAATCGCTCAAATTTGAGTTAGACATAGAAAGTATGTCAATTTTTTTCTAACGCTTTGCGCCGGATTCATTGTTTAGCTATAGTTTTTGCCTTCTAGCTCTACTCAAAACAGCTCAAATATGAGTTATGACATGGGAAAAGGCCTCGTATCCAGGGGGCGGGGGTCCTGCCCCCCCGAAAATGGGGAAGAAATTTGTTTCTCTCAAGGGTCCCCCGAAGGGAAGAATGAAAAATTGGCGAAGTGCATCTGGAACAGCGCCTAAACAGGTTTTTAGCGTACTTTTGAGCTAGTAAACTCAAAATTTTCCGGCGATTCGCGCCGGATTTATTGTTTAGGTATAGTTTTGTCTTCTGAACCGCATAAAAATCGCTCAGATTAGAGTTAGATATAGAGAGCATGTCAATTTTTTTCTAGGCTTTCGTGCGCCAGATTCATTGTTTAGTTATAGTTTTTGCCTTCTAGCTCACTGAAAACAGCTCAAATTTGAGTTATGACATGGAAAACATGAAATTTTTCCGTGCAGCTCAAGCGCCGTATCTATTGTTTATTTATGTTTTTTTGTCTTCTAGTCCGCTCAAAACCGCTCAAATTTGAGGTTGATATGCAGAGCATGTCAATTTTTTCGGCGCTTTTCGCGCCGAATTATTAATTATCCGTATTGTTTTTCTCTGTAAAGCACAATGATTAAGTACAAAGGCACAAGATAAGAAATAATTCGCCGATTAGGTGATGAGAAATCAGCTTGAATGATAAATTTGCTGTATATCAAAATGAAATAAAGTGAAAATTTTTTAATTTTTTTTGTTGAAATTTTTCTTCACCGTTGTATAGAGCTACGCTCAAAACTGTCTTTATTCTCGCCTATTTCCTAATGGTTCTCGAGAAATCTGGTCTCAAAATTTTCGCCCCGAAATAAAATCCTGGATACGGGCCTG